>JAJKFI010000093.1:2871984-2919594 GCA_029204185.1 Lerista edwardsae
GGGGGGGGAGGCTTTCTAAGGCCGGAGAGGCCGTGTGTGGTATCCCTGGGCTTCAGAACACCTCTGGATGAGACCAGAAGGTGCTTCCAGAGGTCCCCATGTTTTTGACCCACAGATTTCCGTAACTGTGGGGGGTCAGGGAACCTGTATTTTGTATAACTTGACAGCAGTTTTCTGTGAATTTATTGTTGTTATGAGTGTTGCGGGTTTTTTTTCCCCATTTCCTAAAAAAAATGGCCGTGCGGCTCCTCATTGTAACAGTCAGGGACGCGACCAGAACATCCGCCTGTGGGACTTGGCCGAAGGAAGGACTGCTGTCACGGACTCGGTTGGCACAAAGAGCTTTGGTTTCTGCAGATGTTCGCTCTTGGAGGTGGCCGAGGGACGCTGGCTGCTGGCTCTCCCTTGGAAAGACCTAGCAGAGGTGGGTGAGCTGTCTTCTGTGCTGCCGCCAGAGCTCCATTTCATTACGGCCTGAGACATGGAGATATCAACATTGATGGGATGTCGGGCATGGGACACAAGCAAGTCTTTGTGTCGGCTAATTGGATCTGCCAGGGATATGATGGAGCTCAAACGACTAGTGGAATATTTGCAGTCTGGCTGACATAGGAATAGCCTTGCTGACATAGGAATATTTGCGGATCGTGCCCTCTTACCAACTCTGCTGCCATCATCTGGAGTGGGTTTACTATTGAGAGTGGGGCTGTGTACCTTTTTGTCAATACACCCCCCCTCATTTGCATCATTTGCACACACTGCAAACTTGCACACACTTTCCTTACGAGGAAAGGCATTTGGGACTTTATAGCTTAGATCAAAGGCTACTGAAAGGGGAAGACAGGACCTGATGGAGTCTTCTAAGAGATGCAAGAGGGAGGGAGAGATGGTTTCCTTTTTCTTTCTTTGGGGGACATGCACTAAAATCATGGGAGAGTCTCCCAATTAAATGCTGGATAAAGAATTATTTTTATTTAAATTGGAACTGTGGAACTCCTTGCCACAGGATGTAGTGATGGCGTCTGACCCGGATGCCTTTAAAAGGCGATTGGACCGATTTCTGGAAGAAAAGTCGATCACAGGTTACAGGCTGTGATGGGTAGGTGCAACCTCCTGGTTTTTAGAAGTAGGCTGTCTCAGAAAAACAGGTGCAAGGGAGTGGCAGGCATCTCGTTGTCTTGTGTGCTCCTTGAGCCATCTGGTGGGCAACTGTGAGATACAGGAAGCTGGGCTAGATGGGCCTTGGCCTGATCTAGCAGGGTTCTGATTATCTTTTTATATTCCCCCTTCCTTTCTCACTTAACAGCGGGGATATTTTCTCAGTACTATGTTGTTAAGTGATTCTGTTGTTATGCGAACCTTGCCTTCTGTTGGTGGCGTCATAAGGAGGCCCTAGAGGCTTCATCTGCTTCACACTGGGCCTCCTCAGAATGGCCTGCAGAAGTGTTCTGAAGCTGCTTTCAGTGTTCAGAAGCCAACCGGAAGTAATTTTCCAAAAACCGGAAGTAGGTTCCAGACACTTCTGCAGTCCATGCTGAAGCCTGTGGAGGTCCAACGCCCCCCAAAGGAGGTCTCCTAATGACTCCAACACATAAAATCACAAGGTAAAGAATTTGAACTTCTAAACAATAAATCAATGACAGACTGTCATAGATGCAGTCCATCGTTGGTTGGAACGTTGCTAAGCAACGCCCATCTGTACATCCAAACCAGAGGTAATCCAATGAACCCAGTTGGCAGGTGCTTTGCAGTGTACACTGTTAAGAATGAAAGTGTGGGGTTCTTTGCCACAGGAAATGGTGGTGGCCACTGGCTTGGATCACTCTGAAGGGGGATCGCACAGATTTCATGGAGGACCAATCTATCAAGGGCTGCTATTCATGATGGCTGCAGACTACTTCCTGGTTCAGAGGTTGTTTACCTTTGCTTACCAGTTGCAGGGCAGCACTGGCAGGAGTGGGGTAGGCCTTCCTGAGCCCCTGTTGGAAATGGGATTCTGAGTGGACTGGCCTTGGGCCTGATCCAGCAGGCTGCTTCTATCTGCATGCCAGATTCAAAGGAGTGGCAACAGAATACGGGTACAGGTTGAGTATCCCTTATTTGGACTGCTTGGGACAAGAAGGTGTCCGGATTTCAGATTTTGTTGGAAGAATTGCATCAATATAATGAGAAATTCCTCCTCTTGCTGTTTTCACTGTTACCCATACAGGTGTCTGCCGCCTTCTTGTACAGCAGTGTCTGTACAGGTACACCCCACAAAGCAGAGAACAGAACTTGCAGCTTGTACTGCATTGTACATGGGAATGAGCACAAAACCTTCTAGTGTTCACACTACAAATAGTTGTGGCTTTTTTTATAGAAAATTTAAAAAAGAGTCTTGGACTATAATATCTGAATTTCAGGATAGTGCAGATTTTAAACATCTGGATAATGGGTAATCTAGCTGTGGGCTAACCTGGAGTTAGGACTGCAAAGTTTGGCCGGCACCAGGGCCACCATAAAGTACGTTTGGACCACTCTTGGAGCCAGAGAAGCCAGCACACAGACATGCGCCATCCTCCCTGATTCCGAGAGTGGTCCAAATGCTACTCCCTTGTATCTGGCATTCTGAGGTAAAATTCTGAGGTAAATATAAGGTAAATAAAGCAAAGTCTGGCCAGCACGAGGGGCACAGTAAAGCGTGTTTGGACCATTCTCAGAGTCAGAGAGGCCAGCACACAGACATGCGCAATCCTCCCTTACTCCAAGAGTGGGCCAAACATACTTTACAGTGGCCCTTGTGCCGGCCAAACTTTGCTGGCCTAACTATGCCAGGTTAGGATTGCACTCTGTATCTTGTTGTCTTGTGTGCTGCCTGAGGCATTTGGTGGTACTTACAGACAGACATCACAGCGAGGTACAAGAAGTTGGACTAGATGGACCTTTGGCCTGATCCAGCAGGGCCCTTATGTTCTAATTATTTTAAAGATGATTGTGGCTCATATCTCACCAGAGTAAAAAATATATGCCTGTCCTTTGAATGCAAACCTCTACATGAAGCATTTTGCCAGAAATTCCACAAAATGTGTGTAAGCTCTTTTAAAATATATTTGCACCATCAAAACAGGTAACACTGTGAGGCAAAGTACGCAAGCAAGGGGTATGATTAACCCGAACATGTAATGTGTGTTTATGCTTGGCCAGTACCCAAAGACAGTAATTTTTGTCTCGAAGCAGGTTTGGTCTGTGAATTAGATCTGAACAGGCACTTATTTGTTTTTGATTGCATTTAAATCGCCAATTATGAGTTACATGGCCTCCTCCTGCCAATTCTCCCCGAAACATGTTAAAGAGCATTACAGATGCGCGAAGGAAGGAGGGCGTGTTTCCTCGTGGCCCTCTTTAGCCACCCAGAAACACTCTTAACCTCAGGCAAACACAGTCTCTCTTTCTCCGAGTAAGCAAAATCAGCACTAAACACAGAACGTCGGGGGTTGTGTTTTTGGGAACTGAGGTGCACGAGATGTGGGATTTGCTTCCAAGGCCCAGTGGCCTGTGTTGGCAGCTTGTTTGCCGGGGCTGTGGATTCAATTGTACAGTCTAACCCTAGAATCCCAACTCTAACGCCATTTAGCCTGCATGAATAGAGCCGTAGCTTCCAAGTCGCGAGAAGTTGTGGTTCCGCTTTACTCCGCATTGGTGCGACCTCACCTGGAGTCCTGTGTTCAATTCTGGACAACTCCATTAAAGAAAGGTGCAGCCAAACTGGAGCAGGTTCAGAGAAGAGCAGCAAAGATGATCAGGGGGCTGGAAAACAAGTCCTATGAGGAAAGGTGGAGGGAACTTGGTACGTTTAGCTTGCAGAAGAGAAGGCTGAGAGGGGAGATGGTAGCCCTCTTCAAATACTTCAAATAGGGCTGTCAGAAGGAAGAAGGGTCAAATTTGTTCTCACCTGCCTTTGACAATTGAACTAGGCCCAAAGGGCATGAACTGCAAGAGAGGAGATTCCGGCTGGACGTCAGGAAGAATTTCTGAACGATAAGGGCGGTTCGACGGTGGAACAGATTGCCAAGGGAGGTGGTGGATTCTCCCTCACTGGAGACCTTCAAGCAGAGGCTTGACAGACACCTGCTGGAGATGCTCTAGGAGTGTTTCCTGCTCCAGGCAGGGGGTTGGAATAGATGACCTTTTAGATCCCTTCCAACTCCACGATTCTATTCCCTCTCCCTCACTGCCGCCAATACTTGCAGCAGTTCTTTATAGGTTCCGGCAGGTGTCTTTCCTAGTCCTACCTGGTAAAGGTATCTCCTACCTGGAGATAGCAAGAACTGAACCTAGGGGCTGCCAAGCTGATGCCTGATCACGTGTCTGGGGGCATCGTCTAGCAGGGAATCTCTCCTGGGTAACCCTTCTTGAAATGAGCGGGAGCATCAACTGGGACCAAGGTATTTGGGTCCTGGTCAAGTGCCTTCCGGTCATTGGACATTCATTTTTTTTTAAAAAAAAAACTGCATCCTGGTTATTTGTGGCCCACTATAACTGGGCAACAAACTTCATGTTACGTATCCTAAGCCAGTGGTTCCCAAACTGTGGGTTGGAACCCGCCAGTAGGTTGTGAGCAGTAGTGTCAGCCTACCGGTACGCTGGGCGGGCTCTGCTCAGTCGCTGGGCGGGTCTGCTCGGTGATTGGCAGCGGGCGGGCTTTTGCCATTACGCAACGGAACGCAGCGAGCACACTGCCGATCACCGAGCAGAGCCCGCCCAGCATACCGGTAGGCTGACACTACTGGTTGCGAGCCAAAGTCAGGCAGGTCCTGAAGCAGCCAGGTTGAAAATATGGGAAGATGAGATGCTGGAAAGGGGGAGGGCTGTGTGGTTGTTTTGCTTGTGTCAAGGTTGTAAACAGGCTGTTTTATTCTTTCCACTTCCCTTTCTATTGGAAAATGGCTGAATAAAATAGCCCAGCTTATTGCTGCATTCTCAGGAAAGCAGCACACTCTGATGTCACAGTGCCGGCACTTCCAGCCACGACATCACTTCTGGTAGGTCCCAGGCAGATTGCCATGCTAAAAAGTTTGAGAGCCACTATCCTAAGCCTCTTATCCTAGTCCTAACCCTCCCTTTGGGTTTCAAAAAATGAAAAAAAAAAAAAAGTACGTCACATATAAGTATACATATATTGGGACACAAATGTCCAGGATGCAGAAAAACAACAGTAGCGACAACAGCAACAAAACTCCCAGGGTTCAATTGTCCAGGGTCACCGACACCCAGAATGCATTTGGTCAGAGACAGTTGTCCAGGATGCAGTGGCCCTGTCCCTGCTCAAACTATGCTCTTGATTTCATTTTAACGCCAGATCTGGCTTACCCAGAGTTGGTTGCCTCAGATGCTAGTTTGGGGGGGGCACACTTGCCTCCCCTCCTGTGCTGCTTCTCCATCGTTCCCTTGCTTCGAAAAGGACACAGTGAACAAGTGGGAGAGGTGTGGAAGTGGAGTAGTAGAGAATGTTGGGTTAACATCAGAGACACTCTAGCTCCCCTTTCTCTACTCCTCCACTTGTTCTCCCGCGCCATTCCCCTCTTCCTGTGGAGGTAGTGGTGGAGGTGGTGGCAGCTGACTTGTCACCAGGTCAGGAGTGCACTCGCTGCCTTGTACACCGAGAACTGGCCCTGAGGACTGGCCCTGAGGCTCACACAGCAGAGCTTCTGCAGAATTGCACCCTTAGTATTTAACAGCACCTATCCCAATCTATCTTGCACCATCAGTTAATTACAGATGTGGGTGTCTTTTTATATATCTATATGTATTTTTAATGCCTTGGGTGTTTGTACTCTCCAGAGACTGCTCAATCCAGAGGACGAATGTTTAAATCCGCCTGATCTGGTGAACGTTCTTGGGGGATAAAGCCTGTCTGTGAAAGTGCTGGTTTTCGAGTGGGGCGTTGAATGAAACCGCTGTGATGGGAAGGCCGCCCTGCAGCCATTTTGCGGGTGGGTGGAGCCTGAAGGTATGGGGTGAATCGATGCCAATCTTTTGTCATGGAAGCAGGAACGAGATAAAGAGCAGAGAAAGGGAAGGAGGTGTCGTCCTAAAAATTGACTACAGGCATGCCCCGGTATCTACTGGGGTTACATTCTGGACCACCCCCACCCCCACCGTGGATACCTGAACCTGTGGAAACCACCTTTTTGAAGATAGGGGAACATCAGTGGTCTTGCGGCAACAAAGTAAAAAAAAAAAGAGATTTGTTTAATGTTCCCCTATCTTTTTAATAATAATAATAATAATAATAATAATAATAATAATAATACATGTATTTATATACCGCCTTTCTTAAGATCACTAGATTTCTCTAATGATTGTAACTCAAGGCGGTTTACATAGGCAGACTTTTATTCACAAACCCAAAGGTTTTTACAATTTACAGAAATGTTCTATCTTTCAAGAACAACACCAATACAGATCTTTCTTTCTGGATTTAGCCTTCTTTCTTAGCCATCCGTCTGTCTTCTGCTGGCTGATAAGAGGCTTCCCTGCTCCCACCAGAGACGCAGCTGACTTCAGCACACTCCTCCTCCCACGAGGCAGCTGGAACTCAGCTTTTAATCAGCCGCAGTTTGCAAGGTCTGCCGCTCACAGAGACTTCCGGTAGTCTCGAGCTCACGACCTTCGGATCTTCAGCTGTTATCTTCGGGCAAACGGAGGCATTAACCCTCTTGGCTAAATCTTAATTTAGATTAAGTCTAAATGGGACTTAATCTTACATGGTGGTGCTGTGGGTTAAACTGCTGAGCTCTTGAGCTGCTGACCGGAAGGCTGGCAGTTCGTGACCACGCAACAGAGTGAGCTCCCGTTGCTTGTCCCAGCTCCTGCCAACCTAGCAGTTCAAAACCACGTAAAAATGCAAGTAGATAAATAGGAACCATTTTGGTGGGAAGGTAACGGTGTTCTGTGCACCTTGGCATACAGTCATGCCTGCCGCATGACCACAGAAACTTGTCCTTGGACAAACACCGGCTCTTCGGCTTAGAAACAGAGATGAGCCCTGCCCCTTAGAGTCGGTCACGACTAGACCATTCGGTTGTGGGGAAACCTTTCCCTTTCCCTATATTTTTAATAGGTATCCTAGTATCTGTGGATAACCGAAACCATGGATAACAAATCATTGGATACCTTTATATGGGGCCCTCTTTGCTTATTGCTCAAATGGCAGGGTTTATGTTTTTTGTTATCGCCACAAGAACATAAGAAAACCATTGTCCAGCATTGTGTTTCCCTTATGGACCGAGTAGCTGTCTCTGGGAAACCGATAAACAGGAAAGGCATCTTCTGCCATTGCTTCCTCCGCCCTTGGTTTCTGCTCTTCTCTGTCAGTCATATTGTGGGATCATTCAGATCTACTTCCAAACACACCTGATTCTGTGACCCCTCACCACACAAATTCCCTCAGACATCCTTGAAACCAGGTGGAAAAGACCTGGTTGGGAAGAAAGGAATTATATTTATTGCTTGGACAAGCAAAGCGTGAGTGAAAAGACAGGTAGATGGTCCCTTATCCAGACATCCAAAATCCAGACATCCTTGCCAAGGCTTTTTAAAATCTTTCTGTAGAAAGGCGGTCTTGTGCTCATTCCCAGGTACAGGCTGTAAGTTCTGTTCTCTGCTCTGTGGTGTGTGCCTAAAGAGACACAGTTGACAAATGTCAAAGAGGCCAGCGGACCCCCAGATGGGTGACAGCGAAAAAAGCAAGAGGTAGCATTTCTCATTACATGTATGCAATTATTCCGAAAGCCAGAAAAATCCGGATATCATCCTGTCCCAAGCAATCCAGATAAGGGATAATCAACCTGGACCATCAGAAGTCACGGTTTGTTTGGGCTCTTAGATGCAGTCAACGCTGCAGAGGAAACGGGTGAGATGGACGATGTCCACCATTTCAGAGATACACATTTAACACTGTGGCACTTCAAAACTGAGGGTGCAATCCTAACCTGGAGTTAGGCCGGCACAGTTAGGCCAGCAAAGTTTGGCTGGCACAAGGGCCAGGGTAAAGTTTGGCCAGCACAGAGAGTGGTCCAAAAACACTTCACGGTGGCCCTGGTGCTGGCCAAACTTTGCTGGCCTAACTCCACGTTTAACTGCTCCACCGTAAGAGTGCAACCCTAAACTGGTGTTAGGCTGGCCAAAGCTAAGCCAGCAAAGTTTGGCCAGCACAAGGGCCACCATAAAGTGTTTTTGGACCACTCTTGGAGTCAGGGAGGATGGCTCACGTCTGTGTGCTGGCCTCTATGACTCCGAGAGTCCTCCAGGCATACTTTACAGTGTCCCTTGTGCTGGCCAGATTTTGCTTTATTTACCTCAAATTTACCTCAGAATTTTACCTCAGAAATTTACCTCAGAACGTCAGATACAAGAGTGGTGTTTGGACCACTCTCAGAGTCAGGGAGGATGGCACCCGTCCGTGTGCTGGCCTTTCTGACTCCGAGAGTCATCCCAACATACTTGACAGTATCTCTTGTGCTGGCCAAACTCTGCTGGCTTAGCTTAGGCCAGCCTAGCTCAGGTTAGGATTGCGCCCTAAATCTTGGACACCTTCCCTGCCTCTGAAATCCTGAGAAACTGCAGCCAAGGTTGCAAGCTTTCCCCTGTTTAGAACGTGAAGATCTCCTAAAGATCTGAGCCTGTAGCACTTCTGCTTCCTGAGACTTCCTCCCTGGGTTAGTCTTCCCTCCCCCTCCCGTCCTGAAGAACGAGGAAAGCGCTTGCACCAGCCGTTTTTTTGCAGATCGCCTCTGGAGCCTCCTGTACGTACCTGGCCCCGGGCCAACCAAACTTGTTTTCTCAATGTCAGGTTCGGGTTTTGGAGCTGCCATCCAAGAACTCAGTCTGTACCTTGAAGCCAGAGCCCGATGCCAAGCTGGGCCTGCCCATGTGTCTGAAGCTGTGGCAGGTAAGCCAACGGGAGCTTGCTAATTGTGAAACTGTTTTCCCCCCTCCTGTGATTCATTTTGTACCGAGCACATGAATCATTCTTCACTTCAAGATTTGTCTGTTGATTGATTGTCAACAGCAATCAAGTAATTATCCTATTAAGGGCGGGAGGGAAACGGGAACATCCTTCTCATAACTCCTGGAGTGCTCTGTGTTTTAGCAGGCGGCGTGCGGGTGCTGTGCCAAGGGTGCCCTGCAAATTGAGCATGGGTGAGTCGGTGCTCAGTGGCGTCCGTTGGGTTGAGCCCGCTGCAGATTAATGTTGGATAATCTTTCATGGAAAGGTGTATGCGTACATCATCCAACTGATGCAGGGTCGGGTTATTTTAACCCTTCCAACATGACAGTGCAATGGGTCACCTGAAACTCCATGGCAGTGGTTCCCAAACTTTTTCAACTCACGGCTCCCTTGACCTACTGGGCCATTGGCGGTGGCTCCCCATTAGGGCTACAATACTATACGTTGTGTAGTGTTATTCGGGGTGCAATCCTAACCTGGAGTTACGTCGGCACAGTTACGCCAGTGTGGTCCAAGTGCCACTCCCTTGTATCTGGCATTCTGAGGTAAAATTCTGAGGTAAAATTCTGAGGTAAATATGAGGTAAATAAAGCAAAGTCTGGCCAGCACAAGGGACACCATAAAGTATGTTTAGACCCCTCTCAGAGTCAGAGAGGCCACCACACAGACGTGCATCATCCTCCCTGACTCCAAGAGTGGTCCAAATGCCAAATACAGTGGCCCTTGTGCCAGCCAAACGTTGCTGGCCTAACTGTGCCGGCCTAACTCCAGCTTAGGACTGCGCTCTCAGTGCTCCCCTGTCTACTTTCCGCAACTCCCTGGGGAGCCATGGCTTACAGTTTGGGAGCCACAGGTGTGTGTATGTTGTGATGTCTGAACCAATACCACCCGCTAAGCCATGGTTTGTGAGTGGCCACAAACCAAGCAGGATCTGAAAACCACAATTTGGTGCTGGTTTGCAATCACCAAGGTTTGATGTGAAGTCCAAGCGAACAAACCATGGTTTGGGATACAGCATGGAGGCTGCTGTTTGGGGTGACACAGTAAGGTTTGTGGGAGAGGGACACCACACAAGCCATTGCTGGTCTGTATGTTTGAAATGCAGATCGTGGTTTTGAGACTGAACTATGGTTAGGGTGGTTTTTTTTTTGAAAACAGCTTTTTGGGCATTAACTACCTCCTTTTGGCGGTTAATATATCTGCATAAAAACACAAAACACCGCATTTTGGTATTTAAGGTATTTTCCAGAAATTAAAATAGCCTCCTTTTCCAATTAGAAATAACACTGTACCGTGGCTGCATCTGATGACACAGTATCACCTGTAAAGTGTGATAGTGTACCTAGTGTACTTTTAAAGCTTTTAAAATTAATAAAAATGAGAACTTGGATTGAGAATGTAAGATAAAAACACAGAACACCGCAATTTGCTATTTTAATCAAGAAACTTCTGGAAAAAATATCACCAAAAAAGCACACCCCTAACTATGGTTCTCCAACTGAGGTTTGGCTTTGTATCAGAATCGACCCACTGTGTAGGCTCTCATCTTGAGATCACAAGTCAATGCCTTAAAAAAAAAATTTTTTTTTACACCTTCCTAACTGCTTGGACAATGGGCGGCCCAATTCCTACTAAATGCTGGTAGCAGGGTGCAGTGGAATCAGCTTGGGGTCTGCTGCATCCTGCAGGTAGCCGGAGACCATGCAGGGGTGGAGAGGAAGTAAAAATTTCTTTTCCTTCCCCACCTCTGCTCCTATGTGATCTCTGGTGGGTCTACTTGGACCTGTACCAGCTCTTTAGCTGGCACGAGTTCAAGGAGAATAAAGAAGGACAAAATGAAGGAGCCGGTCTCTGCGGAGTCATTGCCGCATATATCTGCCCCTGACACGCCCACCATTGGCTCCTTCGTGTGCCAGCCCTGTTTTGCCCTGTTTTATCCACCCCACACTCTTCCCTGGTAGCTTACTGGCCCTGGCAAGGGGCAGAGGGCTAACTTAATTCTCTGCGGTGCCACCACCTCTTGTGACAGCACTCGGAAAATGGCTACTGGCAGGGTGGTGTGCACGTCATCATCGGCAGCCATTTTGCAACTGCAGAGCTTCCTCTTCCTGTGTGAATTCTTCCATCTGCTGGCAAAATGCACAGCAAAACGGAGAAACATGGCAAAATGGAACATGGTACAAGTCTATCCCATGGATAAGTCGAGGGTACATTTTAGGCCAAAAATAATAGAATTTGCTGTGGTTCATGGATAAGTCAAAGGTAAAACTCAGGGACATGTGAAATTCTTTAAATTCTTTGAAAATGACTTACCAGTAAGTTATTGTTCTGAGGTAGCAATAGAGAGCCAAAAAGGAGTGATTTTCAAAAGGGACACGAAGGTGTTTATGAGAGTTGTAGGCTTTGTGAGGAATATACAGTGGTACTTCCATAGCAGAAGCCCTCATAAACACCCCAGTTCCCACAATTCACCTCTCTTCCTGCTTGAAAAAGAAAGCAAAATGGCTACTGTTTTTTCTATGTGTTGCTGCCTTAGAACAAACACCGCTAAGTAAAATTACTCTGTTTTTCCCCCTGACCCCTTGCACCATGCCTCTCACCCTGCCAGTCTTCCCCCCGCTTCACCAAGCAGCTGCTCTTAGAAGTTTTATTTACTTATTGACCCATATATAAGTCGACCAATGTTTTTAGGGTCAATTTTAAGGCATTTTTTAAAACATATATATGGCTCCCCATTACGGCTACCATCATATGGTTGTAAATTGTATACTGGTGGGTCACAAGTCGATTTTGGTTGTGTCGCGAGACCTCCCGTGCCCTCCAGGCCTGGAAGGTGATCAGAGCCAGCTGTGCCCATGCCCAAATGCAATCAAGTGGGTGCTGTGGGTGCCACAAGGCATTCTGGGGTGCCATCCAAAGCTTTGGAAACCACACTCACAGAGCAATCCTATACCCCCCTTGCGCCGGTGCTGTGCTCTTGCGCCGGCCGAACGCTATCGCAAACGTGCCATAAAGTGCGTCCACATCGGCGCTGTGGTGCTGGGCCGGTGCTGGACCGGCGCAAGAAGCAGTGCCGGCGCTCAGGTGCCGACCATATGCCAGTCCAGCATCGGCGTAGCTTGGTCGGTGCAGGGCCTCCGTGAGGGCGTTCCAGAGGGGTTCCGGGGGCCTAACTGGGCGGCGCAGTGGGCAGAGACGGTGATTGTGATGCAGGACGGCGGTAGTGCTAAATCCTAAAGTCCGTCCCCAGCCATGGCGGCCCCAATTTGGGCCGCTTCCACGCACGTTCCTCTGCACCTGCTATTTTGCTGGTGCAGATCAGAGCAGGCCCATAGGGGTGACTGGGGCTTACGCGGGTGCAAGGGGAAAACTTCCCCTTGCCCTGCACGTTGCTGCTGCTGCCTCCAAATGGGCTGTAGTCCTGCTATGTTGGCCTTACTAGGCCGGCTTTGTATAGGATTGTGCTCTCAGGGTTGCCAACTGATTTGACATTGTGTTATTTATTTATCTAAAGTGGGTTGCAGTGCTAAAAGGTTTGGGAAGTCCCGTGGCATGCCTGCTAGACACCTACCTACTTCCCCCACCCCTGCGGTGCAAAGAAGATTGCCAGCCTTCTGAGTGTATGAACGGGTCCCAAATGCCAAAACGGCTTGGAACAATTACAGACAAAACGAAGAAGCAAATGAAAAATTCCCTCGCAGGCCAAGACTGTCTAAGATGATCAACGAACAGGCAGTTCTCAGGGTTGCCATAGGTGACATTCCTAGGCAAATGCCAGGTAGACTTGGAAAAGGTTCCTGTCGGAGAGGAGGACAGATAAAAGGGTAGGTACAGGGGCAACCGTCGGTTTCAAGGTGACAACAAAAATGCAGCTACAGATCAGGTGCCCATGTTTAGTGAAGGGTCTACGTGGCAAATGACACTTGTCACTCCTTGTGTGGATGTTGACTGTCTCCCAACAGCTGGTGTGGAAGGCAATGTCTTGCCCTTGGCTCTGTCCAGGGGCTTGAGGTCCATCTGAGTTTGGAGGAAGAAGCAATTGTACCCCAAGGTTGTTATAAAGGAACCTCGTGTCAAGTCTAAGAGCCAAATCCTATCCAACTTCCCAGCACTGATGCGGCTATGCCAACGGGGCATGTGTTGCATGCTGTGGTGGTGGAGCAGTCACAGAAGACGCCACAAGGTAAATGAATGTTGGCTCCCTTACCTTTGGGCAGCATTGCGGCTGCACCAGTGCTGGAAAGTTGGATAAGATTGGGCCTGAAGGGCATTGGCTACCTCCCGGCCCAAGACTTACAGCATTTTCAGGGAGCAAAGCAATGACTGAATGTAGAAGCTTGTATAGACTTTAAGGACCCAATCCTAACCTGGAGTTAGGCCAGCGAAGTTTGGCTGGCACAAGGGCCACCATAAAGCGCATTTGGACCACTCTTGGAGTCAGGGAGGATGACGCACATCTGTGTCTGGCCTCTCTGACTCTGAGAGTGGTCCAAACATACTTTACAGTGCCCTTCTGCTGGCCATTCTTTGCTTTATTTACCTCATATTTACCTCAGAATTTTACCTCAGAAATTTACCTCAGAATGCCAGATACGAGGGAGTGGTGTTTGGACCACGCTCAGAGTCAGGGAGGGTGGCGCACATCACATATTTTATGGTGTCCCTTGTGCCGGCCAAATGTTGCTGGCCTAACTCCAGGTTAGGATTGTGCTCTACGTATTTAGGCACAGTGGTACAACAAGGCACGTTCCCCTCACTTGGGAGAAGGGCTATCAAACAGGTGCAGCTAATGTGATATGCATGAAGAATAAACGTAGCCTTCAACTTTTGGGGTGAACCTCAGGAGTGCATCTTATCACCTCATTATTATAACACCAGGCAGGTTCAAGAATACTGAGGTAATTGTTTGGGGGTCCATCTTCTCTGCTTCTCTTGGAAACAATCCAGTGGGAAGCAGTCAGTTCCCCGGGATGGGAGATGCATGGAAGATTGCCGCCAGACAAGATGGTTGACGGACCATACAGGAGCCATGTCATTCACTCAACACATATGGTTTCGCTCTCTAATTGCTGACAGAGCAGTATGGGGCATAAGAATATCAGAAGAGCCCCACTGGATCAGGCCAAAGACCCATCTATTCCAGCTTCCTGTGTCTCACAGTGGCCCACCAGATGCCTCAGGGAGCACACAAGATGTCTGCATCCTGTTGCCTCTCCCTTGCATCTGGCATTCTGCGGTAAAATTCTGAGGTAAATAAAAGAGGATTTGCTATCCTGAAGCTATGATTACTTGCAACTCAGTCTGGGCCTTAAGAACATCAGAAGAGCCCCGCTGGATCAAGCCAAAGGCCCATCTAGTCCAGCTTCCTGTATCTCACAGTGGCCCACCAGATGCCTCAGGGAGCACGCAAGACAACATCCTGTTGCCACTCCCTTGCACCTGGCATACTGTGGTAGCCTAGTTCTAGAACTTGGAGGTTGCATATACCCATCATGCCTTTTAACCTGTGATATTTTCCTCTATCCATCCGGTCAATCCCCTTTTCAAGGCATCTAGGCCTTCAGGTGCCATCCTGTGACAAGGAGTTCCACAGATCTAATGACACACTGGCTTAAGAAATGTTTTCTTTTGTCTGTTCTCACTCTCCCACCACTCAATTTTAGTGGATGCCCCCTGGTACTATCGCAGTGCAAGAGAGAGAAGAACGTCCCACTTAGCAAAGGAACTTCGGCCATTGTGGTAACATACAAATCTGCCCCCCACAACTGCAGTCCCATGTTTATCCTTCCTCTTGGGCCTGCCTCCTGCTGTGAGAACACGGATGAGCCAGGAGCTGTTTCTGGAACATTCCCTTCAAGACAAAAACACCGTCAGTCTGGTGGCTGGGTCACCTTGTCAGTCAGCCTTGATCCTATCTTTTTATGTCAAGAAAATATTCTTTTAATTAACATCTTCCCAATCTGAATGATGAGGATGGTGTTGGTTTTTTGTTGTTGGTTTTTTTGCTATTGCCCTTGGAAGACTGTCAAGGAAGGAAGGAAGCAAAGGAGAATCGCTGTCACCTTGGCAGGGCTCTGCGTTACTGGAGTTTACATAAAAGTGCTTACTGCGTTTCCAGTTTCTACATGCGTCCTTGTAAAATATTTTCCTTCGCCGTTGCACAATGCCGCACTTTTCCTGGTGGGAAAATCAAGGAAAGGCAGGCCGTGGTTATGCAAATACAACCCCACCTACTCAGCTGCGAAAGGAGCTGTGTGTGAAAGGAAACTTGGGACAATGGCTGTGCGGCAGGTTGGAAAACAGATTCCATTTGGAGGAAAGTGCTCTCCCACGCCACAGACAGAAGTAGCCTGTTTTTATTTTAGGGTAGGCAGGCATGCCCTTGTATCCGCTGGGGCTCCGTTATGGACCCTGCTGCGGACACCTGAAACCGTGGATACTGGGGATGCCTTTTTAAAGATGGGGGAACATCAGTGGTTTTGCTGCAACAAGGTTAAAAAACAAGAGGTTTACTGTTCCCCTATCTTTTTAATAGGGACTTGGTGGCGCTGTGGGTTAATCCGCTGCTGCTGGGCTTTCTGACCAGAAGATTGGGAGTTCAAGACTGCAGGACGGAGTGAGCTCCTGTTGCTTGTCCCAGCTCCTGCCAACCTAGCAGTTCGAAAGCATGTAAAAATGCGAGTAGATAAATAGAGACCACTTCAGTGGGAAGGTAATGGCGTTCCGTGCGCCTTGGCACATAGTCATGTTGGCCACATGACCACAGAAGCTTGTCCTCAGGAGAAATGCCGGCTCTACAGGCTTTGAAACGGAGATGAGCCCCTACAGTCAGTCACGACTTGACCATTCGGTCATGGGGAAACCTTTACCTTTTACTATCTTTTAAATAGACATCCCAGTATTCATGGTATCTATGGATAACCATTTTATTTTGAAAAATTTATACCCCGCCTTTCCCATGCCGAAGCAAATCCCCAAGGCAGCTTACATGGGCAGGCTAGTCTAAACCACCATTTTTCATTGGTGGTGTTGGTGTTTTTTTACAAATATATAGTGTTCTGCAATTCGCAGAATCCTCAGTTCCAGATGTAGCCTTCACAGTGTGGTTCTCTCCTCTGGCCGCGTGACATCGAGCTTCAGCAGGTGATCGTAAGTCCAGCCTGGACAGGTCCTCAAGGTTGGACTCCGTTCTTTTGTCGGCTGGCCTCCTCACAACATTCCTGCACTGGCTAATCAGCTCCACAGTGACTCCATTCCGCCACAACAGCTTGTCACAGCCTGGCATTCTGTCTCCCATCCAAAAATAGGCCACAGATTCTCCTGCTTAGCTTCAGGCAGTACCAGCAGCTCAACCACCAGTCCACACCTCCTAACTAAGGGTACAATCCTAACCTGGAGTTAGGCCAGCACAGTTAGGCCAGCACACTTTAGCTCAGAGCCGAGGAGACCCATTGCTGCCAACTGCGGTCTCCCTGGAGTAAGGGAGCGAGACTTCAGTGATATCCTGATGCCCACAGGATCCAGCAGTTGCCATTTTGGCACAGCTGGAACTGTGAGGGCTGGGCAGTTCAGGATTGGACTGCCCATTGGCAAGTAAAGTGTGCAATTGGAGAAGGAGAGGCTCTAGAAGCCTCACAGTGGGCACAGGAAGCTGTCTGAGCTGTGTTGGATGGTTGGCGGGTCTAGGCACGTGTTGCCTACTCTGAATGCTAGCGGGCTTTCTCCCATCAACTGTCTCAAGCCCTCCTTCCTGAGAACCGTTGACAAGAGATGCCAGGGATGGAACCTTTTGATCTTCGGCTTGCGAGCATCTGCTCCACTACTTCTCCCGAGGCTGCTAGAGGAGGGAAGAAGGTCAACTTCCTGTGAGCAAGATGGATCCCAATAGTCTGTTGCAGTTCACATATCAAATGAAAAAAATTGGAAAGGAAGCTCTTTCAACTGGATTTGACAGTACTAGGTGTGCGTATTGCCGGGAAAAAAGTCCGGGAAATTCAGAGTACCCGAAGTGGCTAATGTACAAGATGCCATTCTGAGAATGGACCAAAATGCATGCAAAATCCTATACTAAAACTGCGCCATTCCCAAGCTCAGACACAGTCCAACCACAGGTATGACTGCAGTTTTTCTCAGAGCTGGGTGTGCTTATTGCAGGAAAGAAAGTCCGGGAACTTTGGAGTACCCGGAGTGGGCCATTTCCACCAGGTCCCAGTCTGTAAATGGCCCAAAATGCATGCAAAATCATGAAACTTCAGACTGGGACCAGACTGGTCGCTAAGTCGTGTCCAGCCCCCTGGACCACAGCACGCCAGGCCTCCTTGTCCTCCACTAGCTTCCGGAGGTCGACCAATTTCATGTTCATCGCTTCGGTGACACTCTCTAACCATCTCATCCTCTGCTGCCCCCTTCTCCTTTGGCCTTCCATCTTTCCCAGCATGAGGGTCTTTTCTCAAGAGTCCTCTCTTCTCATGAGGTGGACAAAGTATTGGAGCTTCAGCTTCAGGATTTGTCCTTCCAGGGAGCAATCAGCTTGATTTCTTGGAGGATTGACCGATTGGATCTCCTTGCAGTCTCAAAAGTTTTCTCCAACACCGTAATTCAAAAGCATCTATTCTTCGGCGCACTGCCTTTCATATTGTCCAGCTCTCACAGCCATACATGACCAC
Source organism: Lerista edwardsae (assembly GCA_029204185.1). NCBI lineage: Eukaryota > Metazoa > Chordata > Lepidosauria > Squamata > Scincidae > Lerista > Lerista edwardsae. Next base: position 2,889,643 of record JAJKFI010000093.1, read on the forward strand.
TGGGAAAACCATCGCTTTGACTATGCGAACCTTTGTTGGCAGGGTGATGTCTCGGCTTTGTATTAAGTTGTCTAGGTTCGCCATAGCTTTCCTCCCAAGAAGTAAACGTCTTTTAATTTCATGGCTGCAGTCACTGTCTGCGGTGATCTTGGAGCCCAGGAAAGTAAAGTCTGTCACTGCTTCCATTTCTTCCCCTTCTATTTGCCAGGAAGTGATGGGAGTGGTTGCCATGATCTCAGTTTTTTTAATGTTGAGCTTCAAGCCAATTTTGGCACTTCCCTCTTTCACCCTCATCAGAAGGTTCTTTAGGTCTTCCTCACTTTCTGCCATTAGAGTAGTGTCGTCTGCATATCTGAGGTTGTTGATATTTCTCCCAGCAATCTTGATTCCAGCTTGTGAATCATCCAGCCCAGACTTTCTCATGATGTACTCTGCATATAAGTTAAATAAGCAGGGTGACAGTATACAGCCTTGTCGTACTCCTTTTCCAATTTTAAACCAATCAGTTGTTCCATGTCCAGTTCTAACTGTTGCTTCCTGACCTACATACAGGTTTCTCAGAAGACAGATGGTTTGGTACTCCCATCTCTTCAAGAACTTGTCACAGTTTGTTGTGATCCACACAATCAAAGGCTTTAGCGTAGTCAATGAAGCAGAAGCAGATGTTTTTCTGGAACTCTCTTGCTTTCTCCATGATCCAGCGAATGTTGGCAATTTGATCTCTAGTTCCTCTGCCTCTTCGGAAACCAGCTTGTACTGCTGAAGCCTAGCTTGTAGGTTTTTGAGCATGACTTTGCTAGCATGTGAAATGAGTGCAATGGTGTGGTAGTTTGAACAATCTTTGGCATTGCCCTTCTTTGGGATTGGAATGTAAACTGATCTTTTCCAGTCTTGTGGCCACTGCTGCGTTTTCCAAATTTGCTGGCATATGGAGTGCAGCACTTTGACAGCATCATCTTTTAAGATTTTGAGTAACTCAGCTGGAATGCTGTCACCTCCACTAGCTTTGTTGTTAGTGATGCTTTCTAAAGCCCACTTGACTTCACACTCCAGGATGTCAGGTTCGAGCTCAGTGACCGCACCATTGTTGTTATCAGGAACATTTAGATCGGCCTTATAGAGTTCCTCTGTGTATTCTTGCCACCTCTTCTTAATCTCATCTGCTTCTGTTAGGTCCTTGCTGTTCTTGTCCTTTATTGTGCCTACCTTAGCATGAAATTGTCCTTTGACATCTCCAATTTTCTTGAAAAAATCTCTAGTCTTTCCCATTCTGTTGTTTTCCTCTATTTCTTTGCATTGCTCATTTAGGAAGGCCTTCCTATCTCTCCTTGCTGTTCTCTGGAAATCTGCATTCAGTTGGGTATATCTTTCTCCCTTGCTTTTGGCTTCCCTTCTTTCCTCAGCTATTTGTAAAGCCTCGTCAGACAGCCACTTTGCCTTCTTGCATTTCTTTCTCTTTGGGATAGTTCTAGTTGCTGCTTCCTGTACAATGTTACACACCTCCGTCCAAAGTTCTGCAGGCACTGTGTCTACCAAATCTAAGCCCCTAAATCTATTTGTCACCTCCACTGTATATTCGTATGGGATCTGATTTAGGTCATACGTGGAGGGCCTAGTGGTTTTCCCTACTTTTTTCAGTTTAAGCCTGAATTTTGCAATAAGCGGCTCATGATCTGAGCCACAGCCAGCCTACTCGGTGGGCGGCTCCAAATGGCAATTTGTGGAGGGTGCCCATGGAATTGGCTCCGGCATTGCCTAAGATCTTTTCAGCCGGGAAAGGATCAACTGGCAGGAGGTGTGGTCTGGAGGTTGAACCGTTGCCTGAATAAGCTAAGCAGGATCAGCTTGGGACTCGGGATGGATGGGAGACCGGAAGCTGCTGGCGAAACACAAAGGAATGCAATTGGCAAGAAATGGATCTCATCCTGAGAACCAGCCCTAGGCGTTTTTTGCAGCTGCCTGTGAAAGCCGTGTGGCAAGGATGACGACTGCACCATGAAAAAGATTTTGGAGAGATGGAGGATCCTACGGATTTCTCTCATAGAAATTTTTTTTTCTCTCTCTCTCATGTAAAAAAAAAAAGCCTTCAAAAATGTGGTTTATACTCAGCCTGCCAGTGTAAACCGCCCTGAGTCTGTGAGACTCAAGGAATCCTCTTGTAATTAGCAGGGGGAGAGTAATTGTCCCCCTTCACCCCTGCCTGAGCAGTGTCTTTTCTAGTGGCTTTTCGGTATTTTTTTAGATGGTGAGCCCTTTTGGGACACGGAGCCTATTATTATTATTATTATTATTATTATTATTATTATTATTATTATTATTATTATTAGTGAACTTTGTGTTAAAAAGCTGTATATAAATACTGTTGATTGATTGATTGATTGATTGATTGATTGATTGATTGATTGATTGATTGATTGATTGAAACTCAAGTCTATGAGAAAGGCTGTAATAAATACATAACTGGAGAAGCTGGGGGTTGAACCAGAGATTTTCTGCATTCAAAACAGGCTCTGCTCCCTCTCCTGAAGGCAACCAAGGGAGTAAATAGAGCAGTGGAATAGGCCTCCAACCAATCCACCATTGCAAACTTCCATGGTAGCATGTTCTGGCTGTTCCGGTGTGCCGCTGTGTTGTGAACCGCTATAGGTGTCATTCATCCACTGGAGAGTTCTTATGTCGGGCTCTTTCCCAAGGCTGCCTGTATGCCCAGGGGGTCGACTTGAATCTTGAGGCCAGGCCTGCAGAAGCACAGCCTGCACAGAAGAAATATCCAACCCCAGGACCACCCACTGTCACTAGTACGACGACTCCCGAGATGTACAGTATTAATAGTCCAAAATATGACTCTAAGCGCAACAGTGGGAGGAAAAAGATGAGTACTGGATCTTTAGAAATAAGTCATAATTCTTGGGGAGGGGGAGAAGGTATCCGCGTTATGTGTTAACGTCTTTGTAAGATCTAATGCAGTGTTATTCAAACTGTGGGTCAGTTTGACCCACTTGGTGGGTCACGATCTGATGTCAGGTGGATTGCGGAAGAGCAGCCATCTTGGAAACTGCAGACCTTACTCTTGCTAGATTCCTTTTGTGAATGTTAATAGTTTGAATTTTCAAGTGAGGTTTTTTTTAAAAAAAATTGTTCCTTGTTCAGTGCTTTTACATCCTATTTTGTCCTCATCTTGCTTTCTGTCAGGGATGTTCCCTGGTTGTGCAATTGCTGCAGTCCAAGACTGCCAATTTGCCTTTCGGGAGTGTCATTCTATTATGTTGCAATGACATCACTTCCTGCTTGAGGATGTCACTTCCTGCCACGACATCACTTCCAGGTTAATGACATCACTTCCGGTGGGTCCCGACATGTGTGCCATTCTAAAAAGTGGGTCCCGGTCTAATAAGTTTGAATGCCACTGATCTAATGAGAGGCACTTCCCCCCTTTTCAAGGCTGAAGTGCATTTTTCTGCTCCTGAAACCAGATACCTGTGTTGTTGCACACAATGGAGTTTCTGCTGAGTTTTCTCCTTTTAAAGCCATAGCGAGCATTAGCCGGAGTTTGTTTTTTAATTTGCTTTGATTGGGGCTTGGACTCTTCACTCACAGAGCAAGTCTTCCGATTTACAGGGTCATTTGTCTTCTGGGCCAGGGCAATGACGAATTCTTCCCTTAAGTGTGACATGTAATCCCACCAACGTTCCTTTCTTTGAGTTATTTCAGAGGCTTAAATAAATTGGGTGACTGCCCAGGGTGCCATGCCCTTTGGCCTGTGACATCATTAATCAAAAGAGCTCCCAATTGGTTACAGTGGGATGTAGACCTGTTAACTCTTTGGGCACTAGTGCCGACGTATCTTGGAGGTGGGGAGAAGAAACTTCAGTGACAATTGGCGACATTACCCACATACAAGCACTTAGCTTGAACATCTGTTTTATTTTGGGAAAACTGGCATTAGTGAAAAAATAATTTTGGGGAGCTAACATGAAGCTGCTCCTTTCCGGGACTGCCCTACCTTATTTGCAGAAATCGGGGACCAAAGTTTTTGCAGGCAAAGCAGGTTGGTTGACCACTGGGCCATGAGTTTCAAGCAGTGTGCCATGGACGCTTGATGATCTGCGCATGGTCTGTAGGTGTGCCACAGGAATTTGGAGGAGAGTCATTTATCAGTACAGCCGTTGAGGGCACAATTCTATCCTGGAGTTAGGCTGGCAAAGTTAGGCCAACAAAGTTTGACTGGCACAAGGGCCACTGTAAAGCGCATTTGGACCACTCTTGGAGTCAGGGAGGATGGCGCTGTCTGTGTTCTGACTTCTCTGATTCCAAGAGTGGTCCAAACACGCTTTACAGTGGCCCTTGTGCTGGCCAGATTTTGCTTTATTTACCTCATATTTACCTCAGAATTTTACCTCAGAAATTTACCTCAGAATGCCAGATACAAGGTTAGGATTTTGTCCTGAAAGAGGTGACCCCCCACTTCCACCGGCAGTGCAGTGTGCCTTCTCAATTTTACAAAATCTGCTGGTGTGCCTTGACAATTTTGGCACCTTCTCAGTGTGCCATGGGATTAAAAAAGATTGAAAATCCCTGAGCTGATGGCCTCATCATAGAATACAACAGGCAAAACACATTTTTGTCTGTTGAAGTGTTGGCTCCGTTAGAGGTTGAGTTCCAACCAGACTATTTTTTTTAAGGAGCCGAACCCAAGATTAGACAGTGAAGAATCTTTTTAAGATTGTGAAACAATTGGCGTTACGATGTTTTAATTAAGAGCAGCAACAGTTTCCCAAATGACGCTTTTGTTCCTTCCTTTCTTAAGAACATAAGAAGAGCCCTGCTGGATCAGGCCAAAGGCCCGTCTAGCCCAGCTTACAGTATCTCACTGTGGCCCACCAGGTGCCTCAGGGAGCACATGAGACAAGATGCCTGCATCCTGTGGCCACTCCCTTGTACCTGGCATTCTGAAGTAGCCTACTACTAATGTAAGGAGGTTGCACTAACCATCATGGCCTGTAGCCCACGATGGACTTTTCCTCCAGAAATCTGTCCAATCTCCCTTTAAAGGCACCTAGGCCAGATTCCATCACACCTCCTGTGGCAAGGAGTTCCACAGATTAATTACCCACTGGGTAAAAAAGTATTTGCTTCTAGCTCTCACAAAACTTGCCAGAATAGAGAGAATAGGCTCTCTCTAGGACCATAGTTGTTTGGGGTATTGGTGGTAGGCGTGCCAACGTTCTGCGTGTAATAGTTCCCTTTGGCATTCCAGAAGCTGCGTTCGTTGACTTGAATCCCATTGGCAGGAGTCGCCCAAACTCTTCTGATCCTCCCTGCGTTTCTGTTTTCTCCATTAGCCCAACACCGGCTCACACCCTTTCCTCCTGGCCGGCTACGAGAATGGATCACTGGCTCTGTGGAATTTGTCGATGGGGAAAACGCTGAGTCGGCTGGCGTGTCATCAGGAGCCAATCATGAGCCTGGACTTTGACTCGGAGAAGGGCAAAGGGGTGTCGGGCTCGTCTGAGAAGCAGCTTTGCGTCTGGAACCCCGACGAGCAGCAGAAGCTCCAGGTCAGCCTGGTTGCCCCCGCGGTGCCGTTTCTTCTGTTTCTATGCTCACCGTTGGATAGGTTGAAAAAATATCTTGCCCTAGAGTGGCCTGGGTGCGGAGCCCTCGCCAATTCATCACAGGCCGGCTGATGCTGCTGAAGGAGCTGTCTTGAAGCTTCCTGGTCTTCCCCCACAAGCTCTCATTTCTTCTTTCTAATGACCTTACTCAAACTCCACTTTAGCATGCTCAGTTTTTGCGGTCAGTGGCATTCCGGTAAGATGCTTGCTGGTTATTTTACTCCAGGGCTCATTTCCCCCAAGGAGTTTGTACAGTAATGGTAAAGGTTTCCCCACGAACGAATGGTCTAGTCGTGACTGACTGTAAAGGGCGGTGCTCATCTCCGTTTCTAAGCCTGTAGAGCTGATGTTCCGTGGTCATGTGGCCAACACGGACAAGCTTCCGTGGTCATGTGGCCAACATGACTATGCGCCAAGGCGCACAGAACGCCATTACCTTCCCACTGAAGTGGTCCCTATTTATCTACTTGCATTTTTACATGCTTTCGAACTGCTAGGTTGGCAGGAGCTGGGACAAGCGACGGAGCTCACTCCGTCGCGCGGTCTTGAACTGCCAACCTTCTGGTCAGCAAGCTCAGCAACCGTGGTTTAACCCGCAGCGCCACCATGTTTGGGCCCTCCTCATTCACAGGCCCGGCATCCACCGATTTGAATGTCCGCGTTCAAACCCCTGCTTAGCCATGAATTTGAATGAACCTGCTTAGAAGTAGGGATTTAAGGCACGCTTGGAGTAATGAGCGAAGACAGGTAATTTTTGCAGGTTGGCATCTCGCGAAATGGGCACCGAGATAGGATGTGGCAAGAGGAGATTGGAAGGGAAAAGGTTACCGTAGGCAAGAGATGGTGGGGTATATCCAATGGGATAGAGAAGAAGGTTCATGTTTTTGTAATATTGAAGAAGAAGCTACAAACGCAATCAATGATGCTGGATCGGGCTTGTTGCCATTGTCATAACTGTGTTAGAGGATGTTGCAGAGACATCCGTGTGCTTTGTGCGTACAATGTTCGATCAGGCCTACATGCCACCCCCACCCCCCTTGTTGGTTGCCCCTCCAAGCCAAGCACCAAATATGCGTATTGAGATGTCCTCCTCCACCCTCTCCCCTACTTTGGGTTGATAACACAAACCAGATGGGACTTTTCCGGTGGCATTCCCCCGTCCTGAGGTAATGATGGACTTAGAAAAGCTATTCAATGGCACGTGATTTGTACTCGGAAGAGTTTTGACGGCCCTCCTCGGCAGCCGCCTATCTGAGGATGGTGACGCAAGAGCGATACGGCGAGGCTGTTTGGGGTGGCACCGGGCCAGAGTGCGAGTGACGAGCTGGTGATCCGAGCCACTGTCACCCCTGGGGATGGGCAGGAGTCTCTGTCTGCAGAGGAACCAGTGAGGGCGAGGTGGTGCTGTTAAGGAAAAACGCGGTTTTCTGCAGGGAGGAATCAGCAGTTGACTCAGGTGGCCAAAGAGGATCCATACATAAATGTCCTTCCTGATACAGTGCAAGCAACAGGAATAACCGAGAGATCACAGTGTAGAGCGCAATCCTCACCTGGAGTTAGGCTGGCGCAGTTAGGCCAGCAAAGTTTGGCCAGCACAAGGGACACCGTAAAGCATGTTTGTACCACTCTCGGAGTCAGGGAGGATGGTGCGCATCTGTGTGCTGGCCTCTCTGACTCCAAGAGTGGTCCAAACATACTTTACGGTGTCCCTTGTGCCGGCCAAACTTTGCTGGCCTAACTGTGCTGGCCTAACTCCAGGTGAAGATGGCACCCTCAACCTTTTTTTAAGTAGGTGTGAGGACCTCCTCTTCCAGAACGTTCTACTATGTGGGAAGGAAAGAAAGAGGAACTGCAGTGAATAGAAAAAGATGTAGGTGAACATCAAGAGTCTTTAATAGTGTTTTACGCATCTATGCTTCTGTACACGGGCGCCAGATTGTTTCAAACAGGATAATGTCCTCAGTTGGTTAGGTCTTCTGTGACCACAAGATGGACTCCTTCTCCCATTCCCTGCTTTCCCTATCTTACAATGTCCTTCACTTTCCTTCCTCAGCTTCAAAATACCATCAGTCTCACCAATCCGGGTGTTGCTGACGTTGTCCTCCGACAAGACAGGAAGATCTTGGCCACTGGTGGCTGGGATTATCGCGTCCGCCTCTTTGGCTGGAAGAAGCTAAAGCCATTAGCCGTATTGGACTACCACACCGCAACGGTCCATTGCGTTGCCTTTTCGGTCCACGCCCAGCCCAGGGAAAGGCTGATGGCGGCTGCCTCCAAAGATCATCGCATCAGTGTCTGGTCGATATACAATCCAACGTAAAGGGGGAGTTGGACACTTGGGTTGGGATACAGTCAGGCCAAGGAGAGATCTTTGGGGACTTTCCTTCAAAGCTTCTGAAACCGGTTCGTTCTTCAGCAAAGGCTGAACTGCAAGCTCCAGAGTTATTGTTTGCAGGGAGTTGGGTGACATGACCTTGTGGGTTCTTCTCAACTCTATAATTCTATTATCGCAAAGCTGGATAAGAGAACTGAGCAACCGTGGCTGAGAAACTGAAGTATTGGACGTTCTTTCGTAAATGGCAGCCATCTGTAAAGTTGGTGAATTATGCTTTGGAGAAGCTAGGTTGGAATGTGTGCCCTCTGCCATGTCACCTTCCCCTGCTTTTTTGTATATTTTTGACATATTAAACAATTTAAAATAAAATGGTTGAGTTGGGCTTGTTCTAGCAGACGTGGCTGAACTGAAGGAAACCAAAGGAAGGTGACTTGTTCCTTGACCTTTGTAACAAAAGAATATCAGAAGAGCCCTGCTGGATCAGGCCAAAGCCCATCTAGTCCGGCTTCCTGTATCTCGCAGTGGCCCACCAGGTGCCTCAGGGAGCACGCAAGAAAACAAGATGCCTGCATCTTGTTGCCACTCCCTTGCACCTGGCATTCTGAGGTAAAATTCTGAGGTAAATAAAAGAGAATTTGCTATGCTCTCTGTGGGGAGGGAGCTATAATTTTTAACTCAGTCTGGGCCTTAAGAACATAAGAAGAGTCCCACTGGATCAGGCCAAGGCCCATCTAGTCCAGCTTCCTGTCTCTCACAGTGGCCCACCAGATGTTTCAAGGAGAACACAGGACAACAGGCCGCCTGCATTCTGTGTCCACTCCCTTGCACCTGGCATTCTGAGGTAAATTCTGAGGTAAACACACTGGTAGCTAGTCAAGATTCTCCACAGCATTTCTCTTCGACAGCCAACAAAACCAGATGCTCCTTTTCAGACATGTACTCATTGGAATATAGGAACAGCCCCACTGGATCAGGCCTAAGCCCATCTAGTCCAGCTTCCTGCATCTCACAGTGACCCACCAGGTGCCTCAAGGAGCACACAATATGCCTGCATCCTGTTGTCACTCCCTTGTACCTGTCACCTGTCTGAGGTAGCCTACTTCCAAAATCTGTGGGTTACACAGCTTGTAACCTGTGATGGACACTTCTTCTAGAAATCTGTCCAATTCCTTTTTAAAGGCATCCAGGCCAGATGTCATCCACATGTCATGTGGCATGGAGTTCCACAGGTTAATTACCCTCTGGGTAAAAAAAAAAGTATTTCCTTTTATTCGTTCTAACTCTCCCAACACTCAATTTTAGTGGATGTTTCCTGGATCTGGTGTTGTGAGAGAGGGAAATGAACATCACTCTATCCATCCCTTGCAGAATTTTCTTTGCCACAAACATGCTGTTGTGTGTCAGACGCTGTCATGCTCCGTGTTTGAGCACCAGCTTGGTTTCCTCTATGCTGAGCAGACTTCCTTTAAAACAGGTGTCCTACCATTGAGCCCACTCTAACAGAGAGAGAACATGCAGGTATATTTGGGACAAAAAATAAAAAAAAAATCGACATGATTTCTAGAACTATACAAATGCAAAAATGTTCTTTTTCTCTCCCATTTGCAACGTTCAGTCCTGTTGGGGCGCTTTCCTTTTTCCTTTTGTGCACATGAATTGTGTGGGGGGTTTTGTGTGTGGTTTTGTGTGTGTGTGTGTGTGTGTGTGTGTGTGTGTGTGTGCCACACTTCCTGTACAGTCTTATTAGGGCAGCCTTTAATTTGTTCACACTCCTGTCAGTTTTCCACTTAAATCAACAGCCAAGAATGTGGCAAGGGACGGCCTCTGGCATTTGTGAATTTCGTTGTCTCTTGTCTCCCCAAGCTTTGCAATTAATCAAAGAGAATGGGGGGGGATCATAAAGAAGAAAACCTTTTGCTTCGGCTACAATTGACTTGTAAAAATGCACGCGACCCATTTTGGGGCTGCTGTGAAATCCTCATCTCCACCCAAAGGGTAGCAAGAGGATTTAACTCGGCAACCCAATTAATGCCTTTCGCCTTGGAGTAGGTTTTCAGTGTGGAGAATCGGGGAGGCTCAGAGTGAAAATTCCCATTGGCATCCATGATAACAGCAGAAATCTATCCTTATGTGCCTGAACTTGGGGAATCCTACAGCTAAGGGCTGCTTCCTTGCTTTTATCTACCCTTTTAACCAACCCAGGGATTTAATTTCAATTCGTTTGCATGCCACATATATATTTCATTTGTTTGTTAATTTGGGGTTTGTTTGTTTTTTACAAAAAAATTGTATCCTGCCTTTTCCAAGGCAAAACACAATATTTTTGCTAAAGAACTTCTGCCAAGTTGCTAAAACCCAATGTTAAAAGAAAGTAACTGTGACAGAGAGAGAGAAAGAGAGACAAGGCAGGGGTTGGACTAGATGATCTTGTAGGCACCTTCCAACTAAGATAAAAATAAATCTAAATAACCAGGAAAGAAACTGTACCAGGCTAATCGCACCTGTCTAAACCAGGACTATTCAAACTATGGCCAGGAGCAGTGGTGTCATTCAAATGATTTAGGAACAGGAACTCACTTTTGATTGGCACTTGTCGGGAAATCCGGAACGCCCATTCTGGTCCGTTCCCCCTGAATGACATCACTGCCTTCGCCCCCCTAGGAATCCGGAGTTGCTCCCTTTAACCCTCTGAGTGCCGGCCAACCAAGAAGAAAAGCTCTTTGCAGAGGAATTGGGAGGGGGAGGAGGGAGAGTGAAGTGGGCGGAGTCAGCCCTAATTTTAACTAGTGGAACTGAGTTCCCCCGCATTCCCCCTGCATGACATCACTGGCCAGGAGCCACATCCGGCCCAGGTAGAGTGCAATCCTCACCTGGAGTTAGGCCGGCACAGTTAGGCTAGCAAAGTTTGGCCGGCACAAGGGACACTGGAAAGTATGTTTGGACCACTCTCGGAGTCAGAGAGGCCACATATAGATGTGTGCCATCCTCCCTGACTCCGAGAGTGGTCCAAACACCACTCCCTTGTATCTGGCATTCTGAGGTAAATTTCTGAGGTAAAATTATGAGGTAAATAAAGCAAAGTCTGGACAGCACAAAGGACACCGTAAAGTATGTGTGGACCACTCTCGGAGTCAGGAAGGATGGCACACGTCACTTTACAGGTGACACTGTGCACTTTACAGTGGCCTTGGTGCTGGCCAAACTTTGTTGGCATGCTGCGCCAGCCTAACTTTCTGACTTCCTTATGGTGATCTGGAATTTCTAGAGAATGTGGTAATAATGAAATAAAAACCTATAACACCACTTTTGGCGCTTTTTTTGTAAAAAACAAAACTCAAAACTCTCTGTGCAAAACACTCTGACCTCAGAATCTATTGGGGGGGGGTCTACTCGTAGACCACTATCACTCCCACGCAGATACTGAAACCTATAAATAATGGAATCGGTGGGCGGGATTCAATAGGAGCTCTGACCGTGACCAGAAGGAACTTCCAGTTGCTCCTGGGAGATGAGGTTAGAGCATCCAGAACGGGTCTGGCATTCAAGCTAAGTCAAACCTGCAAGCTGCAAGTGACAAACTCATGGATGAAAACTCACCTATACATTGGCTTTCATTGACTTTCTTCACTTTGGTCTTTCAGCCGTGTTCAATTATAACCACATACTGAATTTTGTCCACGTGCTTTCCTCTTTCGGCCGATTTCATCCAACCTACCGCAATGTTTGTTGATGTTCTTGTGTTTGTTTTTCTTTCATTTCAATTTGTTTCGGTTTTGCGCACATTCACACGTGCTTTATTGTGACTTGTGTTTTTCGCCGGCCAAAATTACTTGGCAGGCTCAATAAGACTCTGGACTCTAACCAGATGAAAGGGCAAGGTATTGTGGTAATGAAATAAATAAGCCCTTTGTTTTTGGAATCACCAATTAAAATTGACCCCAGCTGACTGATGAAGGAAAGCTTTGTTGATTGATTTGCTGATTAATCCAATTAGTTTATATGCCCAATAGATAGGGATGGGTTTTTTCGGTGATCAACACAGAACGCTAAATAATGGGAATTTCTACAGAAAATGTGACATAAGATGAAATTTAGGTCAAAACGCGAAAAAAAACCCGCTTTTGCTTATTTTGACTGAGTTTGACACAAATTTAGATCAATTTCACAAAAAGAACACCACTTTTGTTTATTTTTGACACAGTTTTGAGGAATCCACAAATAGTTTTCAGTGAGGGATCAGAAGGAGGAATGGCAGAAACAGGAGGAAGGTTGCTTAAACTTGCATGAACACGCATGTTTATAGTTCACAGTGCACACTGGGGCGACTTTAATGGAATGTGGAAGTGGTAAGTAGCAGTTTCTTGATGCTCCAAGCAGCAACTAGAGTGCAGGTTGGAGTGTATGTGCCAGTAATTGCTTGCCTTTGTAGGGCCATTCACCCTTATTTATTGTTTGTACAACTTGCAATAAAAATTTGGATAAAAACACATAACACTGCAATTTACTATTTTAATCAAGACATTTTGGAAAAAGTATCTCCCAAAAAAATCCACCCCTACCAATAGACACTAATATCTTACCCAAAACCACGGTCCTAATGGAGCCTTGCCCCTTACCTAGCAGAATTAAAAGCATGGCTTGTACCTGGAGCAAAGGATTCAGGCATTAAGGTGATGACAGCTAAATTATGGCATAGAAGTTCCCTCCCAACATGTGGACGACTGTGGTCCTGTGATTAGGGAAGGGGCGAAAACAACTGGCATTCCTAAATTAATTGAAATAAATCCTGAGCACTCGCATTTGTCCAGCGATTACATGGGATATTTATCACAGCCGAAAGGGATGCTGATCTCTGACCCCAGCCCGTTTCCTGCAAATGAATCAATTAGTTCCAAGGGCCAACCGCCTGTTCGTCGCTGGCAGGAAGTTCCCATTGGAGACGTGCCCCTCCTGAGCAAATCGGAAGACCGTCAAGGCGAACTTGCCTTCGAACCCGGGGAGCCGTGGAAGGCCAAGCAACTGGAGAACATCCCAGTGGAGGAAGAGCCACAAAGCTCCCCTCCTCAGCATGCATATTCTGTCACGTTCTGAAATGAATTCCCAAGCCCTTGGGAATTAAAAAAGGGCAACCTGCCCTGGCTTTGGCAAAGATGCATTCACTTAATAATAAAAATAATTTTATTTCAAGCGGGATCTGAGGCAATTAACTCTGCGTCAGGGGACATCCACTAAAATTGAGTGTTGGGAGAATGAGAACAGATAAAAGGAAATACTTTTTTACCCAGCAGGTAATTAATCTGTGGAACTCCTTGCTACAGGAGGTGGTGATGGTATCTGGCCTGGGGGCCTTTAAAAAGAGACTGGACAGATTTCTGGAGGAAAAGTCCATCGTGGGCTATAGGCCATGATGGGTTGTGCAACTTCCTTCCATTAACAGTAGGCTACTTCAGAATGCCAGGTGCAAGGGAGTGGCAACAGGGTGCAGGCATCTTGTTGTCTCGTGTGTTCCCTGAGGCATCTGGTGGGCCATTGTGAGATACAGGAAGCTGGAATAGATGGGTCTTTGGCCTGATCCAGCGGGGCTCTTCTGATATTCTTATGTGTCAACAAAGCAGCGTTAATAAGATTGTGAAAAGCAAAACAAGTTGCCACAATTTACCACCAACAGGGGCAGTGAATTACCCCCATCTCATAAGGATGCAATTAAAAAACACGTAAACTAAAGGGCTGTCACTGCACCCCAGGTAGAGCACCTGTTGCAGGTTGGATTCTTGGCATCTCTGGGTAAGGCTAAGAAAGATCTTAGCCACAAGAAAGATCTTGTGACATTCTGGAGAACTAGAGTTGACAATCTGTGTTGGTGTACCCAAGAGCTCCGAAGGGAAGGTTGTTGTCATGGCTAGGTCAAGACCACCATGTCCCTGGTTATTCAGTGCTTTCTATGCGCTATAGAAAGTAATGCACAGCAAGCATTGAGAGTTGCATGCACCGCATGCACAGCAAGTATGCACAGCAAGCAAGAGAGTTGGGTCGTCTTCTGCACAAAATGTGCCTGAACAGATTCCATGTCTGGGAACCAATTCCAAACTGGAGAATGGAAAGGTTCTGCTGAACTGGAAGCAGAACTGGACTGGGAAGTTCAGGTCCAGTTGACGCCCTGCCGGCAACGTAACACCCATTTTGAATAGAAAAAAATCAACCTGAGATACAAGTGGGTGATGATGTTGACGGTATCCCATGAATTTGTGAGTCAGGGTGCAATCCTAAACTGAGTTAGGCTGGCACAGTTAGGCCAGCAAAGTTTGGCCGGCACAAAGGACACCATAAAGTATGCTTGGACTCTTGGAGTCAGAGAGGCCAGCACACAGACGTGCGCCATCCTCCCTGACTCCGAGAGTGGTCCAAACGCCACTCCCTTGTATCTGGCATTCTGAGGTAAATTTCTGAGGTAAAATTCTGAGGTAAATAAAGCAAAGTCTGGCCGGCACAAGGTACATCGTAAAGTACATTTGGACCACTCTCGGAGTCAGAGAGGCCAGCACACAAACGTGCGCCATCCCCCTGACTCCGAGAGTAGTCCAAACCGCTTTAGGGTGGTCCTTGTGCTGGCCAAATGTTGCTGGTTTAGCTTATGCTGGCCTAACTCCAGATTAGGATTGCGTTCTCAGAGGGCAAATAAACACCCATATCCCTTTACCATGTTGTAGCTTACTGTGATATGTACATAACTGTGGGCAAAAAATTTTGTTTGTAGTGTTGGCCATTACCATGGATCGCTGTTTTTTGTAGTGCCCACTTCCCATGGACCCTTGTTTACCATGGTGCCCACTCTCAGTGACTTCCTGTTTATCATGCCCCCTCTTCTTCCTTGCCTTTCCAGACCACCATGGTAGGGAAGATAAGGGGGGTGGACTTCAGGCAACAGTCGTTTTTTATGCGCTATATAGGGAGAGGTGGAAGTCCAATGGACACAAACTGCATATTGCTAAATCTTTCAACTTGTGTATCTTATATTTGTGCATGCTTTAAAAAGGGGGGGAAAAAACATTTATTCCCAAGTGAAATGCTGTGCGTTCTTTTAAAATGCACACATACAAAACTTGCAGTCATGTCCCAATGGGCCGAAGGGCGACCCTCCAGTTTGTGGTCAACCCGACGTTTCCAACCATCAAAAACCGAGGAGAGAACGAGTTGGAGCACTCTGAGACTTGTCAGTGTTTTGAGATTTGGGGAACGCTGAAAGAATGACGCTGTTTTCTTTTTCATTGCTTTTTGGAAGCGATATACTTTTACACTTCAAGACCAATTAAAGATTTCCTGCATTCCACGATGCCCGTGGCAAATGTTCTAATGAATACCAGTCGTACACACTGAGATTTGCTCCAGCTATTCAGAGTCAGGCTGTGGGGAAAGTTGCATGTTTTGAGTAGTAGACTCAGGACCTGTGAAACTTTGCCCGGCACTCTCACATGCAGAAGTTTGCCAAAAGCCTCAGGCAGAAATCCTCCCAGTCTGGCTAGTTGCAGTCTTAAATGAAGACCTGAAGGCGGGAACTTGGGTCCTTCTACTGCTTAAGCCTGTGGTTCCCAAACATACTTCAATCACAACGCCACCACGCTTCCTCAACCAGGTGCTGCCATCTTGGATCTCACAAAATCCACCCCAAATGATCTCACCCCATCTTGGATCTCACAAAATGGCGACACCCAAAAAGCATAGATTTTGCAATATTCAAGATGGTGTTGACTGGGGGAACGGATAGGAAAGGCCACTCGGGACACCACCATTCTGCCCCTATGAGTGGGGACCTACGATGGCTGCCAGCTAACAACCCTGTAGCTGGTGCACTCCGAGACTTTTTATCAGTAATTGCTTTTATTTAAATGGAATTCCGAGTGTTCCACGGTGCTCTAAGGCGCTGGTTCCCAGGCTGTGGGTTGGGACCCACCAGTGGGTTGTGAGCCAATTTCAGGTGGCTCGCAAAGCACCTGAAGCAGCCATATTGAAAATATGAGAAGGTGGGATGCTGGAAACGGAAAGGGCTGTGTGGCCGTCAAGGTTGTAAATAGGCCTTTTTTTCCCCTTTCTGATTCACTTTGCTATTGGAAAATGGCTGAGAAATAATCCAACTTCTTGCTGCGTTCTCAGGAAAGCAGCAGGCTCTGGTATCTGAACGACGATGGCACTTCTGGTGGGTTCTGACAGACTGTCATTCATAAGAACATAAGAACATAAGAAGAGCCCTGCTGGATCAGGCCAAAGGCCCATCTAGTCCAGCTTCCTGGATCTCACAGCAGCCCACCAGGTGCCCCAGGGAGGCATGAGACAACAATATGCTTGCATCCTGTTGCCACTCCCTTGCACCCGGTACCAGTAGCCCAACACCTTTGTAAGGAGGTTGCACAATCCATCATGGCCTATAGCCCACGATGGACCTTTCCTCCAGAAATCCATCCAATCCCCTCTTAAAAGCATCAAGACCAGATGCCAACACCACATCCTGTGGCAAAGAGTTCCACAGATTAACTACCCGCTGGGTAAAAAAGTACTTCCTTTTATCTGTTTTAACTCTCCCAACCCTCAGTTTTAGCGGATGCCCCCTGGTTCTGGTGTTTTGAGAGAGGGAAAAGAACATCCCTCTATCGACTTTATCCCTTCCATGCATAATTTTGTATGTCTCAATCAGGTCCCCCCTCAGGCACCTTTTTTCTAGGCTGAAGAGCCCCAAACGCTGCAGTCTTTCCTCATAAGGGAGGTGCCCCAGCCCTGTAATCATTTTTGTCACTCTCTTCTGCACCTTTTCCAGCTCCACTATGTCCTTTTTGAGATGCGGCGACCAGAACTGGACACAATATTCCAGGTGTGGCCTTACCATCAATTTGTACAATGGCATGATAATATTGGCTGTTTTATTCTCAGCCCCGTTTTTAATTACCCCAAGCATGGAATTGGCCTTCTTAATTGCTCCCACACACTGGGTCGCTACCTTCATTGAATTGTCCACCAGCACCCCAAGATCTCTCTCCTGAGCTGTCACAGACAGCTCAGAACCCATTAGCCTATAGGTGAAGTTTTGGTTTTTGGCCCCAACGTGCATCACTTTACATTTGTCTATGTTGAAACGCATCTGCCATTTGGCTGCCCATTCCCCCAACTTGGAGAGATCCTTCTGGAGCTCTTCACAATCCTTTCTGGTTTTTACCACCCGGAAAAGTTTTGTGTCATCTGCAAACTTGGCCACCTCGCTGCTTATCCCTGTCTCCAGGTCATTTATGAATAAGTTGAAAAACACGGGCCCCAAGACAGATCCCTGGGCCTCTCTCCATTTCACCTCTCTCCATTGTGAAAATTGCCCATTGACCCCCACTCTCTGTTTCCTGGCCCTCAACCAATTCTGGATCCATAAGAGGACCTGCCCTCTTATTCCCTGACTGTGAAGTTTCTTCGGCAGCCTTTGGTGGGGGACTGTGTCAAACGCCTTCTGAAAATCCAGGTATATGATATCCACAGGTTCACCCACATCCACGTGCCTGTTCACCTTTTCAAAGAATTCCAAAAGGTTCGTGAGGCAAGACTTACCCTTACAGAAGCCATGCTGACTTTCCTTTAGCAGTACTTGTTCCTCTACGTGTTTTAGGATTTTATCTTTGATGAGGCTTTCCACCATCTTACCCGGAACAGACGTTAGGCCCCCCTTCTCCCTTTTTTAAAGATTGGCGTGACATTGCTATCCTCCAATCCTCTGGCACCGTGGCCGTTTGAAGGGACAAGTTGCATACTCTAGTTAAGAGGTCAGCAACTTTGTTCTTTAGTTCCTTAATTACTGTTGGGTGTATTATATACCATCTGGGCCTGGTGACTTATTTATATGTAGTTTATCAATTTGATCTAAAACATCTTCTTTATTAACCATTATCTGCTTTAATTCCTTAGTTAGGAAGGGCTGTTCGGGCTGTGGTATCTGCCCAAGTTCTTCTGCTGTGAAGACAGACGCAAAGAATTCATTTAATTTCTCTGCAATCTCCAAGTCCCCTTTTATCTCCTCTTTCCCTCCCTCACCATCCAGCGGGCCAACCGCCTCTCTGGCAGGTTTCCTGCTTCTAACATATTTGAAGAAGCTTTTATTATTCCCCTTTATGTTGCTAGCCATGCATTCCTCAAACGCTTTCTTGGCCTCCCGTATCACCTTCTTACTTGTCTTTTGCCAGACAATTCCTAAAAGGTAGGCCTAAAAGATTCTAAAAGTTCTAAAAAATGTGAGAACCACTGCTCTAAGGCATCGCAATGCACACTTTGGGAACCATAAAGATTTTGATTCACTTTAAAATTATAAAAGACAGGCCTGCTGGTTTGGGGAGCCTCGGCTGCCTCTCGGAAGCCCCCAAGCTCTTTTTCTCAGCAGGAACACGACTCAGCCCAGAGAGGGGCCACATCGCGTTGCGTTTCTGAAACACAAAACCTGCTCCGGAGGCAGGCTTTGTGTATTCAAGTAAGTGCAAAAAGCTTGGCACCCCGGACGTTTTGGCAGTGATGTGCTGATGTCATCATGATGCACGATGGCATCCTCGCTCGCATCGCCGTCGACATTTCCAGGTTGCTGGGCTTTGCTCCGACGGTGGGTTGCAGGGCTTAGACGGTTGAGAATCACGGACCTGGACCTTTGGCAAGCCTTCCTGTGGGGCTGCCAGCTGCAGACATGGCGCAAATCTCTGTTGATTTATGCCCTGCTGCCACCAGTGATGCAGGGGGAGCCGCTTGGAGAGTCCGCCTTGGTGGGTAATCCCTTGGCTAGTGCCCTGACGTGGGAAATAGACTCAGGGTTATCTCTAAGTAGGCGGCAGAAAAGCCCTGATAACTCAGAAAGGGTGCCTGCCTCCCCTATAAAAGCGGAGCGGAGCTGTGCTTTTGGCTGGCTGGGATCGTTTGATACCTCATACATCTCTGCTTTTCCCACAGAGCTGGGAGCCCCACAGCACAGCTGGACTAAAGCAGCGCACAGCCCTGCCAGTAAGAACATGGCCAGATATATTTCACGCCATTAATCACACGGGCCAAACCCTTCACGGCGCAGGAATTAGGTTGCGGCCACTCCAACTGTGGGCTTTGCGTGCATTAAAAGTGCCAGGGGCTTGGTGATGAATGGCACTGGGAGGGAAACGACCCCAAACTGCTAGAAGAAAGCGAGAAGGGAAACCCCACGCGTAAATGTATATTCGGGGCAGAGCGCTCATTTCTTAGGGTTGGCTGCAAATTACAAGCAAAGAGGGAAAGATCCCAGGCTCGGGAAGCAGGGGCAGAAAAACAGAAGGTGGATTCACACACAGACCGGCAATTCTGATGCTTCTCTAGCGCACGTCCTTGGTAAACACCATCATTTTAAAAGGGGGGTGTAGTGTGGGTGGCGGGTGGAGGAAGAGGAAAGCTCTAGGGCTCCTTTTACAGCAGAAGGGGTGATATAATTAGCCAACGTGCTTTGAAACTTTTTTTTAATGCACTTTCTTTACCCAGCGTGTAATTGGTATATGGAACTCCTTGCCACAAGATGTGGTGATGGCATTGGGCCTGGAAGCCTTTAAAAAAGGATTGGACAGATTTATAGAGGAAAATTCCATCACAGGTTACAAGCTATGAGGGGGATGTCCAGTCTGAGATTAGCTGGTCGCTCATCAAGCGGGCCGGGTAGGGATTTTTTTTCTGCTGTCCAAATTGGCCATGGATGGCTGGTGTTTTTTTTTGCCTACCCCAGACTGGGGAGGGAGGGATGGGTGTTCGGTAGGTTTCGTGATTTGCATTTGTGTTTAGTAAAGTTAAAACCCAACCCCATTCTGGTGTCTTCCTTGGGGTTGGGGCAAGGGTAATCTGCCACTTTAGAATGCTGGATGCAGGGGAATGGCAGCAAGATGCAAGTATCTGGTTGTCTTGCGTGCTCCCTGAGGCATCTGGGGGGCCACTGTGAGATACAGGAAGCTGGACTAGATGCGCTTTTGGCCTGATCCAGCAGGGCTTTTCTTATGTTCTTATATTCTTAACTCTGAGCAAAGGAGAAGCAGCACGCTCAATAGGAGGCAAACTGAGACATGTGCCTAAGGGCACATACTGTATTCATGTCTAGGCAATCCTTTTTCCCCCCAAGGGCTGCCTGAGAGGCACTATGGGGCTTGTGTTACAATAAGGCTACAGTCCTATGCCAATTTATCTGGCAGTAAATCAGTTTCAGATACAGGATCTATACCTGGGATCTATACAGGGGCCCACGCGTATCTTTATTTGTTTGGGATATTTAAAATCCCATTTTCATAGACGTGCTTTAAAGCTATCGCAGTCCACTCCAGGAATTTGGGGTGAAACAAGTTAGATTTTATTAAATGGAGTGTAAGAAGTTTCGAAATAGAAATAGGGGGCAGGAGAAGCAAACTAATGGAATGTAAAGTGGATTCGTTGTTGTCTTAAAATTGTTGTTGTCTTCATGGGGTGTCACGATGAGCTCTTGCACGTTAAAATTCACCACTACGCTGGCTCTGTCGGATGTGATGGGCAAGTAGGAAACAGCCACAGTTTGAGAAACGCTGATCTACTCTAGTAATTATCATTATTGCTATAAGACAAATCCTTAGTCTAAAGCTTTCATACTAAGTTTCCAAATACTTATGGCAGCTGCAAAGAATTTGGCAACAATACGTATTGAAATCGGATTGCCATCTGCCAAAAGTAGGCACGCAAGCTGTTGATCTGTTCGGCCTGGTAATTCAGCCAACAGCGGGAAGATAAGACTGTTTCGAGTGTTCTGATAAAGGTTACACCGCAACAATACATGTTCCGTGGTCTCTACCTCGTCCAACCTGCAAGGGCATAATCGTTCAGGGTAGGGAACTTTTCTGTATTGGCCCTCAGTTACTGCCGAGGGTAATACCCTAAAACGAGCCAACGTAAATGCCCTCCTATGCTTAAACACATCCAACTGTGACAAATACATAGCAGGAGCCTGATATCTTGTATCTGCCCTAATATAAGGATCTAACACATTGGAAAAATCATTTTGCCTTTCGATGTCTATTATTCGTTGTTTAATAAATGACCTTTACTTGCCTGCTCCAAACCCATGGGTACCAGCTCTGCTACTGAAATCCCCAGTAGAGTTATGCTTTGTTATAAATTCTGTATTTTAACTTAATATTATATGGTATTTATGCTAGACTATAATATAATATTTTTCTATTATTATTTCATTGCTTTTATGTTTTAAGTAATTGAATTGACTTGATCTACGTGTACTGGTCTATGACCGTAATAAACTTATTCATTATTGCTACATGTCTCTCACTTTGATTGTGCAAAGTGCTTCTCTGGTATTTGCACGATGTCCAGGCAATAGCACTGTAAATAGTCAGCCAGTTGCTTTAAGCCCACCCAGTGAGCATCTGGTCTTGGTGAGATTCAAAGCAGGAAAGCTCAAGTTTGCAGCTCGGACCAACCTAGAAATAAGGGACTTCAGTCCTTCGTTTTGGTCAGGATTTATGGACTAATGCAGTGGTCCAAGAAGAAGCCTTTTCAGAAACAAATCTTGCAACCAGGAGCATAACACTCTGCCCCTTAGCCCAGGCAGTAAGGTCACGACATTATGTGATGCGCCCCCTTGCCAACTCCTTGCCATAGGAGATGGTGATGGCATCTGGCCTAGATGCCTGTAAAAGGGGACTGGACAGATTTCTGGAGGAAAAGTCCATCACAGGCTACAGGACATGATGGTTGGTGCAACCTCCTTATTTTAGAGGTAGGCTACCTTGGAGTGCTGGATGCAGGAGAGTGGCAACAAGATGCAGGTATCTAGTTGTCGTGTGTGCTCCCTGAGGTATCTGTTGGGCCACTGTGAGATGCAGGAAGCTGGACTAGATGGCCTGATCCAGTGGGGCTGTTCCTATGAGTACATTTCTGAAGAGGAGCATCTGGTTCTGGTGGCAGACAAAGCGAAATGCTGTGGAGAATCCTGACTGGCCACTAGTGTGTTTACCTCAGAATTTTACCTCAGAAATATACCTCAGAATGCAGGGGAATGGCAACAAGATGCAGGTATCTAGCTGTCTTGTGTGCACCCTGAGGCATCTGGTGGGCCACTGTGAAATGCAGAAAGCTGGACTAGATTAGCCTTTAGCCTGATCTAGCAGGGCTCTTCTTATGTTCTTAAGGCCCAGATTGGGTTGTAAGTTATTATTTACCTCATAATTTTACCTCACAAATTTACTGCAGAAATTTACCTCAGAATGCCAGACACAAGGGAGTGGCAACAGGGGAGTGTGTGCTCCCTTAGGCATCTGGTGGGCCACTGTGAGATGCAGGAAGCAGGACTAGATGGGCCTTTGGCCTGATCCAGTGGGGCTCTTATGTTCTTATATCTAGGCGATGTCTGACAGGCAGTCATGTGCCCCACGTGGTGTAGTGCCCAGGGCACGTACTCCTCAGGGCCCACCCTACACTTCTGCTTGCAATGCTCTGGGAGCCCCAGAGTGGAAACGTTCCTCCCCATGTCCAGGAAAGACGTCTGTATCGCTGTACGCCTATGCCAAGGGGAGCCATCGTGCTGGAGCAACAGACGTCCCCGATTAGCAGGAACCAATTAGGCTGCGCTCTGATGAGGAAGCGTGTTGTGGTTATGAGTTCACAGGCGAGCAGCGTCGCTACAAATGAGAACAAATAAGACAGTGGGGGGGCCAAGTGGGGTGAGCCACAGCAGCCCAGCAGAGGTGCACAAGCCCCACAGGATAGAGGAGCCAGTTTTCCCGACCAGGTGTGGCGCCTCCCTTTGCGTCTGCTTGAATTATCTCTCATCAGGAACTCCACCAACCCCTGGGGGATTGGGACCGCAGCCAGGCAGGGGAACTGGCTCTGCTGTGAGTCTGTTGGAAAATGTGCAGAATACGTCATGAATCTGACCTCTGACCAAGAGCCAGGTCTGGAGGGAGACGATTTGCTTTTCAGGGTTCCCTCTTGCCATTCCGTTTTTTTCTCCCTCCTATTTGACTGCCTTGTTTTATCATCTCGGTAGTAGTAGCAGCAACCACCTACCCCTGGTGCGTAGACACTTCTGTGCTTCCTTCCAGGCTCCTCTGTCACTAAATCCTTCACCAGAATGGTACATTTCAAAGCCGGCTTCCAGCAATTTCAGTTTTGCCGGATCCAGGATGTCGACTCTGTAAAGAGCTAGGAATGATTGGTCCTTATTCAAGGCAGAAAGAACAGAAGCTGGCCTTGGATTAATTGTGGTTGCACAAGTGGGCGTGGCTGGCTAGTGTCACTCCGGCTACACCAAATGTTGCCCTTTCAGGGGCCCTCCAAACTTGCTGCCATAGACTGACCCGGTGACCCTCCAGGACCAACTCCTTGCTGTGCCTAAAAAGTTATAGGAGCTGGTCCTCAATTTTTGAGGCTGCCTTGGCTGCCTAAGAACATGAGAGCCCCACTGGATCAGGCCAAAGGTTCATCTAGTCCAGCTTCCTGTATCTCACAACGGCCCACCAGATGCCTCAGGGAGCACACAAGACAACTAGATATGTGCATCTCATTGCCACTCCCCTGTATCTGGCATTCTGAGGTAGCTTACTTCTAAAATATGGAGGTTCTACTACCCATCATGGACTGTAGCCTGCGATGGACATTTCCTCCAGAAATCTGTCCAGTCCCCTTTTAAAGGCATCTAGGCCAGATGCCATCACCACCTCCTGTGGCAAGGAGTTCCACAGATTAATTACTCTCTGTGTAAAAAATTACTTCCTTTCATCTGTTCTCACTCTCCCACCACACCATCTTATTGGCTGTGCACTGGTTCCAATGGTGTGAGAGAGGGAAAAGAACCTCCCTCTATCCACCCTATCGTAGTATGTCTCTGGTTGTGGTGATCGATGCCAAGAAGGGCCTTTGTACTTGCAAACCTGCTACTAGGCAAAATAGAGACATGGCCTTATCCCGAGGTGGATCTGAGCAGCAACCCATCTGGCTTGAGGTCGTTACCACAACACATTGGGAAGGAAAATGCTATCAAAGGCAGTCGTGCTGCGGTTGCTGAAATGGATGAAGGCTGTGAGGAGGTGCCAACAGGAAAATTGGGGAAGGGCCTCTCATCTCCTCATTGCTTCCTCGACTCTTTTGATGTGGCTGCTGGCTAGGCAAGAGGCAGCATCTTGAATGCGCCTCTCCCTTGTCCAAACTGGTGCGCTTGTGTGTCTGTTGCAGAGACGAACCGAGCGCCGAGTGCGCCCATGGCAGGGCGACGAAACCGTGCCCCCTGCACATCGGCCCACCCCCATGTGTCACCACGCCATACCACGGCTACACCCATGCTCCGCTTCTGGTTTGTTGGGCACCTGTTTCCTGTGGAGCTGAGCTGGGTGCAAAATGGCTATTTAGAGTCTCATATTTAGCGCAATCTTATCTCGCTGATGTAGCGACTTGCTGGCGCTAGGTGTGCAAACATACCATAAACAATGTCTGCAGCACCGTGCAACTACTGCGCTTGGATGCAGTGGCATAGCTACCTATAGGGTGGGGAGCGCAGTGCCCCAGGCGCCATCCTCAGGGGGGGTGTCACCACTGAACCCCACATTTTGAGAATTGCGGGTTTACAGAATACTATGGTCATGCCGTATACTGTTGGATGTGGAATTTCACCTGGGATTCAATGGGGAAAAATGGAGTGTAATATCTCTATTCTAGCCAATGTTATGGCCAAAAAACTAAAATAAATCTTCTGGAACAGTTAGGGCAGCAAAGTTTGGCCGGCACAAGGGACACCATAAAGCACGTTTGCACCACTCTCAGAGTGAGGGAGGATGGTGCACGTCTGTTTTCTGGCCTCTCTGACTCCAAGAGTGGTCCAAATTTACTTTATGGTGTCCCTTGTGCTGGCCAGACTTTGCTTTATTTACCTCATATTTACCTCAGAATTTTACCTCAGAAATTTACCTCAGAATGCCAGATACAAGGG
Source organism: Lerista edwardsae (assembly GCA_029204185.1). Taxonomy (NCBI): domain Eukaryota; kingdom Metazoa; phylum Chordata; class Lepidosauria; order Squamata; family Scincidae; genus Lerista; species Lerista edwardsae. Next base: position 2,914,568 of record JAJKFI010000093.1, read on the forward strand.
AATGGCATTTGGACCACTCTTGGAGTCAGGGAGGATGGCGCACGCCTGTTTTCTGGCCTCTCTGACTCCAAGAGTGGTCCAAACGCACTTAACAGTGTCCCTTGCGTTGGCCAAACTTTCCTGGCTTAACTGTGCCGGCCTAACTCCAGGTTAGGATTGTGCCCATAGTGTCACATCTGGGAGGAAACTGCCCTGCTGCAGTAGCTTGTGAGGAGGAGTTCCGGGACACAGGTTTTGGTGCACACCTGACACTTTCCATTCTAGTATGAGCCTAAGTACAAAAATGCTAATTTTCTACCATGATTTTCAGTATTGAAAATATGTTAGAGAGACTTAGGAGCTTATTTGGTTTGCCATATTATGGTGCCCAGCCACTGATGTTGCACAGGCAGTAGATCTGGGCTCCACATCAGGAAGGCAGGGAGACCTGGGTTCCAAGATTTTCTGGCTATCGCCACACTCCCCCTCCATTCTGCCAGTCCCCATTGTCACCCTCCCATACTCTGTTTTCCCCCTCCCCCTTTGGAAAGGGCCCCTAACAAACTTCCTCCTACCCCCTGAAAAAACTACCTCTCTGTTCTGAACCTCACAATCTGACAATAGACAGAAGGGGAGGGGAGTGGCAAGTCGGCATAGGATAAATTGGGGAAGAATACAAACTGCTCTCTCCACCGGGGCCTGAAAACGTCTCTTTTTTGATTCGCCGTCTGATTTTATGATGGTCATTCTCATTCTGGATGTTCTGCAGGTTTTATGGACCTGTTTTACTGCTGCTTTGTATTTTATATGCTTTGCGTTTTTGGTCTTTTATTATGGGGCGATTGCTGTGGCTGTTTTAATTTTATTTCTTTTTCAGATTTTTATTATCAGAGTGCAATCCGAAGTGAGGCCGGGACAAGCTAGGCCAGCAAGGTTTGGCCGGCACCAGGGCCACCGTAAAGCGTGTTTGGACCACTCCGGAATCAGGGAGGATGGCGCACGTCTGTGTGCTGGCCTCTCTGACTCCGAATTTATATACATATCCTAATCTGGGCTGTAAAAAGCAGGCAGGCTGGCCTGTGCAATAGCTAGCCCTGGTTAGGAGGTGGCTGTGGTGCAATTTGGAGTAAGGGAACATATGTCCCATTACCTCGAATAATATCCCAGTCACCCCAATGGAGCTATACAGAGCAATGGGGCTATACAGAGCGATTTTGCTGGTGCAACTCTGAGCAGCCTATGTAAGGCCGACAGGATCAGGAGTTAGGATGTAAGGGGTTAATAAGTGCCAGAGGCTGGTCCCCAGGCCAGTCCCCCTATGGATCCACCCTCCCCCCCCCATGCCGGCCTCTCTAGGTTGGCATTACCTGGGTCCGGATGCAGTGCAGGAAAGCCCAGGCATGCCCTTGTACCAGCTTCCCCACCTCTAGAGTAGGTGCAAATGTGTCTTACAGCACGTTTGCGACACTTCTGGGCCGGCACAAGGGACTCGTGCTGGCCCACATCCCAGTTAGGATTGCTCTATGAACGAACGGACGAATGGACGAACACGTATGTTGTTTTTTCATGTACATTTGTCTTAAGGCTTTGCCGCAATAGGATGAGGGACTATGCCAAAGGCTTAATGTGACAGATCGGTTTGGGGAAGGAATGGGAAGGAAGGAAGAGATAGGCAGCAGGGGATCTGGGGTCTCCGGCCTAAGGGAGGGAGAAGACGAATTTCAGTCCTTGGAGATTGTGCAAAAATGATGACCAGTCTTGCAAGATGGTTTCTGTGAAACCTCTGCACGCGTGATCCCAATGCAATAGCAAACCCTCACATGTCAGGATTGAGTTTCCTCTTCTATCCCCTCTCACATCTCAGTTCCTTTTTTCCAAGTGTGTGTTTCATAGAAGCAAATGCGAATGATTGATAGCAATTATGTTAATACCAGTTGTGCTTTATACTTTCCCTCCTTACAAAAATCTGGAAACATGTTTAATTCCCCTTATGGAAGAAAGAGGCCAAAAACCAAAAAAACACACCATCAAGCTCACATTCATCTTAATTTAGTCATGGGCAGGTCAGCCAAATCTGATGTCCATATATGCAAAACATATGTGATATATACAAAGCTTTTGAATGTCACAGAACTACGAAAGGGAATATAATAGGTATATTACGCCCACATATGTGCTTCATTTGCAAGCTGATAGTGAGTGGAATTCAATCTCTGCCAAGGCCAAAAATAAAAAATAAAACCACCCCCCAATAACCGTGTGTGAATGTAGAATTGAAACAATCAGGAAGAAGGTGTAGGATGGGGCTGTACCATTTTCTGGGCTGTACCACTTCAAACAGGCACTACCTGTTCAGAGGCAGATCTAAGGGAGGGCAAAGCTCTAAGTTTTGCAAGAAGTCTTACCTTGCAGTGGAAATCACTCCTCTCCTGCACCATTTTAGCCAATCCTCACAGGGAAAAGCAACATCTTGGCGTTGCTTACTGGCTACAGCAGCAAGGGAGAGGAGGGATTTACATGACAGGGTAAGGCTTCTTGCAACACTTAGAGCTTTGCCCTCCCTGTAGATCCGCCTCTGTACCTGTTTGACTGCTCGCCCATAAAACTATATCCTTGTGTGCAAAAAGCTAGCACATAAAGGAATCCTTCTTTTCCCCACTGTGCCAGTTTTCCATGGGCAGTGATTTTTAGAAGTATAGGTATAGGGGAAATTTATTCCTGATCTTCAATCCAAAATTCTAGAGCCGCAAGGCAATTATCCTGCTAATTTGCTTCTGTTCTTAAAAAGAACCAGGATTTCAGATGTCTTGCATCAAGGTTTCGTAGACACCATTTATGGCGCTGGTTGTCAGCATTCTGTACAATAATTGTTCACAGAAGTAGCGCTTGTCACTTGCCTTTTTCCATCAAAACCTGTGAAGCTCTTCTTCAGCAGGACGTTGTTCTTTGAACAGGCCCAGGGCATTTGGGAGTTGATGACGCAGTTTACGTAACGTTGCTTGTGGACACTGGATTTCCAACTTTAAAGGTACACAGGGAGCAGTAGGGCCCAATGCGGAGCATTCCCGTGGGGGCCCCTGCCCTCCCTGCAGGGGCCCCCACTCACCAAGAAGAGTGCATGTGGTGCCATGCGCAAACTGTGGCACCTGGAAATAGTGGTGACATGGTATCACTGCCAACTGCTTCCAGGAGGCCCATTTTGGACAGATCCTAGGCAGAGGCAGATGGGAGGGCCCAAGGTAAAGCTATTGCTCTCGCCCCACTGACTTACAACCCATAGATATCCCAGCTGCAGGGGATATGCTCTCTGCGTTGGAGCAGGGCCCCCCAAAGCACAGGGCACAATGTGACGACATTGGTCACGTTTGCTTAAAGGCCCCAAGGGCGCAATCCTAACCAACTTTCCAGCCCCAACATAGCTGTGCCAATGGGGCATGTGCTGCATCCTGCAATGGAGCAGCAGTCACAGAGGCCTCCTCAAGGTAAAGGAATGTTTGTTCCCTTACATCAGGGCTGCATTATCCTGACTCCAGTGCTGGAAATTTGGTTACGATTCCACCCTATGGTGTTTTAGACACCTGTATATAGCAAAGTTTGGCCAGCACAAGTGCCACTGTTAAGTATCTTCGGTCCACTCTCGGAGTCAGAGAGGCCAGCACACAGACCGTGCGCCATCCTCCCTCACTCCGAGAGTGGTCCAAATGCCACTCCCTTGAATCTGGCATTCTGAGGTAAATTTCTGAGGTAAAATTCTGAGGTAAAAATGAGGTAAATAAAGCAAAGTCTGGCCAGCACAAGGGACACCATACAGTATGTTTGGACCACTCTCGGAGTCAGAGAGGCCAGCACACAAAAGTGCGCCATTCTCCCCGATTCCGAGAGTGGTCCAAACGCCACTCCCTTGTATCTGGCATTCTGAGGTAAATTTCTGAGGTAATATGAGATCAATTAAGCAAAGTTTGCCCAGCAGAAGGGACACTGTAAAGTATGTTTGGACCACTCTCAGAGTCAGAGAGGCCAGCACAGGGATGTGCACCATCCTCCCTGACTCCAAGAGTGGTCCAAACACACTTTACGGTGACCCTTGTGCCAACCTAACTCCAGGTTAGGATTGTGCCCTTACTTTTATTCCGAAGTTTTATTACTCAGCTGTTCAGTAGAACTTGTTGCAGTTTCACACCACACACTCCAGAACTGGTTGAAACTGGCATTCCGTCTCTCCGTCTCCAGATCAGATAGAGCACCTGCGTGTCCTTGAGGTAGTCAGCTTCCCAGCTTGTTAGTGCAACCTGCTACACAGTAGCTGAACTCCCTTTAGATAGTGTAACATAAGCAGGCAATGTTTCTCACGGGAAGCGCTGGCTAGCAAGCATCCACTTTCTCATGAGATCATGATGTTCAAAGGGGCACCCCATTGGTTAACATGGGGCACAAGGGTCTCCAGGTATCCACCTACCAGATATAGTCTGACTGCACCCTTTGTTCTTCTGTCTGTACCATGTGTGCGCACTGAGACTGAAACTGTAACTGAGAATGTAACAACATGCGTTGAAAAGCCGCTTGTACGCGGCAAGCCTTCGCCGGCTTTTGCTAACCGGCAAACTAAACTTCTCATCTTTCTGACTATCGCTACTGTAACCAATAAAAGACTTTGTTATTGAAATGTAGCGATCGCTTCGTTCCTCCGCTTCGATCGCGCTAGGCAAGCGCTGAATGGGTCCACAAGCCCCCAACTCTGCTATAAACACTCCAAATTCACAACAGGTTATGGAAGATTCAGCCGTAACCCTGCAGGGGTTTGCCGCGGACCCAATCCACGGAGCAGAGACTGAGTGGTGAATGCGGCTGCATCCCTACACTCGCGGACATACTGACCGATGTCTGATGAGGAAGGAGCTACCGGTGGAGACAAGGAGGAAACAGAGGAAATCAAGGTAGAAGACCTCGGTAACGAGGCGGGGGAAGAGGACGTTGGCGACCCAGGAGAACCCGAGCAATCCGGGGAAAGCGAAGAGGGCGAATCGGAAGACGACGATCTCGGACCTCTC
>JAJKFI010000093.1:2919604-2957499 GCA_029204185.1 Lerista edwardsae
GTCCACAAGCCCCCAACTCTGCTATAAACACTCCAAATTCACAACAGAACTTGCTCTCGCATAAGTTTGCATATGGTTATCGCCAATGCAGGGGTCTCCAAACTGTAGCCTGGGGGGCCAAATTGGCCTGTTTAGAGAAAAATAGCTGGGCAGGGAAATGTTACAGGGGGAAGGGTTCAGTTCCACTCTCTCACTTTTTGTAGGACAGTATGACCCTCTAATACACATTCTGCCACCATGAAGCCTGTGTTTGGTCTTGGGTGTTGACTCATAAAGTATCCAGGGTTCAAGGTAGGCTCAGGTTTCCCACACACTGATCTGGGTCCCACAGATAGGCAGGCATTATGAACATGGGCAGGGTTCATGCGATTGGGGGAAGGGAAGCAAGAACATGCCAATAATGTCCAGAGACATGATCCAGCACTCTGTTCCCCAATCAAAGCCCCCAGCTTTCCCCATGGAGACTATTTGTGGTGGTGAACACTCTCCACAGAGTGAGACCTTCCTCATAAGAATGTGGCACTTGCCAGCACACTCTAGCTCCTCACTGATGTGAGGATTATGGATGCTGTCCTTCAATGTCCAAAGAGGACTAACATCTCTCCAAGAAGATTTTTTAATGCTCTAGGAGGCAGGAGGTTGTAGTCGAGAGGGTTAAAGCCTCCATTTGCCTGAAGATAACATCCGAAGGTCACCAGTTCGGGATCACCAGAAGTCTCCGTGAGCAGCAGATCTTGTAAACTGTGACTGATTAGAGCTGAGCTACAGCTGCCTGTGAGAGGGGAGTGTGCTGGGCTAGCCGCTTCTTTGGTGGGAGCAGAGAAGCCGCTTATCAGCCAGCAGGAAGGCAAATTGTGTGGCCAGAAAGAAGACTACACCATGAAAGTACCATCTGTATGTTGTATGTTGTTCTTGAAAGATAGAACTTCCTTGTAATTTGTAAAAAAAAAAACCCCAAAAAAACCCTTTGTGTTTATGAATAAAGCCTACCTATGTAAACCGCCTTGAGTTAAAGTCAGAGGAGCAATCTAGTGACATAAGAAAGGTGGTATATAAATACTAGCATTGTTGTTGTTGTTGTTGTTACCTGCTACAGGCAGGGGGTTGGACTAGATGACCTTGCAGTTACCTTCCATGATTCTATGACGGGAGCTGCCATTTGAAAAAATGTTTGGGAACCATTGGCCTAGACCAGAGTTCTTCAGCCTTGGGGTCGGGACCCTAATGGGGTCGCAAAGCCTTAGTTGTGGGGTCAAGGCAACTTACAGGAATGAAAAACATAGACGACCACTGGGGGGAGGCATCTGGTGTATCCCTTCAGGGACCAGGAGATGGTGTCGCACTCCTGCTCAGGTGCTTAGCAATTGTGCTGAAATAGCTTGCACTAGTTCCAGGCTTTGTGGTAACCTTTTCTGCTCTTTAATAAGAATGTTTGGTTACAGTGATCAGTCCTGGGAGGGCAACCCAAGTGGGCAGATAGAGTTGCAGGAGGAGATGAGACCAATGCGGTCTCCAGCCTCATTATTTATGTATTGGGGTCATGGCATGAAAAAGGTTGAAGACCTCTGGCCTAGACCTAAACAGAGTCCCCTAGGCAAATGTCTCAGCTTGCCTCCTGCTGAGCCCACTGTTTCATCTGGGCTAATGTCCTTTTGAAACAAGTTTCAAAGGCTGCACCTGATCACTGCTGGTGTCACCACTTCTGCTGTAAGCAGACTGCCACTGATGCCTCCTCTCCCCTCAATTTCACTGTAAGATCACAGCCGAACTGTGGGACATCACATCGCTGGATAGAAAAATAATGTAATTAAATAAATAGGGGCACAATCCTAACCTGGACTTAGGCCAGAATAGTTTGGCCGGCACAAGGGCTACCGTAAAGTGCGTTTGGACCACTCTTTGAGTCAGGGAGGGTGGCGCACGTCTGTGGGCAGGACTCTGACTCCGAGAGTGGTCCAAACATACTTTACAGTGCCTGTTGTGCTGACCAGACTTTGCTTTATTTACTTCATATTTACCTCAGAATTTTACCTCAGAAAAGTACCTCAGAATGCCAGATACAAGGGAGTGGCGTTTGGACCACTGTCTGAGTCAGGGAGGATGGCGCATGTCTGTGTGTTGGCCTCTCTGACTCCAAGAGTGGTCCAAACATTCTTTATGGTGTCCCTTGTGCTGGCCAGACTTTGCTTCATTTACCTCATATTTACCTCAGAAATTTACCTCAGAAATTTACCTCAGAATGCCAGATACAAGGGAGTGGCGTTTGGACCGCTTTCGGCCTCAGGGAGGATGGTGCACATTTGTGTGCCGGCCTCTCTGACTCCAAGAGTGGTCCAAACATCCTTTACGGTGTCCCTTGTGCCGGCAAAACTTTGCTGGCCTAACCTCAGGTTAGGATAACTTTCCTAAGAGTAAGGAATTGGCAATCTTATTTGGGGTAGGGGGGATTTCCTGACAAAAGGGTGGAGAGCAGAGTAAGTTGGCATAAGTGCTAGTTTTGATTTTGTAACAAGCAACAGGTGCATGTGCCCCACAGATGATCTCCAACAAAAGACGAAGAGGGGAAAAAAAATAAGAGGAGAACCATTTATAAATGTGACTGTCCACCATCTTTTTCAGTGTAACTATGGTGAGTTTATCTACATGTATCTACAAATATCTACACATTATCTACATTCCTTGCAGATATGACTCTTTGGTTGTATTGAATTTTTTTCCCCTTTACACTGCAACTATCAAGAAGAAAAATGACATGAATTGTATATTCGCAGGAAGAAAGAAAATAATAAATATAACAACATCATGAAAACACACGACCAAAAGCTTTGGCACTAATCCACATATAGGGAAGAAATTCCTTCCGAAAACTCAGAAATAAGAGCAGCAAAGCAAGAGGAAAAAACATGGAAACGCATTTCCGAGCCGTCTATGCCATGTGCGGAAGACAATATCGAGGACAGGATGCAACATAAGCTTCAGTCAGACACTGGAAATAATTCGCAATTCACTGCAAAAAAATATCACTTTTTAAAAAATGCATTTTTCTTATGCAACATTTTGTCATCAATCCAGATTCCTACAAAAGAAGACAGGTTTGCTTCTGTCTGTGCCTCTTCTTAGCCCTGCCAAACCTTTCAGGAAGCAGAGATCTGACTGCCAAGCATGGCAGAGAGATTATTACCCTGTGGTAGTAACACTGTACATTCAGCGGGGAGGGGGGAGAGGAGCGACGCGGGGGGGGGGGGTACTTGGAAGACAGCAAGAAAAAGCCTGTGGGTTTTGGAGTGCAGAGGCACAGAGAAGGAAGTCACACCCGAAGTCTGGGTATGTCTGTGTGAGATGAGGTTTCTGATAGAAAATATATTTTATAAGCTGTCGTTATGGAAAATGAGAGCACCATTGTAGGGGGAGGCCACTGTTTTGGGGACGTTTTGATCCAGGGAATTTCACTGTGATGTTGAACTTTATGACCCAGAAAAGGTCAATCAGAGATAAAGCATCAAAGCACATTTTGCTTTGCCAAAAATGACCTTGTTGGCGTCAGGTGCTTACCAAAGCATGGGGGAGCATGCCATTTGGGGGTGTCCCTCGGGGGCCTTTTCACCCAGGCCCCCAAAACCTGCAGCTGCCACAGACTGCGGGCGCAATCCTAAACTGAGTTAGGCCGGCATAACCTAAGCCAGCAAAGTCTGGCCAGCACAAGGGACTCCGTAAAGCGTGTTTGGACCACTCTTGGAGTCAGAGAGGCCAGCACACAGGCGTGCGCCATCCTCCCCGACTCAGAGAGTGGTCCAAATGCGCTTTATGGTGGCTCTTGTGCTGGCCAAACGTTGCTGGCTTATTTTATGCCGGCCTAACTCCCGTTTAGGAATTGCATTCTGCATCTATACTGATTATGAGTGAAAGTGGAGGATCACATGGTATTTTTAAAAACATGTGCGTGTACTTACATTTGTGTGTGCATGTGCATGTGTGCAAAGCACATTTGGACCACTCTTGGAGTCTTGTTCTTCTCATGCCATGCATCTGTCTCAGGGCACAATCCTAACCTGGAATTAGACTGGCACAGCTAGGCCAGGAAAGTTTGGCGGGCACAAGGGATGTTTGGACCACTCTCGGAGTCAGAGGCCAGCATACAGATGTGTGCCATCCTCCCTGGCTCTGAGAGTGGTCCAAATGCACTTTACTCACTGTGTACTTTACCAAATGCACTTTACCCTTGTGCTCACTGTCCACTATTTCCAGGCAGGCCAAATGGCTAAGCCAGGCTTGCAGGGAGATTTTAAAAACAGGGGGGAGAGAGAGTTCTCTGACTGAGGCCACTGAACAGTTTCATCAAGAGGAGCTGAAGTCCACCTCCAATGTCAAAAAGTGCTTTTCCATGGCAGAGATTAGCCCCCAACAGAGAACTATCACAACAGATCCAAAAGTTATGCCAACTTTTTTGCAGATTATTTCTTTGTAATCTAATGCCCCAGACTACACAGACACACACACACACACACGGGGAGAGAGAGAGAGGTCGAGAAAGAGAGAAATACTTGTTATTCTGAAAGCCCCCTCGCTCTCTGGTTCCTGGCTTTCTTCCCTAACCTTCTACCACCAGCCATTGTGCATCACTTGTGAGGGCTTGATGTGGACCAGCTCATCAGATCTTCACTCACTTATTCCAGGTGTGGATGTAGCAAAAATGCCCTAAGGCAGAAAGGTGGCCCAAAGACATTTGGGGACCTGAGGCAGGGCACCAAACACCACCTTTCTCCATCACGCCTTCCTCCCCCCACTACTTTGGTCTCCCATTGCCAAGCAGACACAGAGCACTGCTCTGTTCTCCATCTTGGTGTGCTATCATCAAAGAAGAAAGGGAAAGATGAGCAGAAGAGAAAGTGCAGTGGAGTGGTGGGCTAGAGTGTCAGAGATGCTCTCTCTGCCACACTTCCTCTTTTGCTCCATTCCCATTTTCCTGTTTGGATCCAGGGAGCAGGGGAAGAGAAGGCGAGCCAACAGTAGGGCTGGTGTATCACTGACTACATGGGCAGTGTTTGGCGTGGCAGGGTGACGACCAAGGGGCGCAGCAGCTGCCTTGGGCGCAAGGAGTATTCGGGTGGTCCCTACCCACTCTGCACAGGGCTATCGCAAGTTGGTTGTGCTCTGGTTAAAACTGATGGGTGGGTTTGCACCAGTGGTGTCATTCAAATGGTTTAGGAACAGGAACTCACTTTTGAGTTCAAATTCAAATGTTGAAGAAAAAAAAAAGCCACGGAGCCCGTTAGGATCCGGAACGCCCGTTCTGGTCCGTTCCCCCTGAATGACATCACTGGTTTGCACCCACGACAACCCAGCTCGCCCTCTGACACTGGTTTGCGGCCAAAATCAGACCTCATCGGTTCTCCTGCTTTGGGTTTGCATCTCATCAACCAGGCTGTCTTCTGACTTACCTGTTTCGTGGCAGTGTTATAAATAAGAGTTCATCAAGCACGTTGGACAGTCAGGAGCCGCATGGTAAAATGAAAGAAAGGCCAAGAGTGGCCATGATGACAGCGGTGAGGGGACAAAGACAGACATTATGGCTTCATTTATAAAGCTAAGCAAAGTGCAGCTGCCAATCGTGGTGTCGGAGAGGTGGGGGGGGCCCACGGGGGGCCCAGTATGGTGGCAGTTGATGTGTGAAATGCCCCAGAGGAAGTCCTGGCCTCCGTGCAACACACCCAGGCAGGACTCGGATCGTCTGGCGGCCACGTGAAGCAGGCGCATCGTTTCGCCCTCCTGGATCCGGAAGGAACTTGAGTCTCGACTGACGGTGCACGGAGGAGAGGCGTGGAAGAGAGTAAGGCTTGTGCAAGAGAGGACGGACCCTCCACGGACACACGGGGGGGGGGGGTTCCGGGTGCGCTTCTGCCGAAGTCCCTGCTTGCTGAAGCAAGGCAGTGCTTTCCAAAAAAAACATACACATGCTACCGAGCAATTCAAACCATGCAGAAAGCCGGAGGGCCTTTTGTCAGGGACGTTATCTTGGTCCATAGTCATAGTTGGTAGGAGCTCCTGCCGTGGAATACATGTTGGCAGCTGCCGCCGCCGCCGCTGCAGCGGCCGCAGCGGCGGGATTCATGTGGTGGTGGTGGTGGTGGTGGTGGTAACCGTGTCCCCGAATGCCGGGCAAAGGGTAGGGCGCTGGTCTGCTCTTTGCCCCCAGGTAGTGGTCGTAGGCCGAGACTGGGTGCTTGTAGGGGTGGTGGTGGAGAGGCTCCGAGGCGGAGGGCTCCAGCCGCAGTTCGTGGTGTGGGGGGCTGGGCCGGCTTCCGGCGGGACTGGTGAGTGGAACCAGGCCCCCTCCGCCAGGAACAGGGAGCGCCGGGCTGAGCACCCGGGACATGAGCTGCTGGTGCGCGGGGTCTGCGTGGAGAGGGGTCCCGCTGGCTGCTTCCCGCTCGTATTCCCGCCGGCTCTCAACTGCATCTGCAAAGCGTACCAGAGGAGGAGGAGGAGGAGGAGGAGGAGGAAGAAGAAAAGGCATAGGAATCACGCAGCTGATAGGAACTTGGCAACCGGTCAGAAAACCTTCAAGCTTCAGGCCCAATATAGAACTTTGGATAGGGAATCAACTCTCCCAAAATGAAGCCACGCAAATGCTATCCTGCTCCAAACCTCAGATGGACGGACTCAACACAATGGCCTCTAGGATGTCTAAAGCCCCGGAGATCCCTGATGCTGTGCAGGATTGAGCCTGAAGACAAGTTGGCTGCAGGAGCCATGTCAGGCGTCCACGTGTTGAAGACCGCTCCTCTAGATGCTCCTAGCAAGAGGACCTCTGGGGTCCTATCCCTGCTATTTTTACCGCATGGAAGAAGACTAGGGCAACCACTGGTGCTAAAGGCATTAGGACAATGCATGGGTTTCTGCCAACCCCACCACCTGAGACCTATGTTAAGAAGAGCCCTGCTGGATCAGGCCACAGCCCCATCTAGCGCAGCTTCCTGTATCTCACAGTGGCCCACCAGGTGCCTCAGGGAGCACACGAGACAACAAAATGCCTGCATCCTGTTGCCACTCCTTTGCAGCTGGCATTCCGAGGGAGCCTACTTCTAAAATAAAGAGGTTGCACCACCATCATGGCCTGTAGCCTGTGATGGATTTTTCCTCCAGAAATCTGTCCGGTCCCCATGAAAAGGTCTAGGCCAGACACCATCATCATCTCCTGTGGCAAGGAGTTCCACAGATTAATTACAAGCTGGGTTTAAAAAACATTTTCTTTTATCTATCCTAACTCTCCCAACTTTAGGGGATGTGCCCTGATTCTAGTGCTGAGAGAGAGAAAACACCCGCTGCATAATTTTATACATCTGAAGACTCAAAGCATGTTGAGCATAAATGAGCAGAAAATGCCCAGAGCCCAGTTCACCCCAGAGATGCACCCAGGGATGATGTTTGGGTTGTTGGAGCTGTGCCTAAATTCCCGCAGAGATGAATGCTGTCTCCAACTCTAGATATCCACAGAGGGGGGGAAAAGCCGCCCTTTCAGAAAGAGAAAGCGGCCCAGCAATTTCCGTATCCTATGTTGCAGAAATGGTGCATTCTGAATGCATTCTTACTGTGCTGGATGATTCAAGGAAGACTTTGGGATTTTCTGGGTGGGATGTGTGGAGTGTTTTGCCTTCTAAAGTCACTGAGAAACACAGGGAATGTCTTCTGCGCGCGCACGCGCACGCACACGCACACACACACACACACACACACACACACACACACCCCTATAGAATCTTTTCAGTTCAATGCCACCATGTTTTTAAAGGAAAGCGAAACAAAAGGAAAGCCTTTTTGTGTGTGTGTTTTTTAAAGCAACGATCTTATGTTAACAGAGAATGCCAGAAAAGCAGCTCAAAATGAAGTGTTTAACATTGTGCGCAGCTGAAATCCATGCTCCTGGGACAAGACATTCTGACTGTGATAAATAGAGCGGGGTTGAGTGACAAGTTTGCACACGCTTGAAATTTTTGCAATTGCATAACACTAAACAAATAGAGACCTTCTCTTTATTTTAATAGGCCCGGAGTGTGCTGGGGGAAAGGGCCTCTGGGTTTCTCCTTGCAACTATTTACTCTGTGCAAAGGAACCAAAGCACAGTTCCCAATGTATACTTGGGTTCTCCAGAAGGTTAAATGCAACTACTGAATATTGAATTTCTACATTGCACAGTGTGTGTCTCTCCACACACTCGCAAGTGTTGTATGCAAAACACCCTTACTTGTGTAATTGTTGAGGATTGGAGGTGAGCACTTAGACAGCGGAAAATCAAAAAGTAATAGAAAGGCAAAGCAAGAAACTATTCACACCGTGGACTGAACAAAGTAACTGGGACATTCTTAATATTTTGCAAGAACAGGGAACAGCCATTACTGTCCCTCATTCCAGAAGCCCTAGATTCAACCTGGCTGACTCCTAACTAGCATCTAGTGACTCTAGTAGACACAGATTTGCTTAATTCTCCTTGTATTCATTTTAAGTCTGCTAGACACTGTCAGGCCTGATTGCTCCCTGGAAGGACAAATGCTGAAGCTGAAACTCAAATACTTTGGCCACCTCATGAGAAGAGAGTTTGAAAGAATCCTTTAGAGGACTCTAAAAAGTCCTCTAAAGGGCCTTTCTAAAAAGACCCTCATGCTGGGAAAGATGGAAGGCCAAAGGAGAAGGGGGCGGCAGAGGATGAGATGGTTAGTGTCACCAAAGCGATGATAATGAAGTTGGGTGAACTCCGGAAGCTGGTGGAGGACAGGGAGGCCTGGCGTGCTGTGGTCCAGGGGGTCACAAAGAGTCGGAAACGACTTAGCGACTGAACAACAAGACACTGTGGACATTGGGAATTATTACATCAAATCCAGCAAATCAACTTTGCTTTGGTTAACATCTAGTCCGATGAAAGATTTCGGAGAAATCTTTCGATGAAAGATTTCGGAGAAATCTGAAGATTCTGAATCTTATTGATTGGCCCTAATTAAAAACGGCTTTCAGAACAAAAAGGAAGCCCTACTTAGGTGGGAATGGGTTAAGTCCAACAGTGGGAGAAATATTTGTATTTTCCTTAAAAAAAAAGATATTTAGGAACAAAAAGACAGATGGGTCTATACAAATTGACTTGCATGTTTCTCTTGATAATGTATGATGCAATTACGGTAGGTCCGAGTTTGGTTTTGATTATAGTGTGTGTTTTAATTTTTTGGCTATTTATTTATTTATTTATTTATTTATTTATTTATTTATTATTCAAGCTCAGCTTCCAGTAGATGATTGACTTGAATTTATAGTTGAAGTTCTAATTAAAGTTGAACTTTTTGAAATTTAAATGTATGCGTCGATTACTATAAATTTAATATTTAGGGCAGAGGTGGCTAATTGTCGAGAGGGCACCCCTTTCTGTCATTCAGGAATTGGTATGGAAGAGTCTGAGATCCATTGGTCATAGCAGAAATAATGTAGTAGTTGAGAATATAATAACTTGACAGTAACTCTGCTGAACAGAGAGGGAACACTTCCTTGATATTTCTCAATCTCTGAGTTCAAAAAGGCTCAAGAAGAAGTAGAGGAAAGCATCTTCTAGGTGATGCTCTAGCCCAACATACTCCTCCTCCCCATTTCCTCTTCTGCTGTTCTCGTCTTTTGAATTAATGGAGTGGAAAGGGAAGGGCAGATAGACGCAGTCATCTTCCCCCACAACACAACCACCAAACTGCCACCTTACTTGGCAGCAGCCTTACTTGGTTTCATCAATGAGCCAGCCCTGAACAATGCCTAGTGGGCCATTTTGGGACACATAGAGATTCCAGCTGGACAAGGTATTGCACGACTGATTATTGGAAATGGTATTGTGCTCCCCCCCCCCAGCAGAAGGATTTTGTTTGCACCCAGAACAGTCTGTTGGCTTGTGGAGACCTGTTCCCTGTGAGAGTGCTGAATAGAAGCTACTGTATTACAGAACAGTTTGTTATCCCCGCTGGCTTATATGGGACAAAATAGCCTGTTCTAAACTTGCTGTACCAGCAAGTAAGAGTCTGGGATGGAGCTGCAAGTGTATACATAACAACAAATTCCAGAAGAATAACCAGATCAGGCTGCAGAAGCAAAAAATTAAAAAAGGGGGGAGACTCCCTTTCAATCTTTGTACACTCAGATGCTTTCACTTTGGGAGATGTTTTTCTTGTAAGTCTATAAACCAAACTGGCAAAACTCCAAGAACTGTGTCTTAACTAGTTAGTAGATCTGGCTGTTAATCACATTTAATTTTAGGTTCCTATGCGTCACATTGCTCCCCGTGCCAAAATGTTCACTTGAGGAGTTTTACTGGGTGAAATCCCGACCACAAGTTTGCGGGATATCCCCGACTTGCAAAGCTGTTCTGCACTGCAGCCAATGCACAGACGAAGTAGAGTCTCGTGGCAACCTACCAGGCAAGTTGATTTATTTCGGCATAAGGTTTTTGTGGACTTCGGCAGATGAATGAGCTTTTGGCACAATAAATCTAACAGTCCTTAAGGTGTCACAAGGCTCTTGATCTGCATTTGGAACACCTCCCCATATTGTGGAGTGCCACAACCTCACGCATTTCCTGCCTCTATGGGGGAAACTCACCTTTCTCAGTCCCATTCTGATGCGCCGGTGAGGATACTGGATTCCGGGATCTAGCAAAAGCGCTCATGAGAGGTAAAGCTCCTGGTCTGTGATTCCTGGGCCTAACACATGGGAAAGCCAGTTGTACTGCATGTTAATGCCAAAGAAAAACTTCAATAACAAAGAAGAGAAGTTGGTTCTCTATACAATTCATCCAAAAATAAAACACAGAGACTGCTCCAATTTGCACTTTAAGGGCCCGACCCCCAACTTTCCAGCACTGATGCAGCCGTGTCAATGGGGTGTAATGCAGGCAGGGGCAATCCCGGAGGTCTCCTCAAAGTAACATTTGTTCCCTTAACTCGAGGCTGCATTGTGGCTACATTGGCACTGGAAAGTTGGATAGGATTGGGCCCTAAATCATTCAAGTTAATTTAACACACATTCCAATGCTTGTGTTTCATTTGCACTTTTTCCCCATTACGATGGAAAAAAAACCGCACACACCTTGGAAATAAACCCTCCCGGAACTTGGAACATCTCTGCTTTCTGAGATTTAAGCCTGAGGTGGGTAAACTTGTTTCTCAACTGTGCTGCTTCAGACAGCGAGTGAAGGCTAGAACTGTTGAATATGTTTTGATCATGCTCAGTAATAACTGGGCTTTGTGGTGAAGCCATTAACATCATAAGCATTGTTTTACAACAATCCTCGATATTCAGTGATCCATGTGTCATTCTTAATTATCTACCTGTGACCTGGCTACCATCCATGGGTCAACGGAAGTGGGCTCTTTGTGTCCTTACAATGGCAAAAATGACGATACTTCAAAATTGGAAAAGATAAAAGCCCACCGACCGTTTCTCAACAGATGAAAGGATTATTGAATTTAGACACCTCAGGGAGCACACAAGACAACAAGATGCCTGCATCCTGTTGCCACTCCCTTGATTCTGAAGTAGCCTACTTCTAATGTAAGGAGGTTGCACAACCCACCATGGCCTATAGCCAGTGATGTCATTCAGGGGGAACGGACCAGAACAGGCGTTCCAGATCCTAACGGGCTCCATGGCTGGTTCTGGGTTCCCGACGAGTGCCAATCAAAAGTGAGTTCCTGTTCCTAAATCATTTGAATGACACCACTGCCTATAGCCCATGATAGACTCTGAGCAGACATGCCCCTGCTAACGATTAGGCATAAGAACATGAGAAGCGCCCCGCTGGATCAAGCCAAAGGCCTATCTAGTCCAGCTTCCTGTCTCTCACAGTGACCCATCAACTGCCTCAGGGAGCACACAAGACAACAAGGCACCTGCATCCTGTGGTCACTCCCCTTTATCTGGTATTCTGAGGTAAATTCTGAGGTAAACACACTGGTGACTGGTCAAGATTCGCCACAGCATTTCTCTTTGACAGCCACCAGAACCAGATGGTCCTCTTCAGGCATGTACTCATATGAACATCAGAACATAAGAAGAGCCCTGCTGGATCAGGCCAAGGGCCCACCTGGTCCAGCTTCCTGTATCTCACAGTGGCCCACCAGGTGCTTCAGGGAGCACACGAGACCACAAGATGCCTGCATCCTGTTGCCACTCCCCTGCACCTGGCATTCTGACGTAGCCTACTACTAACGTAAAGAGGTTGCACAACCCATTATAGCCCACAATGGACTTTTGCTCCAGAAATTTGTCTTGGGGCCACTGTTCTCTTCCCCATCACCCTCTTCTGCTCAGTTTCCATCTCCTTTGCCTTGTCAAGAGCAGGGGTAGAGGAATGTCAGAGAGCTTCTACAAGGAAGATGTTGTATTGGTGGATAAGATGGGGTGGCATTTGGTATACAAACACAAGTGCTGAGAAACGTGCGGCTGGCCTTACCTGGTGCCACAGCTTTTCCTGTCAAAGTGTGTCAGTCACAGAAGAAGCTGCCCTTTCCTAGAATTCTCCTTTCTGCTCCACTTGGATCTGGGCCCATTAGTCCTGCTTGCTCGGCACTGCTTTGGGTGCCGTTATGTCACAGAATGCAGCCTATACATTCCGGAATAACCAGCAAGAGCTACTCCTCCAGCAATGCACTAGCATGTCTTGGTCTGCTCCGTCAACTACTAACAGGCTTCAAGCTGGGCAGACAATGCATGGGGGGGGGGGCTTTAAAGAGAGGAAAGGGGGAAGGAACAGGAGCCTTACCAGTCTTCCGGATCACAGTCTCGGAATCCTTTAGCAAAAGGGTTGCTGGCAATCTTCAGCTGTGTGATCTGAAAAGAGAGGGTCTTGTGAGTGTCTGTGGGGCAATGATGCTGCGTGCAAGCTGGGAAATTTTGAAGCGCTATTGTGACACTCACATATCCTCATAGCCATGCTCCACCAGGACTATAGGAAATAATAAAAAGAAGTTAAAAAGGGTAAAGGTTTCCCCACAACCGAATGGTCTAGTCGTGACCGACTGCAGGGGGTGGTGCTCATCTCCATTTCTAAGCCGAAGAGCCGGCGTTTGTCCGAGGACAAGCTTCCGTGGTCATGTGGCCGGCATGACTATACGCCGTAGCACACGGAACGCTGTTACCTTCCCACTGAAGTGGTACCTATTTATCTACTCGCATTTTTATGTGCTTTCGAACTGCTGGGTTGGCAGGAGCTGGGACAAGCGACGGGAGCTCCCTTGGTCGCGTGGTCTCAAACTGCCAACCTTCTGGTCAACAAGCTCAGCTCAGCGGTTTAACCCGCAGTGCCACCACGTCCCACAAGATGTTAGAGATGCTCTAACCAGAAGCAAACCCAGAGAGGGTGGTGATGGTGTGATAATTACTGAAGGCTCTACAACGCGTTGTGTAAGCTGCAGTAGCTATCAAAGCCATTCCAGGCAGCCATCAAGTGCAAAGCAGATGGACATGTGGTACTGGAGCCATTTTTTTTTTGAGAAGTCAGGAAAGGACAGCAGAGAAAGGATTGGGCAGTCCTGAGTTCATACCCAATTCCGCACATCCCATAATCAAGATAGACAGGCATGCTTGATTCCTGGCAATGGGAACTGCCCAGAGCATCGTAGCTCAGAGGAAAAGGGAAGCTGGAGATTTTACTGCATTGAAATGCTCTTTAGGGGAAGGGGCTGTGTCTATCGGACCTATCCTGATAGGTGGGGAGAAACTGGCATCAGCTGGGGGTAAGTTGACAGGAAAGGCGAAAGATTTATACGATCTGAAGAGAAACCAGAGTATTAACTAAACTCAGCCAAATCGGCCTCAACCTAGATCTACTAGGAACCTTGTCAATGATGGAGGCCTACAAGAGAGTTTAATTAAACTTTGTTTTGTGGACATTGACGATCAGAATTTGATGGCGGCTTCTCAAAGGTTTTGTTCTCCTCTACACCATCATATTTCTGTCGGAGCTGGACTTTTGCCTGGCTATCTCCACATAATGGACAGCCCGGTCTTGAGAAGAGCTTTAACTCTGGCACGATGTAATATAATACCTTCGCAAATTTTATGGGGCAGGTTTAAAGGCATTGCCTTTTCTGATAGACTCTGCCCGTGCAATTTGCAAGTTGTGGAATCATTAGAACACCTAGTTTTCCATTGTCCGCTCCATAATCATAGCAGACAGTCTTTGTTCATTCCGCTGATGGAGGATTTGGGACTTAAATATGAAGGGGCGAGTTTGAAGATTTTATTTGATCTCAAGTTGAAGCCGAATATTTTACAATTTGCTTTATTTTTAGCACAAATTATTGACGTGAATTTGCAAAGGATCGCTAAAATAATTGATTGATTAACCATTATTCTTATGCGTAAGTGATAAGTTGGTTATTTTAGAATCGAAACAGACTTTTCTGTAAATGCCAATAAAGGTCTTTGTAATTGTAATTGTAATTGACAGGAAAAAGAATTTCCATATACCCAAACCCACTGATAATTAAATCCATGGGTTGCAGACCAACAGGGCCTCTGAACAATGTCCAGGACGTCCTCAGTGAGTCAAATCCATGGGTCCCAAATTTGTGGCCGAAGAGGACCCACTGCATTCATTTATGTGGCTTCTCACCGATTTTAGCGCAACCGATTTACAGTGCTTTCCAATACTGCTTTCCTGCATCCGATCTCTTTTATTCCTTGTCTGTAAATTCCAGTTTGAAAAGCGGGATAGAAATTTCTTACATAAGTAAAGCTTTCCAACTCAAAGGAACTGCCCTTCTGGCTCAACTTCAAAAGCTAAACATACTGCAAGGACAACTGGGGAGATTGCTCCAACGGGCATTCTCTCCCCGCCTTGGAATTCCAGCATGTGGTATCCTTCTGTTCCAAACCCCAGAACTGGATCCCGTGTAACTCTAATTCAAGGCACCAGGAGAAAGACCCCCTAAGCCGAAGTCTGTCTGCAGAGCAAATACACTTGTAAGAAGACGCCACCGTTACGTGTGCCCCAGATCCCTGTGGAGTTGCCTCTTCTCCCCCGCCGCCCCCAACAACACATCACCCCAGAAAGCAACCATAAATTTATTTCATTTGCTGGGGAGAAAGGCAGGGCATTTTTCTATAAGCAAACCCACGGACAAAGTATGTGATTGTGCGTTTCCGGAATGGGTTGAAAAACAAACTTTAAGCCCCCCAGTGACAGTTCCAGCCTTAGAGGTCAAACTGATAGAAAACAGGAGAGAAAGAGCAGCTGTCCCAAGCCATCAGTTGAATGCCAGTCTGGGGGGTGGGTGGGTGGCGCAGGAGCCTCTTAAAGGCACAGCTCGCCAGCTCGCACACAGCCTGTTTTAGATGTGGCCAAGGCCACAATTGTGAAACGTTTTTTCCCCTCCCGGTTGCACTCATTTTTCATTTACTTGTTTTGAATATGGGAGTATTGCAGGTGTAGAAATCTCCCTTCAGCATTTTAAGTAATGGTAATATAAATGATTTTTTTTCTTAGAACAAATGAATACAAATTGATGAATGCAATTCATCGAACAAACAAAGAGTACAAATTGACTGCAAGGCAGCCTTGAAAGCTGAGCCAAACTGTTCCATTTGCAAATTAGATGATGCAAATGCTATATTCTGTTGCAATGATTCGGCTTAGAAATGGAGATGAGCACCGCCCCTTACGATTAGACCATTCAGTGGTGGGGAAACCTTTACCTAGCATAATAATAATAATAATAATAATAATAATAATAATAATAATAATAATAATAATAATACATGTATTTATATACCGCCTTTCTTAAGGTCACTAGATTTCTCTAATGATTACAACTCAAGGCAGTTTACATAGGCAGACTTTTCACAAACCCGAAGGTTTTTACAATTTACAGAATGTTCTATCTTTCAAGAACCACACTCAAACAGATCTTTCTTTCTGGATTTAGCCTTCTTTCTTTAGCCACCCATCTGTCGTCTGCTGGCTGATGAGGCTTCCCTGCTCTCACCAGAGACTCAGCTGAGTTCAGCACACTCCTCCTCCCACAAGGCAGCTGAAACTCAGCTTTTAATCAGCTGACAGCAGAGCCCTTTGGCCTTGAAACTGCATTCTTTTTACTTCTGCAAGTCCCATTTCTTCCAGGGTCAGCTGTCCCAAGAGTCATCCCTGCCCCAAGAGAGAGGTTCCCTCGCCTATTGGTCTCCTCTCCCCTCTTCGACCTCCTTGTACTATCTACCTTCTTTGGAAGGGCAGAGGCCTGGTTGCCACTCAGCCAAACCTGGCTGTTAGCACGCTGCGGCCCCAGCCATCTCCATTCTTGGTGAGGTCAGGTCATGCAAAAACGCACTCGTACCCAGGGCAGAGCTTGCTCCAGGCCCTACATCAAGGGGGAAACCACTAGTGTCCTCCTCCTCCAGGGAGAACCCAGAAGTGTCTGCCTCGTTCTGGGTTCTCCCTGGAGGAGGAGGAGGACACTAGTGGCTTCGCACGCCTGTTGCTTCTCCTGTGGAGGGGGGAGCTTCCACAGGAGGAGCAACAGGGGCTTGAAGCTGCCAGCACCTCCTCCTCCAGGGAAAGCCCTGAAGTGATGCACAACGTCATAGAACATCATGATATCACTACCCCGGGCACTGGGGTCTCTAGTTATGCCACTGGCACTGCAATCATCCCCTGTGGCAGTAGAATAATCTCCCTGACCACAGGCATGGTACTTATGCCATTGATTTATAAGCACTGTCTTACTTAATACTACAGATTAGTCCAGCAATCTTGGCATCACTTTTTCGATGTCACAATTTTACTACGAGCAAAACACTCTCATATCGGAAAATGCATTAAATGCATGTTTTTTCTCCTGACATAAGAAGAGCCCTGCTGGATCAGGCCAAAGGCCCATCTAGTCCAGCTTCCTGGATCTCACAGTGGCCCACCAGGTGCCCCAGGGAGGCACAAGACGGCAAGATGCTTGCATCCTGTTACCACTCCCTTGCACCCAGTACTCTGAAGTAGTACCTCTGAAGTAGTGAACTAAACAGCATGGATGACTAAGAGCGCAACCTTAAACCTGGACCAAGCAAAGTTTGTCTGGAACAAGGGACACCATAAAGTACAGTACGTTTGGACCACTCTCGGAGTTCAGAGAGGCAGCACACAGACGTGCACCATCCTCCCCAACTCTGAGAAGGGTCCAAATGTGCCGGCCAAACTTTGCTGGCCTAACTCCAGGTTAGGAGTGTTCTCCAAATAAGGGTGCAAACCTAACCAACTTTCCAGCACTGACATAGTTGTGCCAATGGGGCATATTCTGCATCCTGCAGTGGAATAATAGTCACAGTGGCCTTACCTTGGAAGCCACATTGCCATTATCCTGGTGCTGGAAAATTGTTTAGGATTGCATCCCAAGTCATTGTTGGAATTGAAAAATCATTTTAAAGGCATTTTTTTTCCTATTCAAGAGATGTGTTTAGAGCAGTAGTGAAATTCAGGGGGTTCGGCCAGGTTCTATAGAACCGGTTGTTAAATGGCCAGGCCCCGCCCACTCGCTTACCTCGGTTGGTTTTGGGGTTTTTTTGGCTCTGGCTATGACGTCATAGAACCGGTTGTTAATTCATTTGAATCCCACCCCTGGTTTAGAGGCCCTGGGATGCTGATTGACCAGCAAGTTTAGCCAAATAATCCTTTCAGCCATAAAACAATTATATTTACTTTTGTGTCTTTAGATATACTGCACCAATGTTTATTTGGACATGAAATAGATTTTTAAAAGCAACAGAGACACAAAACTGAAACGGAACTTGATGTTATTACCCCTGGGAACTGGGTAAGAGGCATTTTTCTAGTGGTGTTCTTCTAATAGTTAGCAGGGGGAGAGTAATTGTCCTTCTTCACGCCTGTACAGTGTCTTTTCTAGTGGCAGTTGCTGGTGGTGCTCTGCAGTTTTGTTTTTATTGTGAGCCCTTTTGGGACAGGGAGCCATTTAACTTTATTATTATTAATTATTAATTATTATTATTATTATTTTCCTGTAAATCGCTTTGGGAACTTTGTGTTGAAAAGCGGTATGTAAATACTGCTGATTGATTATGTTACATGTGCTTGTTAGTGAAATGAAATTATTATCCTTTACTTGTGGTTCTGGAAAAGAAGGTCCAGATCAGCTGGTATCTTTCAACCTGATGCTTACTGAAAAGTGCACAGGATGACCAAGGTGCCTCCAGGCAAGAGGCATTTCCCTGGCTCAGCAGTTTGTGAAGAATATAGTTTGGAGGCTGTGAACACAGGTTGCGCCTGAGAGCTTGAGGAGGCAAGCTCTAACACCAGGCTGAGTTTCAGGATGTTTTGCTGGAGTGGAAAATGACCAAACAGTGGCGTAGCTACAGCAGTGGCCGCATGGTAAGTATAACATGCCACTGGCCCCTTCCTTGGGATCAATTAGCAACCCATAGTCATGTATGGCTGTGAGAGCTGGACCATAAGGAAAGCAGAGAGCCAAAGAATAGATGCTTTTGAATTATGGTGTTGGAGAAGACTCTTGAGAGTCCCCTGGACTGCAAGGAGATCAAATTGGCCAATCCTACATGAAGTCAAGCCTGATTGCTCCCTGGAAGGACAAACTAAACACTGAAGCTGAAGCTCAAAAGATTTTGGCCACCTCATGAGAAGAGAGGACTCTTGAGAAAAGACCCTCAGTCTGGGAAAGATTGAAGGCAAAAGGAGAAGGGGGCGGCAGAGGATGAGATGGTTAGAGAGTGTCACCGAAGCGATGAACATGAAATTGGGCCAACTCTGGAAGCTAGTGGAGGACCGAGAGGCCTGTCATGCTGTGGTCCATGGGGTTGCGAAGAGCCGGACACAACTTAGAGCGCAATCCTAAACTGGAGTTAGGCCGGCGTA
This sequence comes from Lerista edwardsae, assembly GCA_029204185.1. Classification (NCBI taxonomy): domain Eukaryota; kingdom Metazoa; phylum Chordata; class Lepidosauria; order Squamata; family Scincidae; genus Lerista; species Lerista edwardsae. Next base: position 2,938,497 of record JAJKFI010000093.1, read on the forward strand.
AGCTAAGCCAGCAAAGTTTGGCCAGCACAAGGGCCACCATAAAGCGTGTTTGGACCACTCTCAGAGTCAGGGAGGATGGCGCACTCTGACTCTGACTCTTGGCATTTGGAGTGAAATAGTTCAAAGCCTCCTGCTTGCTTTGCAACAGTGCTTAGCACTGTGTTTGCGTAGCCACTTAGGATTGCAGCCTATCTAAACTGACCAGGAAGTAAGCACTATTCACTATAATAGGAATTACGTCTGAGTAGACATGCTTAGGATTGGGCTGTTAATGAATTGCTCCATTGAGATCTGTGTCAAAACTATCTAGCACTCACATTTTTTTCCCCTTACCTATGTCAGTTATATTATTATATAACTAGCACTATAATATAATTATAATTAGTATAATTAATAGATATAACTATAATAGATATCCTCTCCACTTCCACTGCCCCACATTTTTACCTATTTGGCCAAGTTGCAACTCATAGGGAATCAGGCTGTGATCCATGTTTGAGTCCCACCCCAATTGCTAAAGAAAGGAAGATCAAGGAGCTAGTATTGAAATTGAGTGCTGGTTCAAGCATCTGCTAGGAGAAGGTGACATTGAACAATCTCCCCCCCCCCCAAACTGACTTCACATAACTATTTTGAGGCTAAAATATAATGCATGTGGCTGTAAAACTCTTAGTTTTATAGAATCATAGTGTTGGAAGGGATCCACAAGGTCATCTAGTCCAACCCCCTGCCTGTAGCAGGAAACCCTCCTAGAGCATCTCCAGCAGGTGCCTGTCGAGCCTCTGCTTGAAGGTCTCCAGTGAGGGAGAATCCACCACCTTCCTTGGCAATCTGCTCCACTGTCGAACTGCCCTTATCATCAAGAAATTCTTCCTGATGTTCAACCGGAATCTCCTCTCTTGCAGTCTGTACCCATTGGATCTAGTTCTACCCTCAGAGGCAGTTAAGAGCAAATTTGTTCCTTTTTCCATATGACAGCCCCAAGGGTTTTTGAAGAGCACTATCATATCCACACTCAGTCTTCTCCAGGCTTTTAGCTTTTAAACTAAAAGCCCTCAAAAGATTACTAGCTTGTAACAAAAGAAACAGCTTTGCTGTTGTGTGTTTTTGTGCCACTGTAATGCATTGGCTAATTGAGAAGTGCCTTGAACTCACATCCCTGTGTGGTGCGTCTAGTCTAACATTCTTTCCCACAAAGGCACACTGCACCTGATCGAGAGGCAGCACATAGTCCTCATGACTTAGTTGCCCAATCCCCTTTTAAAGCCATCCAAACTACTGGTCGTCACCATATCTTGTAGCAAGGAATCCACAGGCTAACTCTGCATTATCCACTACAGTTAGGTTCCTGGAAATCCTCATGGATAGCGAATTTGCCTTCAAAATAGCACCCGTGACCAGCATGGACCCCTTAAACTTGTTTGGCGAATGCTTCTGCCAGCCATTTTAAAGGGGTTAGCGCTGGTTGCCAGTGTCATTCTGAAGGTTCCTGCAGCCTTTGGACGGTCTCTGCATAGTGGGTAACGAGCACAGATAATGAGGAAAGTAGCAATTCTGTCCCTCACCGATAAGTGAATTAACATATGGTGAATTTGCATATTAAGAGGACTGAGTGTTCTTTCTTTTGTCTGCCCTAAAGCTCCTCCCAGTCATTGGAAGAATCCTGATTTGTGTGTGTGTGTGTGTGTGTGTGTGTGTGTGTGTGTGTGTGTGTGAGAGAGAGAGAGAGAGAGAGAGAGAGACTGACTTTCCAAGTCTTAATCATGTATTCTCCCTATATTTTAAAGAAAAACTCCCACATGTAAGAGCTTTTCCTTGTCAGGAAGATGCTCCAGCCCTCTGATCAGTTTGGTTATCTTCATTCGCACCTTTCCAGCTCTACAATGTCCTTCTTGAGATTTGGCAACCAGAACTGGATACAGTATTGCAAATGTGGCCACACCATAGGGTCAATATAATATTATATTATAGTCAGGATTTGCATAAAAATCAGGGGTACCAGAGCAACAAGCCACCATGATTTGGCCTAAAGCCAAATCAATTCTCTCCCAGGCTATCCTATCTCCTAGGGTTACTGTGAGGTGAAGAAAGGACAGATACCCTGAGCTCTTTGGAGGAAGGGTGGGATAAAAGCTCACCCTTAACAACAACAATAACTTGACAGTGTCTTTAGAAATTACTTCTGTGTCAGTGTGTTTGGTTGGGGTGGTTGCAATCCTAAATAATCTGGTCCAAGTGCAGGTTCTCCGGCATAAATAGCCAACAGGTTGCATGGAGGCAATTTAGAGCTCTGGGAAGCCTCTCATGAAACTCCTTTAGTACTATACTAGAAATAAACAGATTTCTTTTCCCAGCTTTTCAGTGTAACTCTTTGCTTATTGGGCAGAAGACGAGTTAGGAATATTGGAAGCTGTCTTAAGAATCCATCTAGACTGTAATTGTTCACACGGGCTCGATGAGGCCCTCAAGGGTTTTCCCAGCCCTACGGGATGATGCTACCAATTATTGAACCTGGGACCTTCTGCAGGTCAGGCAGGTGTTTTACCTGCGAGCGACACTCCATCCCTTGAAGGACAATTCAAATCCATGCAAAACAGTTTATCCAGCTCCATGTGATATTATCATGGCTTGATTTCTTTGCAACGTTTACACACCACTTTCCGTCGTATACCTATTACCCAAACAGATGAACTAAAATGGGAGCCTGCAAGCAATTTTGAGATCCCATGCTTGCTTCTGAACCTGCCCAATCCCATCATTTCGTCTCATCCTACCTAAACTGATTTTTAAATGGGGAGCACACAACCTGTAAGTGCTGCTGGGGTCATTGTTTTGTTTTTGATTTTCACCAAGCATCGGTTGATTGACTGTTCTGAACAATCTCTCTCTTCCTGCCCCCGCCCCCCACCTTCTCCTTTCCGGCCCTCCATCCATCATGCTGCTGGAAGTTGGGGTGGGGGGAGGGTTTGGGTGTGTGTGTTTTGATAAATGAAGTACTGGAAGGTTTGTGTCTCAGTAATGAACTCCAGATACTCACTCTGTGGTTCTGATAGGCGGTCACTGCGGTGAAACGCGTCTCCTCGAAGACAAAGGTCTTAAAGTTCTCCTCTGCATATTTCTCGCTGTCTTTCCTGGGGTCCACATAGACAACGTGGAAGCGGGGCTGGTATCTGTGCATGGAGTTCAAAATGATCTGAATGATAAAATGAGCAAGGGAGATCATAATTGATTCATTCTAGTGCTCCGAGACAGTTCTGCTGAGAGAGGAAAAGCCCCACACCCCACACAGGAGACCGACTGCACAATGTCAGGGTAGGAGCTGGCTGGGGGCGAGGACGGGGGTACAGACACGCTGCTGTCTTAGAGAAGGCAGTTGGATTGAATTCAGCAAGGTTTAACAGTTCATAGCAAGAATCGTTTGCGATAATTTTTTTTTTTTTTTTAAGAACTGTTAAAAATAATTTACCTGCACAGGTCAAGCCTTTGCAAGAAGGGGAGGAATCTAATTGGATTTCTTTATCTATCCTCTGTCAGTCTTTTAGCTATATGCTCTCATTATTATTTATAAAGGGATGTGGTGGCGCAGCGGGTTAAACTGCTGAGCTGCGAGCTTGCTGACTGGAAGGTTGGCAGTTCTAGACAGTGCAACAGAGTGAGCTCCCGTCGCTTTGTCCCAGCTCCTGCCAACCTAGCTATTCAAAAGCACGTGAAAATGTGAGTAGATAAATAGGTACCACTTCGGTGGGAAGGTAACGGCGTTCCGTGCACCTTGGCGTAAATTCGTGCCAGCCACATGACCATGGAAGCTTGTCCTAGGACAAACACTGGCCTTCGACTTAGAAATGGAGAGGAGCACCGCCCCCTACAGCCGGTCATGACTAGACCATTCGGTCGTGGGGAAACCTTTACCTTTACCTCATTATTTCAGATAAGCCCCATCATTTTGATCAACATTCCTCAAGTCTATCAGATGACTAAAGATCTGAGAGCACGCAATCTCCCCTAGCTAAGTTCCAGACACAAGTTGTCTGACAGAATTAAAGTAAGGGTTCGATTCTGCCCACGTTTATCAGTTTGAAGCTCCATTGATTTGAATTGGAAAACTCTCCCATTGCTTAATTCTATACAATGAAATCATGTGGTTTAAAAGAAGCATAGCAGTATGTTGCAAGCCACTGAACTTGATGGGACTTGCTTCTGAGTAGGCCTACCACCAACTTTAATAAGTCTTCATTAATTAGGGCTGCAATCCTAAACACCCTCTCCAGGGAATAAGCCTCATTGCATATAATAGAGACCTGCTTCTGAACAGACATGCACGGAACTGCACTGTCATTGTACAATCAAATCTCAGTACCCCAGATCAAAACCAGGTATCAAAACCAGCAGGTAATGGAAACCCATGGATTGCAGACCGACAGGGGCTCCAAATTTAATACCTTTATGGACCTCAGAAAACCCTCAGAAGCATTAGAAGGCCACTTCCTGGTTTTTGCCAAAAACTGGAAGTAGCCTTCCTGGAGGTTCCTTAAGGTTCCTTACCCAGAAGTTCGGAACTTGCAGTTAGTTAAAAGAAAAAAAGAAAAAGAAAAACAGGTTCCAAATCAGTGAGTAAACAATCTGGACCTGTATACGTTTTGCAGTGCAAGCTATGCATGTTTCCTTGAGTACAGTGGGCCCTTGGTATCTGCGGGGGATCCATTCCAAGACCGTCCAAGACCCCCACGGACTCATGGACCCCCACGGTCCATGGATATTCAAATTGGTGGACTCCAAGCCCAAGGAAGAAGGGCCCACTGTTTATGAAAAGTGCCTTTTCTTCATTTCCCACAATGGAAAGGGGAAGAACCATTCATTTGAGTGCACTTGCCTCCTCCACCTATAGGGGGCACATGCCTGTATGAAAATGTTGCCGCCCACTTTTCTCCTTGCACCATATCATCTCCTAATTGTCAGGGCCCAATAGCCCAGTCATCAGAATGCCGTGACAAGCTGTCCCATGGCCAATTATGCCTCTGCATTTATTTATTGGATTTATATACCACTTTTCTAAAATTCAAAGCAGTTTACAGAAATTAAGAGGAAGAATACCACCAGGTCAGGTGAGGGGGATGGCGGCCAGGAATAGGGCCTTCTCGGTGGTGGCTCCACGGTTGTGGAATTCCCTCCCCTTGGAATTAAGAACAGCTCCGTTGATAGCTATCATTCAGCAGGGTCTTGAGACCTTTCTTTTTAAGGAAGCATTTAATTGTCGACATGCTGAGCTGGCATTTTAACTTGCATTTTAAATTGTATTTGAATTTGTAATTTTTAATCTTGTAATGTTAATGATTGTATTTGTCCATTATGGTCTGTTGTTTTTTAATTGTCTGTTATTGTTTTTAAATTTTATTGTTTTATTGTGAGACGCCTTGGGTGCCCTAACAAGGAGCAGAAAGGCAGGGTATAAATTCATTAAACAAACAAACAAACAAACAAACAAACAAACACCACCTTGATCAATAAGGAAAGCCTGGGCTCCTGTTCTATCTATCTGCAGATAGTTTTTAGCATACTGTAGCATTAAAATAAAAATGCTATTTCCATACTACACCCTGAAGTACTGGGTGCCACCTCATTTGCAGACCAGGCCTGAGATTCCCTCCCTTATCCCACTGTTCACTTCCCCAGTCCCTTCCAGATAACACTTACATGTCCGTTGTCATCCAATAAATTGTTAGTCAGCTTAAGTTTGTCGAAGGAGACAATCTGCTTCATCCACTGGGCGCCCCTGGCTGGAGAATCGGGGTGATAATGCACTCTCCCTGGGGTTGCAGGATCTGCCTTGCCAGCTACCAACCAGGAGGAACTGTGAAATGCGTATCTGTGTAGAGATGAAAGTCAAGTCTGTGTTAACCCTGATGGTACATGAGCTCCAGCTCTGGGGAGCATATTTTCTTCAAATCATTACAAGAACATCAAAGGAGCTCAAACGGATCACGCCAAAGGCCCATCTAGTCCAGCTTCCTGTTTCTAAAGGGGCTCACCAGATGCCTCAGGGAACACACGAGACCACAAGATGCCTGCATCCTGTTGCCACTCCCTGGCACCCGGCGTTCAGAGGTATGCTGCTTCTAAAACCAAGAGGTTGCATTATACCCATCATGGCTTGTAACCTGTGATGGACTTTTCCTCCATCAATCTGCCCACATCCCTTTTAAAGGCATCTAGGCCAGGTGTCATCACTACAACGTGTGGCAAGGAGTTCCACAGATTAATGACACGCTGGATAAAGAAATTTTCTTTTGTCTGTTCCAACTCTCGACACTCCATTCAAATGGAGGCAAACCACTTCATATCACTCCGTGGGATTGGATAAGAGTCTCTCCAGGCTACTTATTTATATCCCACTCTTCAATGTGAGAACGTATTCAAAGTGGGCAGAATGAATATGTTTTTTGCTTTTGAAAAATGACATCTAGCACAGCATCAAAGAACAAGATAATGCCATTATTACTAAATAGCAAGAATTATACAAAACAAGAGTGAATGAAAAGTCGGATAAAACAAGTGACAATTTACACCATAGACTAAAAATCTGACACAAAAGGACAAACCTCCCTAGGGGAAGCTTTCCGTAAGTGGAACACCACCTCCAAGAAGGCACTCTCTCAAGTTCCCAGTACACATAAAAACTATAGGTGGCAGAAAACATCTCAGGCTAATAGCCCTTAACATTTGTGCAGCATTTTCTGAGTGTGCAAAGAGCACACAATGTACATGCATATCATCTTGATGTAATCCTTACAACAACCCTCTGTAAGGGATTATGCCCATATTGCAGAGGGGGAAAACTGAGGTTGAGAGGAGGGTAGCTTGCCAAAGACCATCTAGAGAGACCATCACGTCCAAAGCAAGATTTAAAATGGATCTGAGGTCCCAATTCATTTTTGTTGAGTCATTCTGTTTTCATTTTTATGTATATGCAGGTTTTATCTATTAAAAAAATAAGATTAAATGTCTGTTTATTTAAATTGCCCATTAGTTGCTTTGGAGGGGGGAAATAAGATTAAACCACTTTAAAGATCAACAATAATCTAAATTAATTGATTTAGGTCTCCTCAAGGATAACATTTGTTCCCTTAGTTTGGGTCTGTGTTGGAGCTGGAGAACTGGATAAGACTGCTCCTTGTGTTTAATGGTTCCTGCAGAACAACTTTTCTATAAAGAGAGAATAAGCTTATAGCTGCCAGCAGCAGTTGAACATATGAAATTGAACATACTGAGTCAATCCCTTGACATCTTGGTGTGTTGTCCACATGAGTGACAAGTCTACAAGGCTTCAAACGTCTTTATCGGTCCTACCTAGAGATGCCAGGGGCTGAATCTAGACTGTCTTCTGGCCCAGTTCCTCTACCATTGAGCTAGTGCCCCTCCCCAGTTTGAAATAAGAAGAGATAGTATCTAGGGGAGGGTCTGAGGGAATCGGTCTCTTCGCTTAAGTCCTGCTAAATTCAACAGGGTTTCAGTAAGCCGAGACTGTGCTGCACAGCGGTTACAGAACCGCAAAGAAAACAAGAACTCTGAAAGGACTTTTAAATATTTATCGCTCCCCCTGCGCCCTACAGCTGATTTCATTCCTTCAGTGTCCACATTGATTCAAGAGTGCAATCTTAGCCCAATCTTCAGCCTGCCTGTTTATTTAAGAGTCGGTTTTTGCTCAGTGGAAGTATTATCTAGCATCGGATTTGAGCAGAAACATCACTTGGAAAAGAGAGAAAGGGGGGGGGCGGAAAAGATATACTCAATTGGATGTTCTATGTCCCATTTCCTTTGACAAGCAAACATTTCTGAAGCGGGCTGCGAAGCTGGAGATCTGTCTAAATATTTACATCTTCGGCATCACGATTCATAGGCACAGGGGTATTGGAGGCGTCTGGGAGCTGGAGGAAAATGGGTACCAGGGGTCTTTTAAACTCAAGGTGTTAAAAGGCAGAGAGCATAACTGACGGGGGTTAAGGCAAGGCAGAGGACAGAGAGAGAGAGAGAGAGAGGAGAGAGAGAGAGACACGGTGGGTGGAAAAAAAATACAGGGTGTCCACAAAGTCTCTTTACAATTTCAAACTTGTATTACAAAAACAAATGAAGAGATACATGTATGGAAAGTATACAATATTAGGAGTATATATTGAAGTTTATTTTGCATCAATTAATAAACCTCTGTATGTGCACCGTTGGATGCACGCAGCACATCAAGGCGATAATCGATTTCCTGCCATGTTCGCTGTAGCATAGTCTCATCAATGGTGGCAACAGCCAGTAATGTCCTGTGTCTTTGTTCTGTACATGATGTCTGTAACGTCGCCCCACAGAAAGAAATCTAGGGGCGTGATATCATTAACACATCTCATCATTTGCATTTTTCAATTGATTTTTTTGCAATTGTAAAGAGACTTTGTGGACACCCTGTACATCTCCTGGGCTGCTGAATTTCTAAAGAAGGTGCAGTCTAAGGTAACATCAACTCTTTTTTTTTTTTCCCTTGCACTGAATGCAGGAAAAAAATTGAAGCCAACAATTAGCACCTCCTTTTTTTGCTGTTCAGACCTCACCAATTAAAACTAAAACGTGGCACACACAAAATAATAAGTGGCTGTGCTGGGCCATTTGAAGAAAAAAGAACATTCACAAGATACGGCAAGATAATGGCCCTACTAGAGCCAACCAAGAAGGAGCAAGATAGTGAGCTTTTGAATACAATACTGAACCCTTTTCCAGATAAGTGCAAGAACAGAATTAAATGTGGGTTGTGTGTGTGGTGGTGGTGGTGGATAATGTTGTACAACTCATCAGCCAACTGCTTGTACAATTTTAAAATTGCAGGGCTGAATGAGAGCACAATCCTAACCTGGAGTTAGGCCCGCTCAGTTAGGCCAGCAAAGTTTTGCCAGCACAAGGGACACCATAAGGTATGTTTGGACCACTCTCAGAGAGGCCAGCACACAGACGTGCACCACCCTCACGGACTCTGAGAGTGGCCCAAATGCACTTTACGGTGTCCCTTGTGCTGGCCTGACTGTGCCAGCCTAACTCCAGGTTAGGATTGCATTCTGAGCCTCTGAAAGGGCTCAATACAGGGCTGCTGCTGAAAGAAGGGTGTCTTCAGGAATCCTCCCCAAGCAGCCAACCAACAAAAAGCCTGCATTTCTAAATGGCCACTAAAATGTCACCTTACCCCAAGTATACCTCCAGTCCAGTGGTGTCATCTAAATGATTTAAGAACAGGTACTCACTTTTGATTGGCAAGTGTTGGGACCCGCCCACCAGAAGTGACGTCATAAGCCGGAAGTGAGGTTGTGGCAGGAAGTGACATGAAAAAAGCCCTTTTTGAGGCCTCAGACAATTTTAAACTGACCCAACAGTTGCAACAGTATTCCACAGCACCCCCAGAACATGTTAAGGAGGCCTGGCATCATGTTAAAGTGACCCAACAGTTCCAAAACCCCAGAGCAGCTCATTTTTCAGTGGCAAGGCAAGGCTCCGCTCGCTGCCTGCCTGCCTGCCTGGCTGGCTCTGAGAACGTGCAGGCAACTCAAACATGCAGGAAATTCAAACGTTGCAGGGGGCGGAGTCGACGAGTGAGCGGGCAAATGGGCGGGGCCAGCCATAATCCTAGAAACCGGTATTCGCGTACCCCCGCGTACCCCCTGCATGACATCACTGCTCCAGTCTCCTCCTATCTGCAATGGATATGTTGCAGGCCATGACTAGCTTTGCCAGCACAGGTTAGCATTAGGCTGTGACAAGCCCAAGGCACTCAGGAAGCTAAGAAGGGATTTGAACCCGAATTATCCAGGTCCGAACCACTATACCTCTGAGCAAATAGGCATAGGATTGAGTTTCAAATAAGGTTAGGGTTATTTAAGGTTAGCCACAGAGGCGTAACTAATGAAAGTGTAGCCCAGTGCAGAGGGCAAAATGATGCCCTGGAAGTGACATCACAACAGGGAGTGACATCACAGTTGTATTTTTGTTTTCATGGTTGGCTATAACATTTGGTAGAATGAAGGTACCACACTCCAGCTTGTTTCATTGCATCCTGCATGATATTCTGCATTGAATATAACATGGCAGCGTTATTCCTACAAATCGTGATTTTTAACAAATCGCCATTTTACATGACAGTTATATTTTTATTTTCTGGTTTTGTGGCCATGACTTTTGTTAGAGTAACGATATTAGACTCTGGTTTGTTTCATTGCATTCTACATTAAGTTACCTTTCCAGCAACATGATAGTATTATTCATAATTACCAAGGTTTTCACAATTTTGGCCACTAGTCTCAAGGTCAGCTTGCCCCCCTAAAGCTTGTTGCCCAGTGCAATTGAACCTCCCTGTACCACTGTAGCTACACCCCTGGTTAGCCAGCAACACAGGCACAAAACAGATCTCAGAGCTTCTCTCAGAGGATCCCATGCACTTTAACCCCATGCATAGGCAGATCGGCATGCAAGAGCAACCTATTCCTGCTTGGGTAACTTTGACCTCAAGAGGCACCAGAATAAGATTGGGAACAACTGAAAAGTTCCTTCAAGCTACAGCAGTGGCCCAGAACTGAGGACTGGCAGATGGTGAGCTACATGCCACAGAGGCACGACACCCCTCCCATGCTAACCACATTTGACCTGGAAGTTATTACTATTATAAAATGAAATGCTATTTAAATAATGCTATTTCCTGCTATTTCATCCTGGTGCTATTTGAAAATAATGCCAGAATGAAAAGTGGACAACTTATAGTGCTTAAGTGTTCTTACAAAATAATGCACAGAAGGGATAGAGTCGATAGAGGGATGTTCTTTTTCCTCTCTCAAAACACCAGAACCAGGGGGCATCCACTAGAACTGATGGTTGGGAGAGTTAAAACAGATAAAAGGAAGTACTTTTTTATCCAGCGGGTGGTTATTCTGTGGAACTCTTTGTCACAGGAGGTGGTGATGGCATCTGGTCTAGATGCCTTTAAAAGAGGATTGGACAGATTTCTGGAAGAAAAGTCCATCATGGGCTATAGGCCATGATGGATTGTGCAGTCTCCTTACAGTAGTAGTAGGCTACTTCAGAGTACCGGGTGCAAGGGAGTGGCAACAGGATGCAAGCGTCTTGTGTCTCGTGCCTCCCTGGGGCACCTGGTGGGCCGCTGTGAGATACAGGAAGCTGGACTAGATGGGCCTTTGGCCTTATCCAGCAGGGCTCTTCTTATGTTCTTATGTTTTGTTTCCATTTTTTATGTCCCTCCTCTAACTCTGGACATACTTGGAAGGAGAGAGTTGAGATTTTGCCTTCAAATTGTCTTAAACAATCAGGTTACTCATTTGCAAAACCCTGTTGACTTCCTCGAGTCCTTGCTAGCGTACATTCAGATAGCAATCTTGCAGACTGAACAGTTCTAGGGAGGCAACAACCAGCCAGGTACCACCTACAATTGTAAACACATTGTACAGAAATGTTGTGCAAATAAAGAAACAGGCTTCCTTCAGACCAGTTTTAAGATGTGGCTGTGATCAGATTCTTTCACCACGTACAAAATTGGAGGTAACCACCGACAAAATGACTGGAGCCTCCAAACTCAAATTTAAAGAGGCTGTCAAATTGGAATCGAATCCTCACAAACAAGGTTGAATACTGGGATTTCTGCAGGTTGAGAGGGCAGACACCAGGCGTTCTCCAGTTTCAGCCAAAATGGACACACAAGGTAGGTCTTGCATATCAAAATGCAAACACATGCATCAATGTAAACAAATCCAGATGACCAAGCGCCAGAAAAAGGAAGACATTTGAAGTTCTCCACCTCTACTGTAAATATAAACACAGTTCGCTAATTTTGGCTGCTTTCCTATGCACACTTCATCGAGAGTAAGCCCATTGAGCACAGGGGCGTTTACTTAACATCAAAAATGTTGCAGAGCAGCAACTTGGGGAGGGGGGAAGTGATAGGTGTTGGCCCATTTCAGGCCAAATTATCCTTAAGGGGTAAGGGTGTGACATGCTTCACATCCCCCAGAATGGGGACAATTTTTAAATGAGCCTATGGTAGGATAGGGGACATGGTGGTGCAGCGGGTTAAACCGCTGCTGCTGGGCTTTCCAAGGGTTCAAGACTGCGCGACGAAATGAGCTCCCGTCGCTTGTCCCAGCTCCTGCCAAACTAGCAGTTCGAAAGCACCTAAAAATGCGAGTAGATAAATAGGGACCTCTTTAGTGGGAAGGTTACAGCATTCCGTGCGCTATGGCGTAGAGTCATGCCGGCCACATGACCACGGAAGCTTGTCCTTGGACAAATGCCGGCTCAACAGGCTTAGAAACGAAGATGAGCACTGCCCCCTACAGTCGGTCACGACTAGACCATTCGGTCGTGGGGAAACCTTTACCTTTACCTTTTTTAATGGTAGGATAGTGCAGCTAGTCAAGGAGAGAGAAATCGAAGAGACACCCAAAGGAAAAAAAAGTGTTGTACTACTGAAATTATTTGCATGTAGTCCAGGTAAATTCATGTTGAGAAAAAAAGAGGAAAAAAAATCCTATACGCAGTCAATCCTATCTGTGAATGGCAGCGCAATCCTAGGCATACTTATTCAGAAGTAAGTTCCAATGTTTTCAATGGGGCTTACTTCCAGGAAAGTGTGTATAGGACTGCAGCCTTAAGCAGGTGCAGCTATCCCAGCAGTAGGTCAGAGTGTCACAAACACACTGTAAGGCATGTTCCTGACTCCTCAAGAGGCAGCTGGACTGGCACTGAGGCCCACAAAGGATTGGCACACCGGATCTTGACCCTGAACCAGCTGGCACAAGTAAATGTGTGCTGGGCAGCATGGGGTGGGTGGGAGGGCGTATTGGAAGTGGGGAGGGGTGTTTTTGGGCTGGGGGGCGGAACAAGGGAAGGATTGGGCCCGGAAGTGGGGGAAGAGTCTCTGATGGCCTCCTCCACTGTATCCTAACTCCTGTTCCTGGTCCAGGCAACTAATCATCACCATTATTAATAATATGGATCGAGGCATTCTGTTCCTAGCAACCCATATTTGTTTGTTTACTGAATTTATATCCCGCTTTTTCCCTCCGAAGGGCGTTTAAAGTGGCTTACAAGCATGAAATCACATTACACACAAATATAGACATTGAAGTATCTTAAAAAAAATAAGACAGCCTTTAAAAAATAAATCACAACAAACAAAATAAAAAAGGAAAAGCAAAGAGCCAGCAGCAAGATATACTTAAGAAAACGGCAGGCCCATAAAATCTCACCAGCACAGAAGCCCAAATATCCAGTATTAAAAAGCCCTGGACTCAGAAGGCTAATCTAAACAAAAATGTCTTTAGGTCACACTGAAAAGCTTCTAAGGAGGGAACAGTTCAGAGGATGAAAAGGAGGGAATTTTATTGGATTGATGCCACTACTGAGAAGGCCCTATTTCTTTCATATGTAAACCAAGCTATTGACACTTTTTGAAATCATAAAAGGTAAAGGTTTCCCCGCGACTGAATGGTGTAGTCGTGACCGACTTTAGGGGGCGGTGCTCATCTCCGTTTCTAAGCCGAAGAGCCGGCATTTGTCTGAGGACAAGCTTCTTTTATTATGCTTCTTAGACAGAAGGAAACAACAGCCTTGTTAATGATTAGGATATTAGTAAAGGTAAAGACCGAATGGTCTAGTCGTGACCGACTGTAGGGGGCGGTGCTCATCTCCGTTTCTAAGCCGAAGAGCTGGCATTTGTCCAAGGACAAGCTTCCGTGATCATGTGGCCAGCACGACTATACGCCAAGGTGCACGGAACACCCTTACCTTCCGTCTGAAGTGGTTCCTATTTATCTACTTGCATTTTTACCTGCTTTCGAACTGCTAGGTTGGCGGAAGCTGGGACAAGTGATGGGAGCTCACTCTGTTGCGCGGTCTTGAACTGCCAACCTTCCGGTCAGCAAGTTCAGCAACAGCAGTTTAACCTGCAGCGCCACCACATCCCTTTTGAAATCATACTGGTATCTAAATAGGGATGATGATGGAGACATTCTGGGGAAGTGAGGTATGGGGACTTATTGGGGGTCTGTAACAGTAACAACTTAAAAACCTCTGCTTTACTAGAATGGTTACCACCAAGGCTGGAATCCTATGCATGCGTTCCTGGGATCGAGCCCCCAGTGAACTCAATGGGGCTTATTTCTGAGTAGATATGCATTGGGCTGCGAGTAGGAAAGTGACCACAAGCTCCAGCAGGCGGCCAGCATGACTCATATATGGTGTTGAGGAAGCCACAATAAGCAAGTAGGCTTTTTTTTCAGAAAACAAAAATGTACTGCACAAATGAGAACAAAAAGGAACACAAGCTCTGGCAAAATTAAACTGACAACAAGGAAAACAATAATGAGAGGAGCACATTCCCAGCCCCATATCAAGGCAAACAAGGTGCCAAAAGATCTCTGAATGCTGCAGAGACCTTCCAGAGGCTGCAGGGACCTTCAGAACTGCACCTGCGACCAGCAGGGACCCCTTAAACAAGGCTGAAGGATGCCTCTGCCGGCCATTTCAAAGGGGTCAGGGCTGGTCACAGGTGCCGTTCTGAAGGGCCCTGAAGCCTCTGGAAGGTCTCTGCATAGTGGATAACAAGGACAGAGGTGCCGATAACAAGGAAAGTAGCAATTCTGCCCCTTGCAGATAAGCAAGGTCCCAGATAATGAGATCACATATAAAGAGGACTGACTGTATACAATGAAGGGGCCTGAGCTACCAGTGATGAACCAGTATCTACTTACCACCTGCAATTTTCAACCAAAAAGAGAGGAAAAGTTTTTATTGACTGCTGCCATTTCCAAACTCAGCATAAAACAGAAGAGAAGGGGGAGTAAAAATATTCTTCACTACATTAAAAAAAACAAACACAACTACATTGAACAGGCTACCGTCTAGAGTTTCCAGTCATAAGCTAACTTCCATACTGGGTTAGTCCATGGGTCCAGCACATTCTGTCCAGAAACTCACAGCCAGGACATGCCAGTTCTTTGACCCCAATAGCTGGTAATTTAGAAGACTATAAATAGTCCATTTTGAGCTATAGTGGCTAATAGCCATCCTAATCCTAACCTGGAGTTAGGCTGGCACAGTTAGGCCAGCAAAGTTTGGCCAGCACAAGGGACACTGTAAAGGATGTTTGGACCATTCTTGGAGTCAGCGAGGCCAGCACACAGACGTGCACCATCCTCCCTTACTCCGAGAGTGGTCCAAATTTGCTTTATACGATGTCCCTTGTGCTGGCCAAACTTTGATGGCCTAACTGTGCCGGCCTAACTCCAGTTTAGGATTGCGCCTTTACTCATATACTTTTTGGGAAAAGTCATCTCAGTTTGTGGCTGCACCACATCCTGTGGTATTGAATCCCATAAATGCATCGCTATTACAAAATTAGTAGTTCTGATGGGTGCGTGTCTCTCTCTCTCAGTCCTCAAATCACTAGTTTTGAGGTTTTTATTATAGGGGGAGGAAATGCCCAATGGGAAATTTCATACCTGAATCCTCCAAGTGGAAAATTCCAAGGTTTGACAGTAATCTGTGTTCAGAGTGACCAGGCATAATGGAAGGCAGAATGCCTATACCTTTAACCCTTGTATAGAGGAGGGAATTTTGGCAGGTGCAGCTCAAAATGCAAGGGTTTGAAAAGCTGCACCTGCCAAAATTCCCTCTTCTATACAATGATAAAGAGTATAGTACCCTCCATTGTATCACCCTAACTGTATTGGCTCTAAGTTGGAAGCACAGGGGCTGGGGGTGGAATAATGGAGATTTTTTAAAGATATATAGTGCATTTTTATAAGATGCAAAGTTACAATGCAATCCTATGCACGCTTCCTTAGGAGCAAACCCCACGGTACTCTCAAGTAAGCAGACTTGGAATTGGGGCCCAAGGATTCTATTCTAGGCTGTTAAGATTGGGCAGAAGATTTAGCCGAGAGGGTTAATGCCTCCGTTTGCCCGAAGATAACATCTGAAGATCTCAAGGTCGAAGTCTCTGCGAGCAGCAGACCTTGGAAACTGCGGCTGATTAAAAGCTGAGTTTCAGCTGCCTCGTGGGAGGAGGAGTGTGCTGAAATCAGCTGCATCTCTGGTGGCAGCAGGGAAGCCTCATCAGCCAGCAGACGACAGACAGGTGGCTAAAGAAAGAAGGCTAAATCCAGAAAGAAAGATCTGTAGGAGTGTTGTTCTTGGAAGATAGAACATTCTGTAAATTGTAAAAACCTTCGGGTTTGTGAGAAAGTCTGCCTATGTAAACCGCCCTGAGTTCAATCATTAGAGAAATCTAGTGATATTAAGAAAGGCGGTATATAAATAAATGTATTATTATTATTTTATTATTTAAGACTAGTTGATTTTATCGGCGTTGGTTTCAGTGAAATTCAGGTTTTTCTCCCTTCGGCTTCAGGGGCTGCCAATAAGGATGAAATGAAAAGACTCTCATGCCGGGAAAGATGGAAGGCAAAAGGAGGAGGGGGTGGCAGAGGATGAGATGGTTAGATAGTTAGATAGTGTCACCGAAGCGATGAACATGAAACTGGGCAAACTCTGGAAGCTAGTGGAGGACAGGGAGGCCTGGCGTGCTGTGGTCCAGGGGGTCATGAAGAGTCGGACATGACTTGGCGACTGAACAACAACAAGGATGGAATAAGGGCAGCTCTCTAGCTAGAACCTGACCAGTGATTTTTTAGATAGGTCAGAGTTAAGGGGATTTTTGCTTCCAACATGGAAAAAGAGGATAAGGGCAGCGAGAAAGTTTGCAGTACTTGCCGATATCGCTTGTCATCCACAGGTACAAAGTCCATTAGGAGCATGTAGTCTGCCATAGGGTCCATCCCGAAAATCTTCACCTGAAAGGTGGGGAACATGCGTCTGGAATAGCAAAAGGATAGCATGAGGCAAGAGACAAGCAGGTTTCAAATTCTGATCTTGCATGGCAGTCGATAGAAAGTAACTTTCAGTACATGATCTGATTCCAATGCAGCACAATCTACTGTTTTGCTAAAATGAAGCTGAGCTGCTTTAGAGTATTTGGCCTTACAAAGAGATCCATGATCTCGTAAGACCAACATCCCCAATGAAAGCTGCAATGCACTTTGCAAACCGCTTTGTGAACTTCGTGTTGAAGAGCGGTATATAAGTACCTGTTGACTGACTGACTTACTTACTTACTTGAGAGTAAGCCCCATGGAACTCAGAGTTTACTGCCTGAGCAGGCACTAATACATTTGTACATCTGCAGTCCTACCTTCTCAAAACATCTCCATGCCATGTATTTATCTATTTAAAAGTACGCCCAATTCATTACACCTGCTTTGGTGTAAGGACACTTTACACCTCTGCCTAGCATGAAAATAAGTGATGAGTTGTGTCAAAATTTACAAGAACAAGAGAAAAAAATAAGCCACTACTGTATACCAACCAGTGGTGTTTCTACAGGGATGGCAAAGCTCTAAGTTTTGCAAGTAGCCTTACCTTGCAGTGGAAATCACTCCTCTCCTGCACCGTTTTAGCCAATCCTCACAGGGAACAGCAACATCTTGGCGTTGCTTACTGGCTACAGCAGCAAGGGAGAGGAGGGATTTACATGACAGGGTAAGGCTTCTTGCAAAACTTAGAGCTTTGCCATCCCTGTAGAAACGCCTCTGATACCAACTGCATTTGTTTCAAACAGCCTGTTCAGCTGAAACACACAATTCTTGCTGTATTTTCAAAGCGATCTATCAGAATTTAAGGCTGTAGTCCTGTACACTGTACAATAGAAGTAGGTCCCATTGAACTCAATGGGTCGTACTTCTAAGTTGACCTGCATTGGCTTGTGCTGACTGGCTAAAGTTTCAACATCCTAAAGGCTGGATGTGGAAGACTTCAGCCATTCGGCTCAAGCAAATGCAAGTCTATTTAAAAGTATGAAGTCAATCCTAGTGAAATCCATGAGATCCAGTGATGTCATGCAGGGGGTACGCGGGGGTATGCGAGTACCGGTTTCTAGGATTATGGCTGGCCCCGCCCATTCGCCCGCCCACTCGTCGACTCCGCCCCTGCCACGACATCACTTCCGGCTTATGACGTCACTTCCGGTGGGCGGGTCCCGACACATGCCAATCAAAAGTGAGTACCTGTTCTTAAATCATTTAGATGACACCACTGATGAGATCCCCATGTTTATTAAACCACTATGTATTATTATATAGCACCATCAATGCGCAAGGTGCTATATAATAATACATAGCAATGTACATCTTATTTTCACATAAGAGTGAAAAGACAGGCCCCTGCCCCCAGAGGCTTACAATCTAGATCAGTAATTTTCAACCTTTTTAAATCTCACTGCACACTGACAAGGTGATAAATTGTCATCAGTTTTTGACAATTGACAAGGCACATCAGGCTGCTGCTGGTGGTCGTGGTGGTGGTGGGGCTCAATGGTGAGCTACTACTTCCCCAATGGTGAGCTACTACTAATACATGACTCTTCCCCAAACTCTCATGGCACACCTGCAGACCATTGGTGGCACACTGGTTAAAAATTGCTGATCTAGATAGTGACACAAGGGAGACAAAGAAGGGAGAGACAGGGGAGGTGGAGGCAGGGGTAAGCAAGGAAATTTCAATGCAGAACACAAAAGCTTATTTAAAGCACACCTATTAGACAGGAAGCATTTGATTTAAGCAGAGTCAGTCCTCCAAAGGGAAAAAAAATACCTTCAATGAGTCAAAATTGATTCAAATCCAATTTTGGATTCTAGCTGGGTTTGCACTGTCAGTCAGAGAGAGGGGTTGGGGACACTCATTCAGGGTGCAGTCCTAACCTGAAGTTAGGCCGGCTCAGTTAGGTCAGCAAAGTTTGGCTGGCACAAGGGACACTGTAAAGCATGTTTGGACCATTCTCGGAGTCAGGGAGGATGGCGCACGTCTGTGTTCTGGCCTCTCTGACTCCGAGAGTGGCCCAAACATGCTTTACAGTGTC
>JAJKFI010000093.1:2957509-2977287 GCA_029204185.1 Lerista edwardsae
ACTCCGAGAGTGGTCCAAACATACTTTACGGTGTCCCTTGTGCCAGCCAAACTTTGCTGGCCTAACTGTGCTGGCCTAACTTCAGTTTAGGATTGCCCCCTCAGTGGCATTCCTATGGGGGCTCCTGAAAAACAACAACACTTAGCATTGTGACACCCACCCCCCAGAACCTCACTGCCCTCATCAACTGTAACAGGACAGGGGCTTTAAGATCAAAGGAAGTTTTGCTTTTTTTTTTTTTATCAATAAAAGGACCCCTAAGAGGAGAAGACAGACTCCTCAACCTCCATCTTAACCAGATGGGGAAGCAGATCTAGAAGCAGATTCAACGGGAAGCCCCAGAACAGTTTTATCAGGAAATAGGAACAAATTGGATATGAACTAGCAATGGAGAAGAAGAATGGCAAGTAATCTGATGGAGGTCAGAGGAATAATGGAGAAATAATGACCAACACCTCTCACAGTTAATGGGTGTTCCCCAACTTGTCTGTTCAGCACCCAACCCGAAGAAGAGAGGACCACCCGCCATTGACTTTTTGCAAAGGAGCAGGGCTGGCTCTAGGAGTGGCGGGGCCCAATGCGGGGCATTCCTGTGGGGGCCCCCACACTCCCCACAGGGCCCCCCACTCACCAAGAAGAGCACGTGTGGTGCCGTACAGAAAATGTGTCACCTGAAAATAGTTGGGTGGTGACAGGATGGCGTCACTGCCAATTGCTTCCAGGAGGCCCATTCTGGGCACTTCAGAAGCTGGGGCAGGTGAGAGGGCCCAAGGGAAAGCTGCTCTGCTGGCCCCACTGACCTACATGCAATCCTGAGAGATCCTGACTGCAGCAGCAAGCAATGTGCTCACTGCACTGGTGCGGGGCCACCCCAAAGCGCGGGCCCAATGTGATGGCATTGGTCGCATTGGCTTAAGGCTGGCCTGGCAACGAAGGTCCACTTAGAGAGTAGATCCCAACAGCTTCCTTTCCAAGTAAAGGCCCTTAAGAGGGCGCTCCGCCTCTGCCATAAATCTACATAACCTGGTTTAAAGGGACTAGATTTTTTGTTCTTTCATTCCCTGAGCTTTGGCCAGTGGCATTTCTACAGGGATGGCAAAGCTCTACGTTTTGCAAGAAGCCTTACCTTGCAGTGGAAATCACTCCTCTCCTGCACCGTTTTAGCCAATCTTGGCGTTGCTTACTGGCTACAGCAGCAAGGGAGAGGAGGGATTTACATGACAGGGTAAGGCTTCTTGCAAAACTTAGAGCTTTGCCATCCCTGTAGAAATGCCTCTGGCTTTGGCTACTATTTTGCCAGCCACAGGCTAGAGAAGAAAGTCCAAATGGCTCGGGTCACTCTCAGCAGCCCCACCTCTTTTTGGCCACGCATGGGAATTGGATTTCTTCAGAGCTAACCCCAGACATTCAGCGCCAGGGCAAGAGATTCGCTCAGGGACTTGTCAGGCTTCATGCCTGCAGCAGAATCAAGCAAAAAACTCTTCTTCCTGGTATACCTCTGTTGTTCGGAGTCATTCGCCCGAGGCTGCTAGTCTCGCAGAACAAACAGGCCGACTTCTCGCAAGTAGAAAGCTAGCGTGTCAGGGAGAAGAAATTGACCCATTTTCAGTGTGAAGGCCCAGAGAGAGCCCAACTCTATGCATGTCTACTCAGAAGGAAGTACCATTATAGTATTTACTCCCAGGATTGCCGCCTTCAAAAAACAAGCAACAGCTTTCAAGGAGACTGCCGGGCAGTAGGAGTTGAAGCGTAATTAGTTGGCCACGACTTGGGGTTCTCTGGGTCGACCTGGGAACGGTGACACGAGGTCTGAATTTGCTTCTATGGGTGTTCTAAACCCCGCTGATTTCCGTGGGACTCGTTCCTAGGGAAGCGTGCATAGAATTGCAACCTTAACGGGGCAGGGGACGCAGGCAGCCCATTGAAACGAACGGGATCACGACAACCTACAGCTTTAAGGATCCCCGTGCGAGCAGGCACAGGGCAGCAAATGCAGGCTCTTTGCTCGTGTGACTTGAAATGGGTCTGAATGCAAGCGTGTCAGTTTAACGTGCATCGTGGAGACGGGGCCGTTGACGCGCATCGCAAGACACCTTTTAGCTGAAGGCACTTTCCGACAACTAAAGCAAGGGCAGGTATATGAGCACTGGGGAGACTGAGGGGCAGTGGGTTGCATGGCTGTGGCGTGTCGGCCCTATGCCCCGTGTCCCTCGGAAACGGAGCCCCAAATGCATTGTTGTATAGCCCCGATCCTCTCTCACACACATTAGTGTGCACTGCGACCCCCACCGACCTCAATTAACAGTTACACACAATTCTCACAATTACCATTAATTTTTCCTCGGGGTTCATTTGTAGGCAGCCTAAAAAAACTGTGGGGTAAGCACTCGCTCCTCTAAACAATTCTGTTTCCGAATGAGGGTTCCGGCTGCAGAAGGAGACCCGCCCCAAAGAGTGGAGCTCACTCCTAACTAAGCAGGCGTAGAGCCGTCTCAAGGGGGGGGTGGGGGTGGGAATGGAAACGGTTTTGTTTTGACGGTATGTGGTGCTTGCATGCAAGAAAAAGAAAGGCTATTAGCCTATACACTCTCTCCTATAAGTCACTTTGACTATACAGTCAGCCCCATTGAATACCAAGTGGGACTTGCTTCCAAGTAGACATGCTGGGAAGGAATGGGTCACACTGTCCCAAAACAGACTTTGTGAATAGCTTTGCTGCGAGCTCCCGCTGCTTGTCCCAGCTCCTACCAACCTAGCAGCTCGAAAGCATGTCAAAATGCGAGCAGATAAATAGGTACCACCTGGTGGGAAGGTAACGGCGGCGTTCCGTGCGCCTCGGAGTATAGTCATGCGGGCCACGTGACCACAGAAGCGCGTCCTCGGACAAACGCCGGCTTTTCGGCTTAGAAACGGAGATGAGCACCGCCCCTAGAGTCGGTCATGACTAGATTATTTGATCCCCCATTTTGATCTCCCTACCTCTCTTCTATTCCCCCCCTTTTTTTCAAGCTTTATTTTACCCTACTACAAATGGTACCTTGTTGTTATGTGTTGTATCGTTGTATTGCTTTACATTTATGTATGCCAATAAAGGTTATGGAAATGGAAATGGACTATTTGATCGTGGGGAAACCTTTACCATTTTTTTTTTAAATTCTTAATTCTGCGTAGCATTCGAATTTTGCACACATTCCAAGCTTTCCAGATTCCCGAGCTATGGGAAATAGCTCGTCGCGTCGATGGGGCCAAACTTCCAGCGGGTCGGTCCCCACAGACGGCCAACCGACTTAGAAGATCCGGCAGGACTCGAGGAAAAGTGATCTGCTCACCCAAAGAAAGAACTATCTTTTTTTCTCTCCCCTCCGACCCATCCCTGATTTGCTGCGATTTTACCATAATGCCCCCCCCTTCCTCTCCTCTGCGGTGACATTGCTGCCATTCGATGTGTGCGCCAGAGCCTTGTTTCTGAAGGCCAGTTCCAACAAGGCCCGGGAACGTCCGAAGCGTTCCTGGAGAAGAGCGCGGGGAGGTGGGCTGCAGACCCCCGCAAACCCGAGCCAGATTAGGACTCGCCCTTTTTGGGATGGTTGAGGTTCGCCCTTGGAGAACAAAGGGGAGGGAGAACTCCCTGTCTGGGGAGGGCACTGCCGCTTCTGTTCCAAGTGCGCCACTAAAATATCTTGGGCAACTCAACTCACGCCCCCTCCTTCCGAAGAAAACTCTTCCTGCAGAATCCTAGGCTTTAAATGTGCAATTTAAGGCGTCTCTTCCACGGCCGTTTTAAGTGTCCAAAATGGTCAAGAAGCACCGCGTTGCCACTTCAGCCCTCATATCAGTCAACTGATCGAGAACGACGTTTAAATCGCTCTCGGTTTTGAAAGGCTTTGAACCGTATTAACCCCCTACTCTGTGCGCAGCTCTCTCCCTCCCCCATTTTCTTTTTTAATGAAACGTTAAACAATTTAATTGGAGACAACTCAGTTTAAAAAAAAAAACCACACCAAACCAAACACTTAAAGCAGGACACGGGGAATTGTCAAAATAAACGCAGCCCTTTAACTAAGCGCGCTGAGTTTTCACCAGGGACCAGGGGAAAGAAAATTGGGCTGCCTTTTCTTTCTCTTTTTTTTCTTTTTTCTTTTTGCCTTTTTAAGCATTTGCTTTCACCAATATTTTTACAGGCTTTGCAAATTCTCAAACTGTCCGGTCCACATGAAACTATGGCACCGATCTGGCCACACTGAAGAGTGTTAATTTTAAAGAGAAAAATATCTTTACTTCTCTTCCTTGCATTTCCCCGATTTTCGCTTCACCAGCTAATTTTTTTCGTCCCCGTTCGAACAAGTAAGCAGCTGAAACTCCAAATAGCCTTGTTAAGATTCTAGTGTTGGATTCAGACCCTAGGCTAACTGTATTTATAGCCCAATCTATGCCTGTCTACTCAGATGTAAGACCCATTATGGTCAATGGGATTTACTCCCAGGTAAGTGTGCAGAGGATTGGATCATTAGAAGTAAAACTCAGTAGAAGCTGAAGCTCTCACGCTTAAACAAACTAGAGAATCTTAAATCCAAGTGCAGCTGCGGTTGGGATATCTAATTTGAAGTGGACAGAGTTTTAAGTTCTAGAAAAATATGATATATTCTTCCACACGCTTCTCTTTAGACAAATATGAGAATATAAGGTCGATTCAGGTTAAATGTTTTCTGGATCGCAACAACCTTATTTTTAAATCCAAAATTTTACACTAAAACGCACAACGGCGAGGACTCCGGTTTAAGGCAAGACAATTCCCACCAAGAGACTTATTTTAAAACTCACACACACACACACACCCTGAAACGTTTGGGTTTCACTTCGTATTGCCACACGCCACCCTGAAGGGTATTTACATTGAAATCGAAACGGGATTTCCTTTTGAAATAATCAGGCTATAATCCTATTCCTACATACATACACCCATTTTCAGCTAAATACCACAGAATGTGGCTTACTTCTGAGTAAACATGCATAGGATTCTGGCTGCAGTCGTTGTTGGCCAGAGAATTCCACAGCAATTTTTTTTTCCTAAACCCCATTCATGGAAATTGTGTGCTTTGGAAATAAATGCAGGAGGCCCAAAGGGAGAACAAACTCCGAGCTGGATCAGACTGAAATTAATCCGGGAAGTATTAGGTGTATACAAACGTTTAGGTTCTAAGCAGTCTGTTAATAAGACTCCGGAGACGAAAAATCAAGCATTCTCGCCGCCTTTTTTCCTTGAATTGGAGAGGGGGGAAAAAGCAAAAATAATCTCTCTTCTCTTCAAACGCGCCAGCAGCTCTCCCGAGAAAGCAATCGGGTTTCACATCCACCACACTAACGTAAGAAGACCCCGGGCCCAAAGCCTTTCCCACAGCGGCCCACCAGCTGCCTCAGGGCAGCCCGCAAGAGAGGGGCAGGCCCCCGCCCGCAACAGCTCGCAGGCACGTCGCTGCTGCCGCGCCTGGTCTCTACTCCACGAATTTCCGTCGCTGCAGTAAAAGCAGGCCGGGAAAAGCCTTTCGAGTCGCGTTTGCTGCCTTCGAAGCGCGCCTACTTTCTTGGGGAGTAAATCCCCGCTGAGCACAGCCCGACTTTCTTCCGAAGCGCCTTGCACGTGTTCAAGAATCATGCAAAGGAGATCTTTGGCCGCCGCAAGGCTGCGGAATTGTGTAGTCGGCAGAGAGGGCCTGCGCGAGGCAAAAAGCACATCTCACCCGTGGACGGCGAGAGAGCAAGACCCTCTCGCTTTCGGCTACAGTTTCTGGCTACAGTTCTTTCCTCCGCTTAAGAACCCCCAGGAAAGAGACCTCAATGTTCTTTACGCCCTACTCCCGGGTTACCTTACCGTCCTGTTAGAAGCACGTAAATGGGGTGGGGGTTGTTAAAGAAACCCAGACCACACTTTTTCCCCAGTTGTGGGCAACACTCCCCCCACCCAGATTTTAAGAAACCAGAAGCGGGGCAGGACAACAGCCGTTCCGCTTTCTCTATGCATTTCTGGGAAGTAAATCTTGCAGTTCGGTGTAAACTACTGTATCCCCAGGAACGTGGGGGCAGAATTCCAGTCTGGGGCACGTGTTTAACCCCGCCGCGGAGAGCAAAGGGGCTCGAAACGTGCTCAGATTTCGTCTGAATGGTGCCTACCAACAGGTGTCTGCGTTGAAATCCTTGGCGCAGACGTTGGGGGTGGGAAAAGAGGGGGCTGGACATCGAATAAGGCCCCGAATCGTTCCCATCTGGCTTTCTCGAAGGAAGGAAGAAAAATGAGAAGGAGCTTTGTGGAAGAGAAATTGCAAGCGAAGAAGCATTTCACTTCCAGATCGCTCTGCCTAAGTATTTCGCCCTGGCTTGAAAGATGCCGAGCAAACTGGGAGGGCATTGCGTCCAGTCCCCTAAATAGATAGACCCAAATTAGTTGTTGCGGCACGCTGGGCCTCTCGTAACGCGTGCCCTCGCTTGCCCTCCTCAGCCTCCCGTTCCCTGGGGCTCTCCTTCGGGGAGATGAATGGAAGGGAAGGGAGGAAAGAGGCTCTTTTCAAAGAGCCCTTCTTCAGGAGTGGGAAGGGGCCCGATCCAGAGCACCCCATGCACGGGACTTGCACGTAGGCCACTGAATTTAGGAATTTACAGCCTTGCTGATCGGCCAACCAACCAAATAGCTGAAGGCCAATTTTAAGCGCTGTTGCCGACAGGAAGACGCAGGAAATGTATTCCCGATTGCAGATACGTCACAATGAAAGCGGTAGGAATATTATTTTTGATTTACGGCGCAACCGGAAACAACACTCCTACCTAAGGGAATGTCGTGGAGCACGCAGCATTCACCGGTTGAAATACCTCCACCAAATGGTGGATCGCGTTGGCAATAAAATTAAGCTTGCAATCCTAGACGCACTTGCCTGGGAGTAGGTGCCATTAAGCACAGCGGGGCTTAGTTCTGAGTAGACAAGGATAGGATTCCACGCTTAAGCACCTTCAGCTCTCTGCTGGGAAGGTTAGAGAAGTTGGGGGGGGGCAAGTGGTGGCGATTCAGAGCCCAACCTTAGGCCTACTCAGACGTAAGTCCCATTATAGTAAACGGGGCTTTCAGGAAAGTGTGGGTCGGATTGGTGCCCAACTGACCTTTGAGAAAGAATTTTATTTTAGTCATTCGTGATTACCCTCTATCAAAATGCATGTTCACATGTTAAGGAAATTTTTAAATGATTTTTTCCCCACCCAGGGCAGAGCTTTGGTTTTTATTAATTCTTTCGAAACATGAACCCGATGCAAACCAACCCACCTGCAGAGTTTTAAAGAAATTCGAGAATTCATTTTACTTTCCCCAAGAAAAACATAATGTGAAGAGAAGGAAAGGAACTCGATCATTACCCAGTTTAAATTGTAACAGGGCTTTCTCGCTTATTATAATCCCCCCCTTTTTAGCCTTCTGAAGGAAAACTTAATTTCTCCCTCACCCGCCCACCCGCCCAGTAGGCAAAAAGGAGTCTTCAAGCTATTTTTTTCTCTGCACATCGAGACAAGACACTGAGTTGTAAGAAACAGGAATGACAGAAAGCTGATTTTATTACCATAAAGAGTGGAGTTTTAAAACTATCTACTGTATTCTGCTGGAGGACAGACCTATAAAATATTTGCAGCCTGCCCCCATCCCGAGAATTTAAAATTACATCCCTTGGGAAAATATTTTACAAGGATCCCATTAAGGAGGTTTTAATAAACGGGAACCCGAATTTACTACGCCTGTATTGCGCGAGGAACGAAGAACCAAACAGCCGTTGCTGGGGCAAAGCTGCAACCTTGCGTGGGCTTCCGTGAAATGCAGCTTCTTTCCGAGTCAACTCGCAGAGAATTGCGCTACAGATCGGGGTCCAGCTGCACGGCGGAAGAGAAGCCCTGCTCCGGAGCGGGAGAGAGTGCCCTGAAAATCGCATTCAGAGCGAACTGAGAGTGGACTGCGAAACCCTTCGAGCAAGATACTCAAAGCGCGCAACGTGTCCTCGTGGAGGGGGCGATTGCGCCTTCCCCGCTGGCTCCGTTCTCATCGCTGTCTGTGTATGAACTCGGGGCTCCTTGGCTGGCTGGGGGCTAACCGAGCAGAGTCGAGCCCCTTCCCCAGCGGCTCGCGACATTTAACCCACAACGCTGAGCCTTCGGTGCGCTCTGCGGAGAAGCTAAGCCGGAATGTTACCGTCCTGAAGAAGCAACGCGAGGGAGAAAGAAACCACCCACTGACGCTCCCGATTCTGCACCCCGCAGGGCTACACATCAGCCCCGACTGAAGAGGGGAAACTGACACGTCATGGTGCTTTCGGAGGAAATCAGCAACCCTGTTCCAATGCGGTGGTTAAATTAATTAGCAAACCGCCACCTTAGGGGAAGCTGTTTTAAATGAGGAGGAATCGGAGACTACGGGAGGGAATTAAAAAAAATCCAAGGGGTCAAGAGGGGATTTTAAATTCGATTTCCACCCACACAGCCCTGCGCCCCAGAGGACACCGACTAATCGTTCAGTCACGATTTTAAAAATTAGTCACATCCACCTGGAAATTCTGACCACTGCATAGTCTTGGTTTCCTTTCTCCTTTTATATAGTGAGCTGCTGGGAAAAGTTCCGATTGCGGATCGAGAATCATTATTGCACTACTGTGAATCACTCGAACGGGGAATGAGGACAGCTAAGCAGGAAAGTTTGAAGTCAAAGGCAAGCAATGCTGCTTAAGGCTCAAGGGTCCGAGGTTATGTTTAGGATCCAGCACCCTCTCCCGCCCCCCCCCCTTGGGTAGACGCAAGGGCCACCTCGAAGACTGGATTTAGTTTTTGTTTTTGTTTTTGCAGCAAATAAATAAGTGTTAGGTCTGCGCTGTTTATGTATGAATTCAAGCCATGAGCTCTTATCTCGAAGTCAGTCTGATTTCGTTCCCTTCTGAGCAAACAAGCACGGGGGCCAAGGTGTTTACTGTCGATTCTTGCAATAATACAGTCGCAGCGTGAAGAGTGGAAGAAAAGTAAGCGGGGGAAGAGAAGAAAAACACCACAGGAGGCCCTGGAAGAACAGATTACTGGGAAGTAGATGAGACAATCAATTGGAATGACTCGGAATCCCTGAAAATGGGACCAAGAGTCATTCATTCCTCACAAGCTGGTTTGCAAGTTCAAGGACTCCAGGCAGGCGACCCGCAGCCCCCAGTGTGGATAACGCAAACCCTCCTGCTCCTGTTTTTTCCTGTTTGACTTCTGGACCGACAGTGCCTTCCTCGGCACCCTGCAATATCCCAGCCCCACGAAATCTCCAACTTCGAGGCGACTTTAGGATTTCAGCACGTCGCCCGGCACTAAATGGGATTTCCCTTAAAACAAATTAAGTGAAAGGAGAGGGAGAACTCACGGGAGAAAACGCTGCTGAAATATTGAGAGGACTTCTGCATGGTTCACAGGAAGAGTAAAATCAGGCACGATCCTGCGCTTAGGGGGTGCCTCATCCTTGATTGCTTACAACGATGCTGGCTTGATAAATAGCCCCCCCTTCTCCCCCCCCCAGCCTTATAACTGCACGATCTTGGGTGCCTGCTTACATCGGGCAGCTTCATAAGTCTTCCTTCTGCAGCAGAACTGAAAAAGGCTTAGCGCTGCGTCGGCAGGATCGGGAATCGGAGTCACACCAGCCAGACCACGAGTGCGCGCGTGCGATTCCCCTGCGCAGAAGTCGTCGACTCCCACCCGCCACCCGCCACCCGAGAAGGGCGCCGGGGCCAGGCGATCCGCGCCGTTTCCCTGGAAGGAAGCCCCGCACGGCCCGCCCCGAGGCTTCCTCCGCGGGAAACGGCTGGCAGAGCCCAGGAGAAGGGCGATCGGGGTGGGGTGGGGTGGGGTGGGGGGCTCGCTGACCTGCCCGCCTTGGTGACGATCATCTCGGTGCCCAGCTGGTTGAACTCGTCCCAGAGCGCCTTCATCTCCAGCTGCACGTTGACGTTGGCCACTTTGGGGTTCTTCTTGACGGGCGCTTTGGCCGAGGCCGGGGCCGATCCTCCGCCCGCCGCGCCCCCGCCGCCGCCTTCAGGGGTCTCGGCGGCAGCAGCCGGCGGCGGCGCGGGCGCAGGCGCACTGGCGCCGCTGCCGAAAGGGTAGCCTTGCGGCGGCGGCTGCGGCTGCTGCTGCGCCGAGCAGGGCTCGTAGTGCGGCGGCTCATGCTGGCCGTAGGGGTCCCCCGGCGACGGGGAGAGGTGGTGGTAGCCCGCCGGCGAGGCCGCGTTGAGGCTGCTCAGGCTGTTGGCGGTGAAAGCTGCAACATCGCAAAAATGGGACAGCTGCGTGAGCCAAGGGCTGGAGATGGCTGAAATCATCCCAGAGGCGAGAGCGGGGAAGGGAGAGGAAGGGAGACACAAAAGACAGCGGGCGGTCAGGTCGCTCGGCTCGGCTCGGGCTCGCCCGCCTCCGCCTCCTCACCGCCCTCCCTGAGGCGAACTCTGCGCCGCCTCGGCGCGGCCCGCCTCCACTTTATAGCGCCCCTCACGCCGCCGGCCGACGCGAGCGAGCGAGCGCGCGCCGCCGAGCGCGCCCCCAACAGCGCCTGCAGCGCGCGCTGGGTGGAGGAGTCGCCGCCGCCTCAGCCTCTCTCCTTTTATTTCCCCTCAGCAGAAGAGGCGCGCGAGGCGAGGGCGGCTTCTGGCCGGCGCTGCCCCGCCCCAGCCAGGCACTCGGCGCGCGCGCGCCGCCCGCCCGCCGCCCTCCCAAAAGTCGTCCACAAACACAAAAACAGAGCGCGCGGGGTGGGGGGGGGGATGGGGGTGGGGGAGGCTGTCCTGTGGTGGCGCGAGAGAGCCGCCAGCCGGGGCAAGTTTCGCCTCCTTCCCCGCGCAGCGCGCGCTCCGTGCGGCGACGCACACCGCGCTTTGACGCCGCGCTCGGTCCGGCTGCTCCCCTTAGGGGGCTGTGCGGGTGTGTGTGTGTGTGTGTGTGTGCGCGCGCGCGCGCGCCGGGCTCTGCGCAGTCTCCTCCCCGCGTGCCCAGCCCAGCAGGGGCTCTCCTCCTTTTCCTCCTCCTCCTCCCCCCTCCCTTGGCCTCGAGGGGAGCGCGCGAGCGCTCTCGCCTTGCCCGGGGACAACTCCACGGCGGCGTTCCTCGCCTCTTTGCCGTGCAAGCGTTCGCGGTGCCTGTTTGCAGCTTGGGGCTGCGAGGCGGTCTTATCTCGGCAGAGGGCCTCCAATGCACACCCCCTTCTGTTTTTTTTTTTTTTAATTTTTGCAACCAAACCGGTTCTTTAAAAAAAAAAAATGTCTATTGCAATAAGGTAAATAGCCCTGCAGGTAACACGCGCTTCCCTCGTCCTCACCTCGGGAGGCTGCAAAGGGGCCGGGGAATGATTGGCAGGGGAGCGCGCATCTTTTAAACCCGCATCTCCATGCCCCCCAATTGTCAAAGGGAGCATAGCCTATCATTGCCCGCCCCGTACAGAATCATTTTTATATAGATCTCTTCCCTCCCTCTGCAATTCAAGAAGCTGATTTAATTCAGCAAGCTGAATATTGGGGCATCTTAACAAGGGGGCTCGGCCGCGATCCACAAGGCGCTTAAGCGTCGTCTTCCCCCCCAGACCACACTCCTTGAGTAAAGAGTTCGGATTTCGGCAGATTTCAAAATGGGGTCTATAAGGAATTCGACTTAATAGGGTCGAGACTTCAGAGGAAAAAAGACATTAAAGAAAAAAATCTTTGGTGACTTCTTGCTTCTTACTTATCCGGAGTGAAACTTTATCTCTTCATACCAGGTGCGATTTTTGCACGCCGATCCATTATGCTTTTGAAGGGAGCAATTCGCATTCATTTCAGGTGGGGTTTGGATTCACGCGGATTATTTATTTATTAGAATCGGGGTGCCTGCCGGGGTGCAATGTAAAAGAACTCCCCCCCCACGTCAAGTTGCCAAGAAACCAACGATGGAGACACACAGCCGCCCAATCCTATACAGATTTACTCAAAAGTAAGTCCCATGCTATTTGATGGATTTTAGTCACAGAAAAGAGTGCATAGGATTGCAGCCTAAGCGATTGAAGGACATAATAACTTATATTATCTATTCGGATTAACAAAAGACAAGAAAAAATTTTTTTTTTAAATGCAACAACAGTGAATGTAATTCTTTGGAAAGGATTTCTAGGAAAGTTTATCTGCAAGAAAATCCTCTTAGGGGCTAGGATACCTCGTGCTATACGAGAGACTGAGAACTGATCTGGGTCAGATCATCAGGGGACATTGTTAACTCCCCCCTTAAAATATTTATATATGCTGTACTTCAAATAATGATTGTTTTCAATCCTGTGTTTAAAAAAATAAAATGTATTTTTAAAAGCCTGGAATAGTCTGTCCTCTTAAGCCAAGCTAGTCTTACCCGCGATTCAGCGGGAAGGTGGGAAGCCATTAAAGTGAACCCGAATTTGCACCACTCCTCAACTTCCGTTTACTTCAATGGAGCTTGGGAAATAGACTTTCGTAGTGACCATGAAGTCCTGTGTTATTGATTATTATAGATGCAATCAGTTCATATCTAACTTGTCCGCCTTTGTTAACCAGAATAAGGCCTGATTCTTTCCTCCTAAGGTGTCTATCGCCACGATCCACCATCCTCCAGCGAAAATGAACTGGGTTTAGGCTGCAATCTCTATGCATGCTTATCCTGGACTGAATAGCATGGGACACAGTGAGACTTACTTCTGAGTAAACACGGCTCGTTTACATAGGGTTAAAATACATAGGACTGAAACGCATTTGTGGGTCCTGTTTTAAATAACTTCACTTAGGACTGGTGATACCAGGCAGTTATTTTATTTCCGCCGATTCTCATACATTATATTTTTTAGGATTCATTGCTCTAGGCGAGGAATAACGCACAAAATTACTATTTGTGTTCTGGACGCCTGAGAATTCCACCAATTCCCTCTTTCCCAGTCTAAACACTCAGAT
The DNA here is from genome assembly GCA_029204185.1 of Lerista edwardsae. Lineage (NCBI taxonomy): Eukaryota > Metazoa > Chordata > Lepidosauria > Squamata > Scincidae > Lerista > Lerista edwardsae. Next base: position 2,970,493 of record JAJKFI010000093.1, read on the forward strand.
TCAGTTTAAATTGTTCTGTTCTCTCCTAGGACTGTTCGGGAGCAAAGATCTGGGTTTGCATTAAAATCCCGAAGGAAATAAAATTCCACCGCCAACTTAAGGTCCAGGTAAAAAAGTCAGGACTATTTCTTAGACGCACGAGTGGTGCGCACCCATTTACGCAGAAATCTGCATTCCTAGACGCATTTTCCTGGGAGTAAATCCCATTAAACACGGTGGGGCTTGCTTCCGAGTAGGCACGCACCGGCTTGCACTCTTACTCTGCATTTACTCCCCGCCGTTCTCACCCCATTGCCTTCGTGGGGACGGTTCGACGCTCCGCGTTCACAACCCAGTTGGTGCGAATCGGATTTAAAGAGGCGTCTCTGGGGTGGCATAACGCGAGCTTTTACGCCCGTGGGGAAATGCCTTGCCGCGCTGTCTGGAACCCTCGCAGAGACCCGCGTTGTGGTCTCTTCGTCGCAGTGCCTGCGAAGGAGCGCGGAGCTCCGGCCGAGCTTGCGAACTGACAGCGAGACGGCGAGGCACTGCGTGCGTGCCCGGGATTTTCACGATCGACTCCAGCAGGCTGCGGCTGGGAGGCGTTGCCTTCCGTTTCTGATACAGTATTTTGTCTGCAGCCCTAATCCGAGGCACGTTTCCTCCGAAGCCAGTCCCGCAGCGTTCCCTGGGGCTTACACCCAGGCAAGCGTGCAACCCATTAGTCCTACTCGAGCGCTGGGGTGGAAAAGGCACTCCAGAAGCCCGACACCCCCGGTTCGATTCGGTTCCCGAACCCCACCGAAAAGGGTTGCAGCAATTCGGATTTGAAACCGAATTGTTTTGGGCTCGTTTCAAACCGATCCGCGATATCGTGTTGTGGGGAGCTCCTCCCCCACCCTCCCCAGCACCCCATTAGCCGAGTTAACAGAAGGTGGCCTTTGGAATTATAATTAGGCAAAGTCGTTTAGGAAACCAATTAATGGTTTATTGAAATGTATCCGCGATAAATCCCTCTCTTGGAGGCTGATTGCAATCTGGTTAATAGTCCGGTTGGCTGTAACCTTCCCGGAGCAGAAAACGCGTTTCCTCGGCAGGAAAGCCCGGAGGCAACGTGTGCGCACCTAGGCTGTGATCCTAGCCACACTTACTCGGGGGTAAGTGCCACTAAACAACTGGGCTTACTCCCGAGGAGACATGCACAGGAGGTTTGCACCGCCGCGATTGCACGCGACGCAGTCCGAGGCGCGTCTACCCGCAAGAAAGCCCCCCCCCCACAGTGTCTTCTTGGGGCTTCCGCTCAGGTAAGCCCACGTGGGATCGCGCCTCTCCCCGTGGGCGCTGGAGCGGATCCGGGCGCACCGATGGTGCTCTCCGCCTTGCCCGAAAGGGGTGCGCGGCGCTGCAGGTTGTGTTGTTGGGTTTTTTTGGGGGGGGAGGTACCTGTTGCCCCCAACCCTCCTTCGACGGTGGGTGGGGAGGGAGACCCCCCTCCCCCAGCCCTCCCCCCCCGCGCCTACCTTCCATGTCCCTGGTGACGGCGCTAAAGTGCATCCTCCTCCTAGCGGTGGCTGCGGTGGGGGTGCCGTAGAGCCTGCGGAGCGCCCCGCCGGCCCCGGGCTCGGCGTCCAGGACGGCGATCTCCTCCTCCTCCTCCTCCTCGCCCGGCTCCTCCTTCCCCGCTCGCTCGGCGGCTGAAATCAGAGAGGCGATACTGAACGCGTTGGCCCTGGGCGACAGCGGGCTCCGCTCATCCTCGTCCATAGGAGCGCGGCGGAGCCAGCGAGCCAGCGAGCGAGCGCGCCAGCCAGGGCCCTGCACGTTGCTGGGCCCCGGCGGGGCGGCCGACACTGGGCGCGGGGAAGCGGCGACCAGGCTCCCCCCTCCGCTCAGGCCCGTCCTCCCCGCCCCTCCCTCCCCCTCCCGGACCGTCTCCCTGCCCTCCCAGCTGGCGCAACGAAGTCGCTCTCCAGTGCGCCGCTGCCTTCCCGCAAGCCTCGCCCGCTCGCTCGCTCGCTCGCCCCGTCCTCCCTCCTCCTCTTCCTCGCGCCGGACTTCTTTATTTCTCCGTTTCTTTCCTTTCTCTTTTCCCACCTGTCCCCCCCCCCCGCGAAAGTGAAAGTCAGCCCGTTGACGCCGAACTCAGCGCCGTTCCAGGGAAGGGACCCGCGGCGCACGGACCTGCCCAGGAAGCCGATTGAACGCCATATGATTTCCTCCTGGGTTAGAGCCCACGCCTAGGCATGTCTACTCAGAAGTAGGTGCCATTACGATCAATGAGGCTTACTCCCAGGGAAGTGCGGATAGGATTGCCGCCTGAGAGAGGGCTGGGATCTGTCCCTTTTCCACGCAGAAGTCTGCTTGCTCACCCCTAGGCTCGTCTACTCAGAAGTAGGTCCCATTACGATCAATGAGGCTTACTCCCAGGGAAGTGCGGATAGGATTGCAGACTTAGAAAGGGTTAGGATCTGGCCCTTTTCCACGCAGAAGTCTGCTTGCCGTCTACTCAGAAGTCAGCCCCCTTGCCTTCAATGGGACTTACACGGGAGTAAGTATGGCTGGATTACAGCTTTAGGATGGCATCTTTCTTTGCTTTCCGTTTTCCCTGGAGTTTGTTTACTTGTTTTTTATTAACCCATTTATTTATTCTCCCTCTCTTCCTCCCCCCCCCTTCTTTCTAGGAAGACAACGCGTCTCCCCTGGCAGACTGTTCCTCCCTTTTCTCCCTCTCCGCACCTGCAGGTGATGGGCTCGAAGGAGTGACGTCACATAGATGCTGCCTGCGTGGTGGTGTTTGTACGTGTACACACACACACAAACATCCCTGCCGATTTGGCTCCCCCCTCCCATTTCGAAGGATCAAGCAGCTGTGGGCAAACAGCCAAGATCTTAGAAAATGGAGTGAGGGTCGAGGGCCAGAGACGACATCATCATCATCATCATCATCATCATTAATAGTAATAGTAATAGTAATAGTAATAGCAATAGTAATAGTAATGAGTCCCCTCCTCATCCTTTCTCTTTTTCTTAGGCATGGTCAAATAAATGCGCAGGGAGCCATCTGTCAGGGCCGTTTCTAGTTCGATGTAAACCGTTTAGGCAGCGCTTTTGTTGAAAAGCGGCATATAAATATTTGTCACAAAAATGAATGAATTCAGCTCTCCAGATTTCTGGGCAGCCACCTAGGAAGAGGCGATGAGGGGCTTAAGCAGGGAAGGAAAGCTGGGGACGCCGGCTTGGAGGCCTTGGAGCTTTCAGGAAAAGCTCCAAGGGAGGGGGCAGGACACCGCGGTCAGTCCTCGACTCACTGGGGCCCACGGGACAAACAAGCCCTTCTCTGAACAGACGCTGGGGGAAAAACCGAGAGGGTCGTTTGCTGTTGAAGGTGGAAATAGTCTCTCCCAGCGGTTTTGCGGGTCTGTCGACCAGGCCTCGCTGCCAGTCGCATCGCTCAAATCCTGGGGTGTTTACTTCGAAGTATGCCGCCCCCCCTCCTCCCCACCTACTACCTACTTTCCACCTACTACCGCAACCTATCGAACCTCCTCGCCACAGGCTCCTGCAAAACGGAAGGTTACATAAGACAGCAATTATAGCGTTACGGTAATTACGGTTTTGGCTGTTGATTTTTTTTTTTAATCACCCCTCCCCATGTCAAAAAATGTCAGCCCCCACCCATACCGCGTCTGGCACGAGAGGGGCCGGGTTAGGTTCGCTTTGCAAACGAGTGCCAATTTCTCCCCTCTGGTTCCAACTCCATCGCACGCCAGTGCCGAAATGGCAAGCGCTCTTCGGGGAGACAGAGATTCTCGCCTTCTGTGCCCGATCGCCGGCCGTCCCCAGTTCTTGACATCATGGCCGTGAAACGGCGCTCCTCCATCCCATGTATGAAATAGGCTTGCCCACCTTATTACCGGCAATAGTGTCACGAAGTTTCCTCCCCCCCCCCTCAACTCAAAAACTTCCAGAGATTCCTAGGGAAACTGCCTCTCGCCTTTAGAACAGCCAGCGGCGAACTGAACGAGGCGGCAAATCCCCTCCCATAAGGAAAGGGGGGAGGGTTACAGCATGCACGCTGATTCACGCGTAAGTTCCGCGGAGTTCCAATGGAGTCACTCCAAGCGCGCATAGGATTTCAAAGCGGAATGTACGTTAACTTAGAACAAGGAATAAGAGTAGTGGGGGGGGGGATAAAGAAGCAATTACTACTATACTACATCATATTATTTTAGAAGACTCTTTCTAAGAGCGCAATCCTAACCTGGAGTTAGGACAGCAAAGTTTGGCTGGCACAAGGGCCACTGGAAAGTGCATTTGGACCACTCTTGGAGTCAGGGAGGATGGCCCACGTTTGTGGGCCAGCAAAGTTTGGCCAGCACAAGGGCCACCTTAAAGTATGTTTGGACCACTTTCAGAGTCAGAGAGGCCAGCACACAGACGTGTGCCATCCTCCCTGACACCGAGAGTGGTCCAAACGGGCTTTACGATGGCCCTTGTGCTGGTCAAACGTTGCTGGCCTAACTGTGCCAGCCTAACTCCAGGTTAGGATTGCTCTCTAAGAGTAAATACCAGCAATTTAGCATGGGGGTATTCCGAGGTAGGAAAGAGTTAAAAACGAAAAAGATAATCGCTCTTGTGTGTCATGCCCAATTAAGGGCCCAATCCTATGCGACTTTCCAGCTCTGATGCTGAAAGTTGGAAAGGATTGGGCCCTTAAATACTGAGGGCACAATCCTAACCTGGAGTTAGGTTAGAAAGAGGCTTCAAATAGGTTAGGTTTGTGCTTTGGAAGAGGAAGACAAAGAATTTACTCCCATTTAAAAAAAAATTCATGGGGGGAAGCTGTAAAAATTGTATTTTTAATACATATACTTTATGCAGTGGTGGGATTCAGGGGGTTCGCCCAGGTTCTATAGAACGGTTGTTAAATGGCCAGGCCCCACCCACTCGCTTACCTTGGCTGGCTTCAGGTTTTTTTTGGCTCCGGCTATGACATCATAGAACCGGTTGTTAATTTATTTGAATCCCACCACTGACTTTATGTAAGTGTGGTCAGTGTCATTGGGAACGTTTTGTCCCTAGGTAGATTAGAGGGATCACTCCGGATCGAAGCTCCTGATTCGGTTTGGAAGCCAGTTTCCGTCTGGCTAGCGGAGCTTTCACTGCCCTCGTCTTCCTCGGGTGCAGTAAGTCTTCGTCCTGGGAGGGCACTGAGCTTTCTCTGTCTGCGCCTGCGCATGCTTAACTGGCCGTCACCTGCCAAGTCATCCTGGAGTCGTCTTCACCTTTCCCCGCTGCAACGTTAGAAGGCCAGGCGGGGGAAACCAGATCGCTTTCCCCGGCTGTACCAGACACAGCGCTTGCGCAATCTGATACTCTGGCTACATCAGATCCTTGGAGGGGGGCGGGGAATGGAGAGCCCAGGGCAGGCTCTCCTCTCCGCACTGCCCAGGACCCAAGAGAATCGAAGCTGCCCCGGAGGACGCCAAGTCCCTGCCCTACGCATGCCCAGAAAGACCCTTGGGAATGCCCCCCTCAATACCCCCAGGACCATAGACCCATCCAAGGGTGGTGGTTGTTTGTGCTCTAGCTAAGCCTGCACCAATTGTGTGGGCGCAATCCTAACCTGGAGTTAGGCCGGCACAATTCTGCCAGCACAAGGGAGACCGTGAAGTGTGGACCATTCTCAGAGTCAGAGAGGCCAGCACACAGACGTGCGCCATCCTCCCTGACTCCGAGAGTGGTCCAAACACGCTTTATGGCGGCCCTTGTGCTGGGCAAACTTTGCTGGCCTAACTCCAGGTTAGGATTGCGCCCCCAGTCTCTTCGCATCTGAAACCCATCCCCTCCACAAAGAGTCCTCCCCTCCCAAAAACCACTTTTTACATGTTTGCATGGAGATGGTCAGAAAAGGGGTGCCACCCCAATCCATTTTATTGGAGCTTTTCTTTTGCACGAATCTGTGGGTTTATGGAGAGAAAAGCAGGCTCAAAACCCAGGAAATAAATATTCTTTTGCTGCGCAGAACAGGGGCAGAACCTTGATTTGGGGGCTCATAGGTCTTTAACTCTGTTAAAGGCCAACAACGTCTGATTTGTTCCTTTGCTTAAGCCTGTGGTTCTCAAAACATTTTAGCACTGGGGCCCACTTTTTAGAATGACAATCTGTTGGGACCCACTGGAAGTGACATCTTAAACTTGTAGGTGATGTCATGGCCAGAAATGACATCATTCAGCAGAAAATTTTAACACCCCCTACGATAAAATCAAATCAAGTAAATCAAATTTTACGATTAGTATAAGTTTAAAAATTTATTTAAAATAAAGAAGAACCCTCCTACCCCACCCAAGCAGTTGCTTATCTGATTTTTAAACATTCCCCAAAAGCTGCAATCTTATTCCACACTGACTCAGGAATAAGGTTACGGAAGGTCTTATCCATGGACTATCATTGATCAAAGCATAGCCTGTTGAAAGCACAGATCTGAAACATTTCCCCAGATGCAGTCACATACTGTGTTAGCATCAAATATCATATATTAAAAATAAAATACACATTGAAATGAATGGGGGCTCACTTGAAATTGGCTCTTGACCCACCTAGTGGGTCCCGACACACAGTTTAAGAAGCACTGGACACTGGGCCTTGAGCAATCTTACTAAAGTCAATGGGATCCTAATGGGGTCGAGTGGTGGTTTCTGGAAAGGTTCGGCCAGTCCTTCAACCCAATTGTGAGGAGGCTTTTCACCAAAAGTCCCAAAGCTGAGCATGTCTCCCAAGATGGAAATCCCTATATATATATATATATATATATAT
>JAJKFI010000093.1:3009711-3064348 GCA_029204185.1 Lerista edwardsae
ATAATAATAATAATAATAATAATAATAATAATAATAATAATAATAATCCTCCCTCCCCAGTTCCTGCAGCCTGTGTATGTCTCCAACTGTTGGCTTCCCCTTCCTAAAAATAATCCACCTATAAATAATGGTAATCAAGGAGGCTGCTAGGGCAACAGATGAGGACTGGCCTCTCCTCAATGATATGAAACCCCCCAAGAGGTCACCCATTAATTGGGCGGGGAGAACATCTCGCACTTCATCAATCACTCCCAAGCCAGCTTGTGAAATGCTGTCAGTTCCCTGCAGTGTGACTCACCTCAGGTGCAATGGACGAGGGGGGGGGGAAGCCCTGGATCCCAGGATTAAATGTGAGGAAAAGGGGGAGGAGATGGGTGGGGAGGGAAAAAGTTCCTTGCAAGAGCCAGACAATGTAATTAGAGCCTTTTGGAGATAGAGGGCGCCTCAAGGTCTATTTCCACATTATGCTGTATGTGGATAAACATGCATGTGTACTTATTATTTTTATTTTTATTTATTTATTTTGCACAGTCACTACAGGTGTAGTGACCGGTATACTCTGAGCACTGGGTCCTTCCCAAGGAACTGGGATGTTCAGAGTATTTTCTCAGTATGTGGGCAGTCGCTAGGAGGGCTGCCTTTTGTAGTTTATCATCATCACCATCATCATCATCATCATCATCATCATCATCATCCAGGAGATGCTAGAGTCGAGGACAAAGAGCAAGAGAAGAGAACCAAACATAGAGACCTGGCAATTGAAACCACCGGGCTGTGGATGATGAAGCACATCACAGTGGTCCTCATGGTAATCGGGGCACTGGGGACTATATCGAGAAATTTCTCAAATGGAGAAACTGCTGCTCCCTACCATCACACCCCTGGAACGGCAAAAGACGGCCCTGCTTGGAACATCATACATTCTGAGGAGATATTTGGCTGATACCCACAGTGGCGTCTCTACAGGGAGGCCAGAGCTCTAAGTTTTGCAAGAAGCCTCACCTTGCAGTGGAAATCACTCCTCTCCTGCACCATTTTAGCCAATCCTCACAGGGAAAAGCAACATCTTGGCATTGCTTACTGGCTACAGCAGCAAGGGAGAGGAGGGATTTACATGACAGGGTAAGGCTCCTTGCAAAACGTAGAGCTCTGCCCTCCCTGTAGAGACGCCACTGGATACCCAGGTATCCCGTGGAGACCAACAATGCCAGTCAATGACATTTGTGTGATCTTTTTGCTCTTCTGACCGTTTCATGTGTTTTTAATAATAATAATAATAATAATAAAAATTATTGGTTTGTTTTTGGTTAATGGGTATTGCTGCTTTGTTTTATCCCGAAGTCGAGTCCTTTCCAGGGACTTGGGATGCCTGCCTTTTTATCCTACTTTGATATCAATCATGTTGCAAAACGTCAAGCTTTTTTTCCAGATGCAGTCTGGAATCTGCAAAGCCAGAGCTGACTTTCACTCAGGGGCCTTCTGCTGTTTTCCCAATTAGTGCTAATTAGCACATAAAAGTCCAGGCTGCAATCCCAGCCATCTTGACTGACAGGGCCGTGCAGTCGTCCCCCCCTTGCGGTTTTCAAAACAGGGCAGGAGCCGCACAGCAGGCTCTTGCAGGTGAACTCCAAATTAATTAGCGTGTCAGCGCTCTCTCATCCCCCTAATCTGGTGCATCTCTCGCATCGAGCGGATGGAAATATGCAGAGGGGGTGTTTGACGATCTGTTACAAATGAGTTCCAAAGCCTGCCAGGAGGGACTTCCAAAGGGGTAGCTGTGCGAATCTCCTGCCGTGGAAAAACAGCTCGGGCAGCCCAGCACAAAACAAGACCTGCGCACACATCTGCCCAGGTCGATGGGACTTTCTTCTAAATGGGAGGTTTCAGAAGGCATTGCAGAAGCCGTTCAAAGTGAGTTCAATTTGAGTGTGCATAAGATTGCATAAGAACGTAAGAAGTTCCCTGCTGGATCAGGCCAAGGGCCTCTCTAGCCCAGCTTTGTCTATCTCACCAGATGCCTCAGGCAGCACACAAGGCCACAAGATGCCTGCATCTCATTGCCACTCCCCTGCATCCATCACTCCAAGGTAGCCCACCTCTAAAATAAGGAGGTTGCACCACCCATCATGGCCTGTAGCTTGTGACAGACTTTTCATCCAGAAATCGGTCCGATCCCCTTTTAATGGCACCTGGGCCTGTTGCCTTCACCACCTCCTGTGGCAAGGAGTTCCACAGGTTAAGTCCCTGCTATAATTCCATGTGGTAATACAGCATGAGTTAGGGGGACTAATGATCTGATTTAGCATGGGGCACATTCCTACATTTATGGCTGTGGTGAAATAGTTTCTCTGGAGACCACAACAATGTTTTTTTGTTCTTGTTTACTAGGCAGCCCGAAAAACACTAATTGCTCCATTCTAGGTGTGGTGGTGGTGGTTCTGCAACCCTTCCTAATTATATATTGTTTCATCCTATGTCATAGTCGTTAAACATGAAACAAACACAAAAACTCCATCCAAAATAAATACGAAGTATAAATAAGAGTTGTTGAAAGACATTGGTTTTTAATATTAGGGTTTAAAGTACAAGAAGGCACCTCAAAGAGGAGTGCTAGGAGACAGAATGTCTACCAGAATTTTGAAATTTATTTCTGTATTTAAGGCATTTTTATGCCGCCTTTCTCAAGATGCAAGATGGTTTACATTGGCAAGCTGTTCGTAACACCATAGTTTTTACAATATTGTTCTATGTACAATTCACAGAACCCTCAACTTCTCCAGATGTTTCCCTTTCAGTGTGTGGTCGTGATCCTGGCTGCACTCTTACACCTTCTGAGCCTGCACAGGCAGCTACAGATTAAACCTTGGCCGGTTCTCAAGATTTTATTTGTTTCTAGTCAGCTGACTCCTTCACACTTCCATGCATTCCAGCAGGAGCTCCACCAGTGATTTCCGGTCTCTCATCCAAGGCCGATACAAGGCCAATCCTGCTTAGCGTCTTCAGGCAGGGAAACAACTCAACCTCCAGGCCACACCTCCTGCCCATGCTCTGTTATGAATGCTTCTCCACACTGCCCACATCTGGTTTCGCTGTATCCTGCTCTGTGCCATGTAACAAGAACTGAAGTTGTAAATCAGGGCTTTCGAAAGCACCTAAATGTAAGTAGATAAATAGGGACCACTTCGGTGGGAAGGTCACGGCATTCTGTGCACTACAGCCAGTGATGTCATGCAGGGGGAACGTGGGGGAACTCAGTTCCACTAGTTAAAATTAGGGCTGACTCCGCCCACTTCAAGTCTCCCTCCCCCCCTCCCAATTCCTCTGCAAAGAGCTTTTCTTCTTGGTTGGCCGGCACTCAGAGGGTTAAAGGGAGCAACTCCGGATTCCTAGGGGGGTGAAGGCAGTGATGTCATTCAGGGGGAACGGACCAGAACAGGCGTTCTGGATCCTAATGGGCTCCGTGGCTGGTTCCGGGTTCCCGACAAGTGCCAATCAAAAGTGAGTTCCTGTTCCTACATCATTTGAATGACACCACTGGCTACAGCGTAGAGTCATGCCAGCCACATGACCACGGAAGCTTGTCCTCGGACAAAACGCTGGCTCTACAGGCTTTGAAACGGAGATGAGCACCGCCCCCTACAGTCGGTCACGACTAGACCATTCGGTCGTGGGGATACCTTTACCTTTACCTTGTGGGTTTTGACAGCAATTTTCAACTTCCTTCTCATGGCACATTGACCTCTATGGTCTTCTCTATGGTGACTCTTGTGATGTCACTTCCGGGTCCTGGGAGACTCTTCCTGGTTCTGTGACTCTGTCTCTACAGCAACTGTCTATAGAAATGAATTGTTCCTCTTCATTGGGGGAAACAGTTGGGGGGAGAAGAACAGACAATTCGTAACTACAGACAACTGCCTTAAAAACAGAACCCGGAAGAATTTTTCAGTGATTGTCAACAGCTATGCTTCGATCCAATATGCACAACTGTGGCACACCACATGTGCCATTGCACACTGGTTGCAAATTGCTGGGTTATGACACGAGTTGTAAGATCCCTTCTTTCTTTAAAACCTGATTCCCCCAGATCCAAGTTCATTCACACTCACAGCAGACCTTTTGAGTTGATTTTGCTTCAGAGCACAATCCTAAACTGGAGTTAGGCCAGCATAAACTAAGCCAGCAAAGTTTGGCTGGCACCAGGGCCACTGTAAAGTGCATTTGGACCACTCTCGGAGTCAGGGAGGATGGCTTACGTCTGTGTGCTGGCCTCTCTGACTCTGAGAGTGGTCCAAACATACTTGATGGTGGTCCTTGTGCCAGCCGAACTTTGCTGGCTTAGTTTATGCTGGCCTAACTCAGTTTAGGATTGCGCCCTCAGTTGCATCTGGGATTGCGCCAAGGAGTTTCCCCCAAAGGTTGCAATTTGTGCTTCTATTCAAGGAGCTTTAAAAATATGAATCGTCTTGCACACATGACAATGACTATTTTGGTAATGTAAACAATGGGATTTCTGAATAACATCTAAGAATACTTCCATGCACTTCGGGGAGTTCTCTATACCCGACTCAGACAAAAACCAGTCAAATGCTCCCCACCCCCATGCCTATTTCAGGCTCCAATACTTTGCTCACTGATTCAGTTCCTTAGGAAAAAAGGGAGCACATGAACTTAAGTTTGGGACTTAAATGATGCATGGGATGAACAGTGTTGACAGAGGGATGTTCTAGCCCAATGCGTAGGCTTCCTTACAAGGAAACTGCTTGAAGCACTCAGGAATGAGGATATGCCATATCTCCAAAATTAGATGTGATAGGGAAAAACTGAGGCCATTGTTGGAATCAGCACCCCAAATACACTCAGGGGTAGACTTATCAGGGATAGACTTTTAAGACAACAAAATGTGTGTTGGCTTGGGTGATTCCTACCCATCAAGCCGGTTCTTAAGCATGGTGTTTGCTCCATGAGTTCAGTGAGATTTACTCACAAGCCATCACTAATTTCTTCGGGCTAGGAAACTGTCTCGAAAAGGAGGCTATTTTGCCATTTGTGTTAAAAGATCTGTTCAAAAGGAGCGGATAGGAAGCCACAAGTGGGCTAGGTTGTGTAAGACACACCTATTTTGTTTGCAGAATTCCAAGAGGAAATATAATGGCCAGGGGAAAACAATTAGAAACCCTTTCAACTGATAGCAGAATGTAGCAGACTTGCTTTGTTTATTATTGGCTGCCAGTTGGCATGAACGAGGAGGGTCTGAAGGTTCCATTGGTTCCTTCCTCTGTGGCGGAACACACACTGAGCAGCAGCCCAAGGGGGCGAAGAGGAAGTAGAGGGGAGACAGAATGAACACAAGCAGAAGGTGTGCGGCAGAAAAGGAGCAGCACTAATGTCAGAGGTTCGAAGCCGGCCAGGAACCAACTTCATGGAGCTGCCCTCCGATTTGTTGACACGGCTCTAAGGCCATGTTTTTCTTGGCACCGACCGGACCTGGAGATCAGATGGACCCCCCAAAGTCGTTGTGAATTAATTACCAGATCCTGTTCAGAACGACAGCACGGTTTTGCGTGCCAGGTAAGAAAAGCATGATCCCCAGTGCAAGAACACCCAGGGCCGACAGCAAACTTTCTTTGAGAATTAGCTCGATGTCAATGGTGAAGCCCCAAAATCAGCCTCTCCGGAATGACCAGCCTGGGTCTCTCTAGAGAAGTGGTATTCAAACGTTTTAGACCAGGACCCACTTTTTAGAATGGCACTCATGTAGCGACCATTGGAAGGGATGTCATTAATCTGGAAGTGATGTTGTGGCAGGAAGTGACATCATCAAGCAGGAAATGTGGTCATTGTGACATAATAAAAGGACACTCCTGGAGTGCAAATTGGCACTCTTGGACTGCAGCAATTGTACAATCGTGAAACATCCCTGACAGAAAGCTAGATGAGGTCAAAATATGATATAAAAGCATTGAATTAAAAACAAAATTTAAAAAACCCTCATTTGAAAATTCAAATTAACATTCACAAAAGGAATAGAACAAGAGTCAAGTCTGCCGTTTCCAAGATGGCTGCTCCCAGCTTTCCGCAACCCACCTGGCATCAAGTCACGACCCACCAAGTGGGTCCCGACCCACAGTTTGAAAAGAACACTGCTCTAGGGCAGAGGGCACTGTAGATCTGCTGACCACAAGGAAAAAAAATGTGGCCTTCTCACCAAAAATCAATGCGGGTCCCAACCCCTGAATCTCTGCCTGGATATTATTACTGTATTCTATTTTGTTATCACAGCCTATGCTGGGCTGGTTTATAGCCTGCGATTTGGGGTCCAACCAAGATCTTGGGAATTACATCTATTACAAAGAACTCTGCCAGCTGGGCTCCCCCCTCCCTTTTCAGAGGTGGCTGAACGCGCCATGTTTCCGCCAAAGCAAGCCAGAGCCCAGCCAGTGCAACACAACAGGACAGTAACGCGGGGATGGCATCAAACAGGAGCACCCCCCTGCCCGTCGACTGAAGTGGCGCAGTCCGGGAAGTGCCAGGCGACGTGCTCTGCGCTGAGCATGCAGATCTGCTGTCAGAGATAACTTGCCTCTCCTCTTGCGCCAGGAGACCGCTTGCAAAGTGGCATCCTTGGGGTTTATCACTTTGCAACGGGAGAGAAATTAAGGAACAGATGGTGGATCGTGAATGACAGGAAAGCTTAGCACCCCCCCCGCCCGATCTCATTGGCTCTCATTGAGGAGTGTCCAGTCAGCGGAAATCAGGGGGCTTGTTGAAATACGGCCCCCTCCCTTGCCAGACGGTGGCCCAGACAGAGCCCTCTTCAAACGGCTGGTTTTCCGCCGCGATGACTGCATCTGATCCTCTCTGCAATAAACATGTGCCAACACGCCCCGCGGTCCTCGGGCGCTGACACCAAGTGGGGTCACAGCCACCACGGACAGAGACAGGTGGCAAGGCCTGAACTCCCCAGAAGCGCTGCCTCTCGCCCCAGCGCATCCCAGCAATTGGCCCATTTAGATCTTGAAGGGAAGCAGAGGGTGACCTTTTCTGACACGCACTTACTGATCAGGGTGGCGGTTAATCTGCCAGTGCCCAGTGAACAATTAGGCAAAAGACAAGGTCCTAGCTGGTGACCTTGTATAAGGGGAGTACGTCTTACCACCGGCCAAGCGGGAGGGTGCCCTGGAGACCACAGCAACCCTCGGCCTTCTGGGTGGACTGGTGGAACTGGGTACATTTCTATTTTGCCTCCACTGTCGTTTGGGGGGGGGGAATCTTGTTGACATGGTTTTTGTGTCAAGTATCTGTTGCAATTAAATGTGTTGTTGTGTGCATTTGAGAAGACTAGATTACCCTTGGGGGAGCCCTTAGGAGCAAGGCCCCCAATTTATTTATTAATTATTTATAGGATTTACACCCCGCCTCTCTGCCATACAGACATCCAAAGCGGCTTCACGTTAAAATAAGACTAATATAAAATGAGACAATTAAAACCATATTAAAATGGCATTTAAAAACCAATTTAAAACGGGCAGGCCCCGTGGATCCCATAGTTATCGTTTAAAATGCCTGCCAGCCTGTCAGCTGGTTTGAATAAAAAGGTCTTCAGGCCCCGCCGAAAGATTGCCAAAGAGAAAGCTGTTCTTAATTCTAAGGGGAGGGTATTCCACAGTCATGGGGCCACCACAGAGAAGGCCCTGTTCCTGGCCGCCATCCCCCTCACCTCTCCTGGTGGTGGCACAATCAAAAGGGCCCCCCCCCCGATGACCTGAGATACGGGTAGGATTGTATGGAAGGAGGCGGTCCCTCAAATACCCTGGACCCAAGCCGTAAAGGGCTTTAAAGGTCAAAACTAGCACTTTGAATTGGGCTTGGAAGCGAACTGGCAGCCAGTGTAGCTGCCGAAGCAACGGCCCAACTGAGACCGTAACCCTAACTTGATGTTAGACCAGCCCAAGTTAGGCCAGCACGGTTTGGCCAGCACAAGGGACACTGTAAAGGATGTTCGGCCCACTCTGAGAGTCAGAGAGGCCAGTACACAGACATGCACCATCCTCCCTGACTCTGAGAGTGGTCCAAATGCACTTTACGGTGGCCCTTGTGCTGGCCAAACTTTGCTGGCTTAATTTGGGCCGGCCTAACTCCAGGTTAGGATTGCGCCCTGAGTCGAACTGATGAGAGCAGTTGGTCTAATCGACTCAAAGGTGGACCTGCCAACTAGCTCAGTATTGTTGACACTCTTGGCAGAAGGCAAGGGGGTCTTTCTAGCCCTTCCTGAAGATGCTGAGAGCCTTATTTTCTGCATGCAAGGCAGGTGGTCTACACTGAGCCACAGCCCCTCGAGGGGAAGGGTCACTCTCTGGCTGCTTGAGGGATTGGCAGTGGGCCTTTGGAAGGCAACCATGGAAGCGTATTGACTTCAAAGCACTGGCCCTGGTGTCCAACTCCGCCTTGCCTGTCTCTGACTCTGGGGTCAGAACACTGGGTGAGCTGTGAAAGGAAAGCAAGGCTGAGTAGGCCTTGATGATGAACAGGCCCTGAGACCTAGAGGGGAAGGGGGTAGTGGTGTTGCTAAGTGGGCAGGAGGGGACATTGCCCTGGGTACCACACTGAGGGATTGTCAGAGGTCTCCAAAAAGCACTTCTGGTTTTTGCCAAAAACTGGAAGTGCCTTTTGGAGTCTTTAAAACACTCCCTTAAGGCCTGGTACCTGGGGCCTCAGTAGATACCCAGTTCTCCTCAGGCCTCAGAAGGCATCCTGGAGGAAGTGCCTTTCGGACACCTAACATGGGTGTGTGTGTTAATTGTTCAAGTTTGGGGCGATGTTTTTTGGGGTATGGGACAGTTGTGCCCCTGAGTGCCAGGTGCTTTAGCTCAGTGGTATTCCAACGTTTTAGACCAGGACCCACTTTTTAGAATGGCACTCGTGTTGGGACCCCCCCCCCGGAATTGATGTAATTAACCTGGAAGTGATGTCATAGCCAGAAGTGACGTCATCAAGCAGGAAGTGCTGTCATTGTAACATAATAAAATGACACTCCTGAAATGCACACTGGCATTTTTGGACTGCAGCAATCGTACAACCAGGAAACACCCCTGACAGAAAACAAGGTGAGGACAAAGTATGATGTAAAATATATGACGTAAAAGCACTGAACTAAAAACATTTTTTTGGGAAAAAAAATACCCTCATTTGAAAATTCAAATTAACATTCACAACATGGGATGTAGTAGGAAGATACAAAAGATCTTGAGAGATTCTTCACATCCAGGACATTCGATGTTGGAAATCTTACCGTCGGGAAGAAGATATAGAGTGTTGAAAGCTAGGACAAGCAGATTTAAATATAGTTTTTACCCAAGTGCTGTGATCAGGCTAAATGCAGAGCTTTGAATCTGGTGGTCTTAACAAATGTATACCTCATGGTTTTTAGTGTTGTTTTAATTGTTATTTGTATATGTTTTTTTTGGTGTTGTCCAGTTGTATGATGTGAAGTTGTATGATGGGAAGAGCACCTCATTTCGTTGTTCTCAAACCTTGAGTACAATGACAATAAATTTCTATTTCTATTTCTATTTCTAAAAGGAATACAGCAAGAGTAAGGTCTGCAGTTTCCAAGATGGCTGCTCCCAGCTTTCCGAGACCCACCTGACATCAGGTCGCGTGTCCTGAGTGAGTCCTGACCCACAGTTTGAATAACACTGCCTTAGCTGTTCCATTGGAGTGGAGTTCACCGGTTTCCCCATTCCAGTAAAGTGCTGTATTTAGTTTACGTCTTCTTTTTCCTCTGGCACCAACTTGGCACCGCGCGATGTTTGTAGTCACTTAGGAACAACAAAAGTCAGATTTCTTTCCTCCCCCTCCTCACCCCCCCCCCGTCATCAAATACTTTCCTTCTGGAAAGAACTGAACCTGGAAGACGGAGCCAAAGGCCTATCAGGAACTTGTGGTTTTGTTCTGCCTGGAAAAAGCAGCCCTCGTGGTCCCAGGGACAATTTCCTGCTGAGCCTGCTGGGTTGTGCGTCCTTGCTTCTTAAAAGGAGAAACACTTTGATGGATATTATTAGGCAAGGAGGGGAAGTATTTGAAAGTCTTCTCTTCCGGATGGTTCCATCAAAGTATTGCCAGATGAAAGCAAGGCAAATTGGAAGAGCCTGTGGATATGCCAAGGGGAGGCATTCGGACCCCATGTCGGGCCTCCTGTAGACAGTTAAGGCACATGGAAAAATCCCCCTGTCTTGGTCAAATCCCTTGGCCCCTAGAGACTGTGGGAGGCTCGTAGAGCGCAATCCTAACCTGGAGTTAGGCCAGCAAAGTTTGGCTGGCACAAGATACACCGTAATGTATGCTTGGACCACTCTCTGAGTCAGAGGCCAACACACAGACGTGCGCCCTCCTCCCTGACTCTGAGAGTGCTCCAAACACCACTCCCTCGTATCTAGCATTCTGAGGTAAATTTCTGAGGTAAAATTCTGAGGTAAAATTCCGAGGTAAATATGAGGTAAACAAAGCAAAGTCTGGCCAGCACAAGGGACACTTGAAGGGAGTCAGAGAGGCCAGAACACAGATGTGCGCCATCCTCCCTGACTCTGAGAGTGGTCCCAATGCACTTTATGGTGGCCCTTGTGCCAGCCAAACTTTGCTGGCCTAACTGTGCCAGCAGGTTAGGATTGCTCTCTTAGGCTTTGCTGACAAAGAAGAGAAGGCTATGGGGAGCATGCACAAAGGAAAGATCTCCCCAAAGGATCTTTCCTCCCCGTAGATGCCTTGGTTTGCATCAACCTCCGGAGCCCACAACATCCACAAAAGCTAGCATGGGTGGAAGTGAAAAGATGTTCCATATTCTGTACCAGGGATGTTGTGGGCCTTCAGTTTGGGATGTCCATCAGAGTGAGCACTCCAGTTTGCTTGCTTGTGAGCCGAACTGAGCCAAGCACACGCTTGCTTGCCACATTTCCCACCAAGGTGCCCTGGAAGTTGGGCTTGCTTGCTGCCCTTCTATGAACCAAGAAAGAAATGCTAGCCTTCACGGCCTTAGAGCACAATCCTAACCTGGAGATAGGCCAGCACAGTTAGGCCAGCAAAGTTTAACTGGCAGAAGGGCCACTGTAAAGTGCGTTTGGGCCACTCTTGGAGTCAGGGAGATGGCGCACATCTGTGTGCTGGCCTCTTTGACTCCGAGAGTGGTCCAAACGTACTTTACAGTGGCCCTTGTGCCGGCCAAACTTTGCTGCCCTAACTGTGCCAGCCTAACTCCAGGTTAGGATTGCACTTTTAATGTGTGCCTGCAGACTTTCGATCTCCCTTGCAGCGGAACTGGGAATTTTGTGGGTTCCTGAATTCTGTGGGTCCTTAATATAATAACCTGGAAAGCCTTTGATGTGAAGCATAAATGCAGAGGGAGGTTTCTCAAGCAGAAATCTCTGTTTCACATCCTCTGTAAGGAGCTGAAACCCCTTTTCCGCAAACCAGCTGAGAGAGAGAGAGAGAGAGAGAGAGAGAGAGAGAGAGAGAGAGACATCAAGGAAACCCCAATTCTTTTCCACCAAAGCGAGAGCCATAATTGGAGACAAAACCCCACTGAATTAGAAATGTTGGGGAAGAGAAATCGAAGCGTTATTTTGACTGCTCGTTTGGGGCTGGCGGTGCTGCCTTGGGTAGCAGGGAGTGGTCTGCGACTCCTTGTAAATCCAGTGCAACTGGGAAATATTAGGGCAATAATAACAGGAATAAATCTGAGGTGATAACAGTGTCTACGTGGAGGCTGAGCCCATGGAATGCAAAAAACATGGCCAGCAAAAAAGGAACTCAGTGGATGCAAAAATAAGCACTTGGATGTAATGGCGCAGTGGGTTATATATTTATATAATAAGCAGTATATAAATATTCTAAAGAAACATTATGTTTTGCAGCAAGCAAGGAGTTGGTGACCTGATTTAGTTATTAAGGGCACAATCCTAACCTGCAGTTAGGCTGGCACAGTTAGGCCAGAAACGTTTGGCCGGCACAAGGGCCACTGTAAAGTATGTTTGGACCATTCTCGGACGTGCGCCATCCTCCCTGACTCCGAGAATGGTCCAAACGCCACTCCCTTGTATCTGGCGTTCTGAGGTAAATTTCTGAGGTAAAATTCTGAGGTAAATATGAGGTAAATAAAGCAAAGTCTGGCCAGCAGAAGGGACACCGTAAAGTATGTTTGGACCGCTCTTGGAGTCAGAGAGGCCGGCACACAGAGACGCACCATCCTCCCTGACTCTGAGAGTGGTCCAAACGTGCTTTACGGTGACCCTTGTGCCAGCCAAACTTTGCTGGCCTAACTGTGCCAGCTTAACTCCAGGTTAGGATTGTGCTCTAAGTCGTACTTATCAAGTAAGAACCCAGCAGCCATTTTTGGTCTGCATGGAACAGATGAGAAAAAGAAAGCAAGTGATAATCTCTAGTGCATTTTGAAGGCCACCCACACATTTGCAATGCCCCCCAATGTTTAAAGCAAACAACCGTGACCTCTGGAGATGCTCTAAGGGCAGAGAAACTCACCTTTTTGACTCTCCATTATGTTTCATTAGGTGCGTCCATTTTTAAATGGACTTGACTCACTTCAGGGGATCCGCTGTTCAATCGATGGAGACGGGGAAAAGGGGGCAGGAAAGGAAGATGAATCCCAGATGTTCAGTATGGGAATAATCACCAAAACGTACACAAGAATGTTCACATCTTTTGCCATAACCAGGGGCGGACTTGAGGGTTCAGACAAGTGAATCTAACTCAGGGGTGTAAAATGTGATTCATACAGCAGACCAAATAGCTTTCAAGGCTCCTGCTGAAGACCGGAAGTGGTATCATGAAGCAGGAAGTGACATCATTAAACAGGACATGGCATCATGAAGCAGGAAGTGACATCATTAAGCAGGAAATGACATAATTAACCAGGTGATGAGCAGAAATAAGCACTTTTTCTCACCTACAAACTCATTAGCTGCAAATGACAGAAGAGAAAATGTGAAAATCTTTATCATATTTACACGGTATGGGAGAGACGGATTAACACATGGACTACCCTTTCAGCCCCCAGAAGGCACCCCCGCGCTCCCAAGCTGCACTAGATACAAGACAGCGCAGGCCCGCAGGCCTTGCTATAGCGCAGTTTAGGATTGTGCTCTCAATTTGGTATTAGAACAAAACCCTACTGGATCGGACCACCCATGTTCATATAGTTGTGAAAGAGGAATAGATCCAGTGATGTCATGTAGGGGGTATGCGGGGGTACGCAAGTACCCGTTCCTAGGATTACGGCTGGCCCCGCCCATTCGCCCGCCCACTTGTCAAATCCGTTGGCACTCCGCTCTGCCCCCTGCAACATTTGAATTTCCTGCACATTTGAGTTGCCTGGCAGCGAGCGGAGCGGAGCGAAGCGAAGGAGACCGACAGCAGCAGCAGCGTGAGCAGGTAGGCTGCCTGGGGCTTTCTCTCCCGAGGAGGCACAGCAGTTCTTGGGGGGGGGGATTTTGGAATTTGTCTCCAAAAGATTTTGGAATTGCTGAAATGAGCTGGTGGCTTTTTAAAACTTGCCTTGCCTTGCCACTGAAAAATGAGCTTCTCAGGGGTTGCTCTCGAATACCTTTGGAACTGTTTGGTCACTTTAACATGATGCCAGGCCTCCTTAACATGTTCTGGGGGTGCTGTGGAATACTGTGGCAACTGTTGGGTCAGTTTAAAATCATCTGAGGCCTCAAAAACAAGGGGTTTTTATGACAGGAGCCGGCATGCCTTTAGAATTAATAGGAGCGAAGTGAAGCCAGGGGGCGGGCTTAGCAGCCATGTTGGTTGACTCAAAACATTCCTCATTCCAAGCATTTCAGATTGCTTTGCTTGTACTGTTTAGGACTGAATAAAAATAAAAACTTACAAAAATAAAAACATGTGATCGTGTAGAAACATTATTGGTAACCTTATTATGATTTAATATGCAATTACAAGGTTAAATTCCTCATAATTATATTACTGAACATACCTGACGAAATGCTACTTGCTGTCTATTTAAACTCAGATTGCACTGTTTTGACAGACTTATTTTTTGAAATCTACACAAGCAAAAATAATACGGTCATGCCCCATAAAAAAAATGTCTGTTATTGTTCAGAATTTCATAAGTATTACAGTAGGAAAATTACATTAAAATCTCTTCATGACACAAGTAGTTGTCAATATGAGAGGAATTCTTTTTTACTTCTAGACTACTAAGAGTATTTTTGAAAACTTCTACACTCACCCCTCAAAAAAACAAATTCTGTTATTGTTCACAATTTCGAGAATATTACAGTAGAAAATAGAAGGTGGGGAAAAAAGTGTAAACGGGAAGGGGGGAAAAAGGAGGGGGAATTTTTTTTTTTACCTTCTAGAGCATTAACAGTGGGTATCAGAAAATGGTGAATAAGACTGCTAGGAACAACAAGAAATTACACAGCTTCAAAAATAATGCATTCACTGTTTCAGTTAACGGTAGTTTTATTGAACCGATGTAATGTGAATACATGAATCTTTCCGTGGAAATTAAATCCCATTTTTCGTTCAGCGATTCGCACACCCGTATGCAGAACACGCAGGCATGCTTAAAGAGGTTGAAATTAACTTTTACATGCGTGCAGGGAGATTTTTATTCGTGAATTCGCGGCAACCCTCCTTCGCGGCAATGATCTGAGTCAGCCATATTTGTTGACTCGAGGTGGCTTCAAGAAAATGACGTCATGCCGGCTCCTGTCATAAAACCTCCTTGCTCAAAAAGGGTTTTTTATGTCACTTCCTGCCATGACGTCACTTTCGGCTTACGACGTCACTTCCGGTGGGCGGGTCCCAACACGTGCCAATCAAAAGTGAGTACCTGTTCTTAAATCATTTAGATGACACCACTGAAAAGATTGCTTACAGCACAAAAGTGTGGGCTGGAGTAGATTCAGTGTTTTGGAGCCTCATGTGAGTGCCAGTTCAGTAAAGCTTACAGAACAAGACTTGGAGCGCAATCCTAACCTGGAGTTAGGCCGGCATAAACGAAGCCAGCAAAGTTTGGCCAGCACAAAGGCCACCATAAAGCGTTTTTGGACTTCTCTCTGACTCAGGTAGGATGTCTCACATCTGCACGTTGGCCTCTCTGACTCCGAGAGTGGTCCAAACGTGCTTTACAGTGGCTCCTGTGCCGGCCAAACGTTGCTGGTCTAACTGTGCCGGCCAAACTCCAGATTAGGATTATGTCCTCATTTTTGCTCTCTGTGTAGTCTTGGCTTCTCAAGAAACATTGTACAATTCAGTGCAAAAGAGTCCCTCTCCTCCTCTTTCTCGCTCTCACACACACACACACGAGAGAGAGAGAGAGAGAGAGAGAGAGAGAGAGAGAGAGAGAGAGAGACTCTTCTCAGCCAAAGCATCAATTTTATGTCAGGATCCTTCTGACAGCTGTCAACACTTCCCTGTTTATTTGTTCAACAGGAAGTGCAGGGTGGGAAGAGAGAAAGAGACTGGCAGCAGAGGAGGCGAGGTGGTCCCACACTAGCACGGGAGAAACATCTCCCTCCATCAGCAAATTGCTAGCACCAATTGCCATGGGAAAACAAGTAGTCCCACACACCATGACAGCAACTGGGAAAGAAAGCCAGTTAGGGCCACAGGCGATCTGGAAGTCTCACTTTGCCTTGAAGAAACATTGTCTGGATTATACCAGGGTGATAAAAAGCTTTTCATTTGCGTTCAGAGGGTTGCAGGAACAAGAAATGCTTGCATTAGTTAAAGCAGGGGTCAATCTTTGTTGTGCCACGACCCCAATAAATATATGTGGTACAAGTCTGGGGACCCAAAAGGGACACTGTAATGTGCGTTTGGACCACTCTTGGAGTCAGGGAGGATGGCGCATGTCTGTGTGTTGGCCTCTCTGACTTAAAGAGTGGTCCAGACATACTTTATGGTGTCCCTTGTGCTGGCCAGACTTTGCTTTATTTACCTCATATTTACCTCAGAATATTACCTCAGAAATTTACCTCAGAATGCCAGATACAAGGGAGTGGCGTTTGGACCATTCTCGGAGTCAGGGAGGATAGTGCACTTCTCTGTGCTGGCCTCTCTGACTCCAAGAGTGCTCCAAACATACTTATTTATTTATTTATTATTAGATTTTTACCCCGCCTTTTGTGCCCGAAGGCACCCAAGGCGGCATTACAATATATATATTAAAAATACAGTATAACAATTAACATTAAAAACAGTTAAAAACAGTATTAAACAACAATAACAATCAAGATTAAAAACACAAACAATTTAAAAACAATTTAAAAAAACAAACCCGGTGTCCCAAAAAAACTTTACGGTGTCCCTTGTGCCAGTCAAACTTTCCTGGCCTAAATGTGCGGCTGAATTCCAGGCTAGGATTGCGCTCTCAGTTGAGCTGGATGGATCAGTGCCATATCTGGTTCCCAAACCTTTTTGACTGGTGGCCAAACCAACCAACCTAGGAGGGTTCATGATGTTACCAGGCACTAGCCTGTCAGGCCTGTGACCATCTAGATTCTGCTACAACCGTGGCCCCCAAACCTTTTCAACTGGCAGCTCCCTTGACCTACTGGGCCATTGGCTGTGGCTTCCCATTAGGGCTACTATCCTATACATTGCATAGGACTGCGGGTTTTGGGGATGATTCTGTGGCTTCCCTGGCTGGTTTCCACGGTTCCCTAGGGAGCTGCGGCTCACAGTTTGGGAACAACTGCCTAAGTGAGTCAGAAGAAAGAGTCTTTCTAACTTAGAAGTGGGCATACAACACCTAAGCATACATCAATATGCACACTTCCAGATTTCCTGGTGTTTGCCTTGTCACACACCTTATGTGCTGATGGGTGCAATCCTGACCTGGAGCTGGGCCAGCACAATTAGGCCAGGAAAGTTTCACCGGCACAAGGGCCACCGTAGAGTGCATTTGGACCACCTTCGGAGTCAGGGAGGATGGAGCACGTCTGTGTGCTGGCCTCTCTGACTCGGAGAGTAGCCCAAGCATACTTGAAGGTGTCCCTTGTGCTGGCCAGACTTTGCTTTATTTACCTCATATTTACCTCAGAATTTTACCTCAGAAATTTACCCCAGAATGCCAAATACAAGAAAGTGGCGTTTAGACCACTCTCGGAGTCAGGAAGGATGGCGCACGTCTGTGTGCTGGCCTCTCTGACTACAAGAGTGGTCCAAATATCCTTTACGGTGTGCCGGCCTAACTCCGGGTTAGGATTGCGCCCGACGCTCTTCTGCAAATCATTAGGCCCACTTTTTTTAAAAAAAATCTTCATTCAATGCAAGACATTGAAAAGCGCTGCTTAAACAGCCCTGCTCCGTTTCCTTATTTCGGCCTCGGTTCCTTCCTCTCCCCTTGATTCCCTCAAAGGATCCTCTCTTCTCAGTCTGTTCAGGGATGTCATCACCTTGGCCACCGACTCTACCCATTGGCTCCTGTGCAAATAACTTGCATTCCAGGCTGAAAGGACCGATGACATGGTGCTGGGGCTTAGCCATCTCCCCAATTAATTAAGGGCGTTTCCTTTTGAAGCCCAAAACGGCTTTCCTTTGCATCCTCTTCCCCACCTCAAAAAAAGAACAAGGAACCCCATCTGAAAATGCCATTATTCTTTGGAGGAGAACCTACAGCTGGTGCTTTCTTGATTTCCTTGTGTGGAAAAAAAAACGCTGCTCAAAAAATCACTGCTCCTTGTGCCAGCCAAACTTTGCTGGCCTAACTGTGCTTGTCCAGTTCATAAGAGGAGGCCTTCGGTGTTTTCATATATCGCCCACCTCATTTTCTGCAGGTTTGGGGCCCATGGATTTGACTCACTGAGAGTCCTGGCCCACATCAGGAGGGCCTCTCTGTACCTCTTGGATGTGACTGAGAGCATAATCCTAACCTGGAGTTAGGCCGGCACATTTAGGCGAGCAAAGTTTGGCCAGCGCAAGGGACCATTCTCTGAATCAAGGGGACGACCTTATATTTACATTATATGTACCTCAGAATTTTACTTCAGAAATTTACCTCAGAATGCCAGATACAAGGGAGTGATGTTTGGACTACTCTTGGAGTCAGGGAGGATGGCATTCATCTGTCTGCTGGCTTCTCTGACTCTGAGAGTGGTCCAAACATACTTTATGGTGTCCCTTGTGCCAGCCAAACTTTGCTGGCCTAACTGTGCTGGCCTAACTCCAGGTTAGGATAGTGCCTTGAAAGGCATCTGTATCTGCGGGGGTGGGTGGGTCTAGAAATCTATCTTCTGTGGATCCCCTTCTACTGTGTACAGTAGAATCTCTGCCATCTTGACTACCCGCCCACCCTCATTGGGTCTTGGACTCCCCTCTCCAAGGCCCTGAATAGGGGATGCCTGCCACCCACTTCTGACACTCCCCCCCCCCCGATTCCTGCTTTCAAAAAGAAAGAAGGGGATGGAGCAGAAGAGGAAGTGTGAAGGAAAGGAGAGTAGTGGGCCAGAGTGTCCTTCGCCTCTTTCATTTCAAATCCAGGAAATAGTAGAAGGATGAGCACCACCACCAGGCGGTGGCCCTGCCCATGCAGTTAGATAGGAACAAAGTGAGGCCAGAGGGGGCGGGCTTAGCGGCCATGTTTTTATACTCAAAATGCTGATTCCAAGCATTTCAGATTGCTTTGCGCGTGGTGTTTAGGACTGAATAAAAATAAAAACGTACGAAAATAATAACGTGTGATCGTGTAGAAACATCATTGGTAACCTAATTATGAGTTAATATGCACTTAAAAAGTTTAATTCCACATAATTATATTACTGAACATACCGGACGAAATGCTACTTGCTGTCTATTAAAACTCGGATTGCACTGTTTTGACAGACTTATTTTTTGAAATCTACACAACCAGAAATAAAGTGTGAACGGGAAGGAAAGAAAAAAAGGGGAGGGTGGGCAAAAATCAGATAAATATATAGGAAAATTACATTAAAATCTCTTCATGACACAAGTAGTTGTCAGTAGGAGAGTAATTCTTTTTTACTTCTAGACTATTAAGAGTACCTGTGCAAAGTAATCCCATTTTTCTGACAGCGATTCACACACCCGTATGCAGAACACGTAGGCATGCTTAAAGACGTTGAGATTAACTTTTACACACGGGCAGGGAGATTTTTATTCGAGAATCTGCAGCAATCCTCCTTCGCGGCGATGATCTGCGTCAGCCATATTGTTAGACCCATGGTTAGACCCAGCCCAGCCCAGCCCAGCCCAGACCCATGCGTCGGCCATATTGTTAGACCAGACCGGAAGTTTCAAGAATATGATGTCATTTCGTCTCCATGTTTATTATAACTCCATGACCACCACCAGATAACAGGTGGCCATGCGAGGGCGGGGTCAGTACTGATTGGTGTGCCACCTCAGAGGTCTTGGGACAGCCCACGTGCTGAGTGCAGCCGGGACAAAGAAACCCCGGGGAAAACGATCTCCTTTATTAGAGGTAATTATTACTTTTCCAAATTCCGGATTCGCTCCACAGTCGCTGCCCCGTCCAATATGAAGCGGATCTGGACACATGAATCCTCCTAGCTCCGTGTCTTGGAGTGTTGGTTTCCCTTCTCGTTCCCGTTGGTTACATGGCTTTCTTGTTCTCCTTCCCCACCGTTGATCCAGGGGAAACCCGAAACCCGCATTAAGGAAAAATACTTTTCAAATTATCCTTTAGTTCCAACAGCTTAGTGTCCTTACATGTGCTTAGTGTGGAGTTTCAGTTCGGCCCTCTTCGGACGAGCCTGGGCTCCCCTCTCACCCCCACCCAGCCCCAACGCTTTCGTGACTTCTCCTGACACCAGATCTTCCCTTGCCACTTGCCAGCTGTTGAAAAGAGAAGCCCATTGCAATATTATTCCTTCCCAGAAGAATGCCATCTACAAGAGGGTTCTTTCTCCTGGAGCGGAGGGGGGGGGGGAGAAGGGATTGTCCTTCTCCATCGACCAGACTTGTGCCAGGGTCAAAGAAGGCAAGACCACTGGAATGTTCCTTAATCAGCCCTTTTGCCCCACTGTGGCTGCCCCACAGCACCTGTTCTGAGTTTCACTGTCATGTTGACAAGAGGACTTCTTTTTTTTTCTTCAATGAGAACTGGGAAGTAATCTCAGGAGCTTGTGATTTCAGGGCACGCAGAACGGCTGCAGGAAGGAGAACTCAGGCTAAGATCTTGAGGAAAGGAATGCACACCGCCATTTGTTTTGAGCGGGGGAACCCGATCAGTCAAATCCGTTTCTCTGAAGGGTGCCGTGTCAAAGTGAAGACGCAAAGAGGAGGCAGCTTTTCAAGCTGGGGAGTTAAAAACGAAAGAACATAAGAAGAGCTCTGCTGGATCAGGTCAATCCTGGTTGGACTCAACTTCCTGCATCTCGCAGTGGCCCACCAGGTGCCTCAGGGAGCACATGAGACAACCAGATGCCTACATCCTGTGGCCACTCCCTTGCACCTGGCATTCTGGAGTAGCCTGCTACTAAAGAGGTTGCCCAACCCATCATGGCCTAGAGCCCATGGTGGACTTTTCCTCCAGAAATCTGTCCAATCCCCTTTTAAAGGCATCTAGGCCAGATGCCATCACCACCTCCTGTGGCAAGGCATTCCACAGATTAAGTGCCTGCTGGGTTAAAAAAAAGTATTTCCTTTTATCCGTTCTAACTCTCCCAACACTCAATTTGAGTGGCTGTGCCTGGGTTCTGGTGTTGTGAGAGAGGGAAACGAACATCCATCTATCCACTCTATCCATCCCATGCATGATTTTGTACGTCTCAATCATACCCCCCTTTTTCTAGACTGAAGAGCCCCAAACACTGCAGCTTTTCCACATAAGGGAGGTTCCCCAGTTTTCATGGGGTCATAGCTCAGAAGAGGAGCAGAAGGGGCCCCAAGTCCAACCCTTGGCGTCTTCAGGTATGTCTTGGGAAAGATCAGTTGTGTCGTGGTAATTTTGAAGTGCAAGTCATCATGATGTATCCCTCCCATTAAGATTATACAACCCCCCTCCTCCAAAACCACTGTCGCTCTCATTAGAGTAGTGGCTCCCAAAATTTTAACAGTGAGACTCAGTTTTTAGAACAATTGATTGCAACCCACTAGACAAAAAAAGAGTTCTAGAAAGAAATAATACAATATGTGTTATTATTAATTAGAAAATATAATAACAACAACAACAACAACAACAACAACAACAACAACAACAATAATAATAATAATAATAATAATAATAATAATAATAATAATTGGGGATCTGTGCTCCTGAAGCTGCTAGAGACCTTACTTCCAGTATGCGTGTTCAGACATCAGATCAGTGATTTCATGCCGCAGCACATTGTCATGAATGGTTCGCAGAT
The DNA here is from genome assembly GCA_029204185.1 of Lerista edwardsae. Lineage (NCBI taxonomy): Eukaryota > Metazoa > Chordata > Lepidosauria > Squamata > Scincidae > Lerista > Lerista edwardsae. Next base: position 3,031,089 of record JAJKFI010000093.1, read on the forward strand.
ATGTTGTGGGAGTTAAGGGGAGGGTCATAAGGGACGTGGTGGCACTGCAGGTTAAACCGCTGCTGCTGAACTTGCTGACCTGAAGGTTGGCAGTTCGAAACCACGCGACGGAGTGAGCTCCCGTCGCTTGTCCCAGCTCCTGCCAACCTCGCAGTTTGAAAGCACCTAAAAATGCAAGTAGATAAATAGGGACCACTTCGGTGGGAAGGTGACAGTTGCCGGCCACGTGACCACGGAAGCTTGTCCTCGGACAAATGCCGGCTCTTCGGCTTAGGAACGGAGATGAGCACCGCTCCCTACAGTCGGTCACGGCTAGACCATTCGGTCATGGGAAAACCTTTCCCTTTCCATATATTCATAGGGCGATTGAGGGATCTGAGGTACTATGAAAAAGTATCTTTTCAAGCAGTTGGTTCACTTGCCATATTCAAGCTTGGAGGGCACATTTGTGCTTGCTTGGATTCTTGCGTCCACCTTGCACAAACGTTTCAGCCAAGGAGCACCACAGACCCAGGGTCCTCCGGCAGCTCACTTGCTATGTCTCCACCATGGCATGCTCCATTTTGGAAAAGCTGCTCAGGTGTTGCGCAATGGCCAGAGAGATGGGAAAAGCCTGCTATTATCATGGGGGAAATCTGTTCCTCCCCCCTCACAAAATGCCCATGTGAATGAAGGCAGGAAAATGATTGTCAATACGTCTTTTTATGTTTGTGGGGAAACTGTGAAAGGAAAGCCCCAGATTCTGTTTTCTTTTCTCTCTCTCTGCTCTTCCACGCGATGCGGAGAGAATTTCAGGAAGTCCAAGGCCCTCTGGGAACAATGCACAAAACAAGACAATATGATTTTCCCTGGTGAACTTGGCTGCAGCCCAAGCTAGGCTGGTAATGCTTCAAAAGAGAATTTGATGGGATACATCTTTCCGAAAGAGGCTTTCCTGTTTCCAACAATTATTCCCTGAGTTGGCAGAGATGAGCTTCTCAGGTTAGTCTGGACAAACATCCCACCATCCGACATCTGTCAGATAAAAGTGGGATCCTTCTTTGACATTAACAGACCTGACATGGGAAGTTGTGTGATAGAATCTTTTTTTTTTTTTTTTACAGATTTTGAAACATTTGAATATGCAAAAGGATGCAGAAAGACACACTAGAGTAGGTATACATTTAAATGTACCTCTGAGAACTAGTTCGCCCAACTTCATGTTCTTTGCGTCGGTGACACTATCTAACCATCTCATCCTCTGCCGCCCCCTCCTCCTTTTGCCTTCCATCTTTCCCAGCATGAGGGTCTTTTCTAAAGAGTCCTCTCCTCTCATGAGGTGGCCAAAGTATTTGAGCTTCAGCTCCCTTCCTCCCTGGAAGGACAAATATTTCAAAAAAATTCAAATATTTATCCTTCCAGGGAGCAATCAGGCTTGACTTCCTGTAGGATTGCCCAATTGGATCTCCTTGTAGTCCAGGGGACTCTCAAGAGTCTTCTCCAACACCATAATTCAAAAGCATCTATTCTTTGGCGCTCTGCCTTTCTTATGGTCCAGCTCTCACAGCCATACATTGCTACTGGGAAAACCATAGCTTTGACTATGTGAACCTTCGTTGGCAGGGTGATGTCTCGGCTTTTTATTAAGTTGTCTAGGTTCGCCATAGCTTTTCTCCCAAGAAGTAACCGTCTTTTAATTTCATGGCTGCAGTCACCATGCGGTGATCTTGGAGCCCAGGAAAGTAAACTCTGTCCCTGCTTCCATTTCTTCCCCTTCTATTTGCCAGGAAGTGATGAGAGTGGTTGCCATGATCTTAGTTTTTTTTAATGCTGAGCTTCAAAACCATTTTTGCACTTTCCTACAATTTTTGCCACTTACGATTACACCCTTGTATATATACTCTGTTCATGTCAATAACCATAATCATAATCTCTCTCTGCTACTTTCCAGATTTCAATTAATGTGGCTGCGACCACAATTGACTATTCTGCATATGTTGGACACAGGCTTTGAGTGCGTGTGACTTTCCAGGGGCCAGGACACAAGGACTGTCCGAGTTGGGGGATATGTGACTTCAGTGGAAAGCTTCCCATTCATTTTAATGGGGCTGGATGCCGGAGACCCAGAAGTCATCCTGGGGCAGCATTTTTCCTCTTGCAGGCCTTTGTGTGCGTGTCAAACATGCAGACTTACAAAGGCTGTGCATCCTTAAATAGATTCCTTTCTGCGAATCTTCCTGGATCACGCGGAGTACTGTACGGTTGGCATTCAGTGACTTATTAGCCCCCGTTCCCATTGCTTCCTCGAGGGGGCTAAGAATACCCTGCCTTTGGAAACATCTGATCTTTTGGATAACCTGCTGCCACCCTGGTTCCCCCCCCTCAAGCATCCCATAGCAACAGGCAAACATTGCAAAGCGATGCCCAGGCCTCTACGACAAGTGCTTAGGAAGTGACTGAAGACATATCAGGCAGAAGAGAGGACCACAGTGACAATGGCTTGCCCAAGTCCCATTTGCAGCCATCGTCAGGATCTGGAAGTATGAGACCCAGCTATGGTTGGAGCAAGGAGCCTGTGACTGGATCAGGAAGGACCTGGCCCCTAAGTTTTCTCAACTCCACTGCAGCTGAATGAGAGCACAGTCCTAACCTGGAGTTAGGCCGGCAAAATTTAGCTGGCACAAGGGCCACCGTAAAGCACGTTTGGACCACTCTTGAAGCCAGGGAGGATGGTGCACGTCTGTGTGCTGGCCTCTCTGACTCTGAGAGTGGTCCAAACACACATTACAGTGTCCCTTGTGCTGGCCAGACTTTGTTTTGTTTACCTCATATTTACCTCAGAATTTTACCTCAGAAATTTACCTCAGAATGCCAGATACAAGGGAGTGGCGTTTGGACCACTCTCAGAGTCAGGGGGATGGTGCACATCCGTGTGCTGGCCTCTCTGACTCTGAGAGTGGTCCAAACATACTTTACGGTGGCCCATGTGCGGCAATTGTCCCTTTTCACCCCTGCACAGTGTCTTTTCTAGTGACTATTGCTGGTAGCGTGCTGCATTTTTTTTTTTATTGTGAGCCCTTTTGAGACAAGGAGCCATTGAACTTATTTCTTTTGCCTGTAAACTGCTTTGTGAACTTTGTGTTGAAAAGCTGTATATAAATACTGTTTGATTCTAAAGTGGTACTGAAGCATGAAAAGTGATATTCTGAACGTTCTGCTCATGCTCAGTGGCACTCTTTCTGTGCATCCCATTGCTGAGTCCTAGGACTAAAAACTGATCCAAATCCATGCCCGGTTTATGAGTTCTGACACTGACCCAACCTGGACTGTGTTTATGCCCCCAATCTGTAGTGATACCACCAGGATAGCGCAGTCAGACACAGGGATGGGTTGGTGTCTTGGACTGCTCTTGAAGATTTTTTTCCCCTCCTACGTCTCTGCTACCAGGAACTTGACAAAGACCACCTACTTGTTCCAAATAAGCTACTGAGCAGCCGGTGGATGGTCGTGACCTTTGGTCACTTCTGAGCTAAGATGGATTTGGAATTCGAACTCGAGACCCAGGGGTGAAAGGCACTGTATCCTATTACAAATCCCATCAGGCAAGCCATACCCCTTGTCAAAATCTAGGCTAGGGCCGAAAGAGATTGGCCTGGCTGTATTATCGTTCAGCTGTGAGTCGAAATATACACCCCTACTGTTTCCATCAGTCTCTTAAGTAGCCGCAGAATAACATTTTCCCTATTGTGAAGTTGGTTTCCCGTATGGAAAAGCTGATTCCTGGCTCTTTGTGTCATAATTTTATCTCAGATTGAGGGCGCAATCCTAAACTCAGTTAGGCCGGCATAAGCTAAACTAGCAAAGTTTGGCCGGCACAAGGGACACCGTAAAGGATGTTTGGACCACTCTCGGAGTCAGAGAGGCCAGCACACAGACGTGGGTCATGCTTCCTGACTCCAAGAGTAGTCCAGACACACTTTATGGTGGCCCTTGTGCTGATCAAACTTTGCTGGCTTAGTTTATGCCGGCCTAACTCCAGTTTAGGATTGCGCTCTGAATCTCAAATGTTGTCCTGCCAATGCCCCAAAGATGAGATTAGTAGCAAGCAGGTAAACGTACTGAGATGTGGCAAAAGCAAGTGACTGGATTGTGGCATCATCAGGTTGCTGCTGCTGCTTTTGTAAAGCGCGTTTAGACCACACATGGAGTCAGGGAGAATGGTGCATGTCTGTGCGCTGGCCTCTCTGACTCCGTGAATGGTCCAAACATACTTTACGGTGTCCCTTGTGCCGGCCAGACTTTGCTTTATTTACCTCATATTTACCTCAGAATTTTACCTCAGAAATTTTACCTCAGAACGCCAGATACAAGGGAGTGGCGTTTGGATCACTCTTGGAGTCAGGGAGGATGGCGCACGTCTGTGTGCTGGCCTCTCTGACTCCGAGAGTGGTCCAAACGTCCTTTACGGTGTCCCTTGTGCCGGCCAAATGCTGCTGGCTCAACTTTGCTGGCCTAACTCCAGGTTAGGATTGCGCTCCTAGTCATGTCTGGGAGCTCCTCTGAGGGTCTCCAGTGTGGGTTTGCGATCTGCGTTGAGTCAAATCTGCATGTGATTGTTCGTCTCATCACATTTTTGTGCACTGCTTTGATCTTTCAGGAAAAAAAAGTGGTCTAAACGTTAAAACAAATTTACAAAGCGATAAAACCTTGTCCCTCTTTTCATCTGTGGGATGTAGGCGGGAGGAGTTGCAATTTAATGCAGCTGAATACCAAACCGCAACTCTCCGGTTTGGACTAACAGCGCACCACACACTAATTTAATCCAATCATCTTAATCACAAAGTGGAAATTTTCCTGTTTGTTTGCTTTAAGATACCTCATTATTCTGTACGAGGTTAATTTTAGACTGTAGGGAACCATCACAATCCTTGTGGCCCTCATCAGCTCATTTGGTTTTGGGCTTCGCATGGTCTATTTTCCTTTCGTTCACCTCGCCTTTTTGTGGTTCCCCTGAAACGACAACATTTGCCAAGGCACAGCATAAATGTCGGCGTTTTCCTCAACATGTGTGCTTGTCCTGTGTAAATAACTATTAAGAAAGTTACAATCCTGACGTTTAGATGGGGCTATAAGTTAAAATTACAGTTCTGCGCCAGATAGTTTTATGCAAAGAATCAGATCCAAAATACTCCCAAGTACAAGAACTGGGGGAGTATCCAATTTTAAACCAAGTAGCTGGAAACTGTGCTACAACCCAGCCAAACAGATAGAGATAAAATGATGGCTTGAACAACAAGGAATTTCAACTGTTAGATTCTTTCTTCCAAGGAAAACAAGCTTTTCATACAATTACTGAGCCTTCTGGGTAGTGGCCAGATTTAAACTCCAAATGTGATTATAATCTATCAGACACTTTCTTGTTCTGTTGACCTGATCTCTGTTTATTCTCTGGCAAGTAACAGCGCTGCAGCTGCTATAGCACACAGACTGAATCATGCAATGTGTAGGAGATCAGGCTGCTAGGGCCTTGAGACGATGGACAACCCAATTCTATCCAATTTTCCAGCACTGATGCAACCATGCCAATGGGGTATATGCTACATCCTGCTGTAGACCAGTGGTTCTCAAACCTTTTAGTACTGGGACCCACTTTTTAGAATGACACTTGCATCAGGACCCACCGGAAGTGGTGTCATTAACCTGGAAGTGATGTCATGACTGGAAGCGACACCATCAAGCCATCATTGTGACATAATCAAACGACACTCTTGGAATGCAAAGTGGCATCCTTGATCAGCTGGGCAGTTAGGAGCCCTGATGTGCTTGCCATCAGGGATGTGTTTATGGCTCCCCACACCTACCCCACCACCACCTCCCTTTTTTCTTTAAAACTGGCTCAGAGACTTGAGTTGTGACTTGAGACTTGAAACTCGAGAATTTGAGCACGGACTTGAAACTAGACTCGGAGTCTGGGAGTTGAATACATCACTGCCCATTAACCTTTGTCACTGTTTGCCTAAGGAAAAATGCAGGGGGCACACAGTTGCTTGGGGGCAAATTGGGAGCCATCATTAGTATCATGCCATTGTACAAATAGATGGTAAGGCCACATCTGGAATATTGTGTAAAGTTCTGGTCGCTATACCTCAAAAAGGACATAGTGGAGCTGGAAAAGGTGCCGAAGAGAGTGACAGAAATGATTATGGGGCTAAGGCACCTTCCTCATGAAGAAAGACTGCAGCATTTGGGGCTCTTGTTCTTTTCCCTCTCTCAAAACACCAGAACCAGGGGGCATCCGCTAAAACTGAGGGTTGGGAGAGTTAAAACAGATAAAAGGAAATACTTTTTTACCCAGTGGGTAATTAATCTGTGGAACTCTTTGCCACAGGAGGTGGTGATGGCATCTGGTCTAGATGCCTTTAAAAGAGGATTGGACAGATTTCTGGAAGAAAAGTCCATCATGGGCTATAGGCAATGATGGGTTGTGCAACCTCCTCACATTAGTAGTAGGCTACTTCAGAGTGCCAGGGCAAGGGAGTGGCAACAGGATGCAAGCAACTTGTTGTCTCGTGCCTCCCTGGAGCACCTGGTGGGCCACTGTGAGATACAGGAAGCTGGACTAGATGGGCCTTTGGCTTGATCCAGCGGGGCTCTTCTTATGTTCTTAAGTGAGGGGCCATAGATTGGTGGCATAGCTCCTGTTCACATGCAGAAGGTCCCAGGCTGGCTAGCTGCTGCCACCACTGAGCTAGATGGACCAAGTTGGACTACGACTCTCAGCTTCCTATGGTAGGCATTGCTGGATGATTTCAGTGCTGTGGGCAACCACAATATCAATTCTGCTACTTGTTAATCGTGGCCAAGCGAGGCCACAGCTGTGCTAAAAAGCCCTATTGTGGAAGCAACCAGACTTTTTTTGGGGGGGGGAGGGGAGTGAGGACTGCCCAATTGCAAGTCAAAGTGGTTTGCAATGTCTCCAGCATCTCAATGTTTACATCTGTGAGTTCCAGCTCTTCAGCGAGTTCCCCTGAACTTGTTGGAAATTGGGGGTTTCACTCATGGTGTAACCTCAGTTGCTGGCAAGTGAAAACATGCGGAATTAGTTCTGACACCCAGCGAGGATCAAAGCCTCCACAGAGAGTTGCCCGTGGTTTTTGCTTCCAGTGGAAGCCAAGGTCTAGTGGAGGAATGAAGCTGGTTAAATAAACACGTTGTTACCCTCGGACCTGGCACTGTGACGATGGAGGAGATCAGAGTTCTCTTCTCACTCCAAAGCCCCGCTGATGAGAGACATCTGTCCGTAACGTGGGGTTTGCCTCAAATCCGCCTTCAGAATGGAAGAAAGATCTCCTCTTAAGGGGAACGATTGTGTGCCGCCTTTTCTCCCCCCTCCCCAGTGGAGCTCCTTGGCAATTCCAATTGAGCTGGAGATGACTGCAAGAGCCTGTTTCCGGAACACTCAACAACATTCTTTTGGGTACCGTAGGGAGATCCAGCTCAGGTGGCGCAATTTGCAATGTGTGTGTCCTCCTGCCAAGGATCTGATCTCAAGGACTGAGAACTCACAGGTGGCCGATGGAAGTTTTCTGTCTATTCGGCAAGCTTTGAAAGCAGCCTGCTCTGAAAAAGAGTTTGCATGCATTTCTGTGGGTGGCTACTTTGGTTGACCCCTACTGCCACAAGAGAGTCATTTAATCATTGCCTTAATGCAGCGGTCCTCAAACATTTTAGACCGGGACCCACTTTTTAGAATGGCACTCGTGTTGGGATCCGCTGGAAGTGATGTCATTAGCCTGGAAGTGATGTCATAGCCGGAAGTGCTATCATCAAGCAGGAAGTGCTGTCTGTGTGACGTAATCAAATGACACTCCTAGAAGGCAAACTGGCATCCTTGGGCTGCAGCAATTGCACAACCATGAAACATCTTTGACAGAAAGCAAAATTAGGACAAAATATTATGTAAAACACTGAACTAAAAACAATTAAAAACAACAACCCTCACTTAAAAATTCAAACTGCTAACATTCACAAAAGGAATAACGCAAGAGTAAGGCCTGCAGTTTTCAAGATGGCTGCTCCCAGCTTTCCGAGACCTACCTGACATCAGGTTGTGACCCACCAAGTGGGTCCCGACCCACAGCTTGAATAGCACTGCCTTAGTGTATTTGTATACCCCGATACAACCCTTGTTTCTCTATACAGATGGGCCTGTTGATATTCGTGGATTTGAGAACTGCAGTTTTAAGAACCCGCAAATTTTGGGGTTTTTCTGAGGTTTTTCGGAGGCCCACAGGGGGCTTCTCCGGGCCCGAAACCACATCGCTTCTGGTTTTTGCCCCAAAACTGGAAGAAGCATTTTTTGTGTCCATAACAGGCATTCTGTGGCCCACTGAGGACTAGAGGCAGCAATGGGATCTACAAATGAACAAGGGGAACGCTGGGCGGGGCTTACACGGGGCTTCCGCATAATTGGCTGCCTGTCCGTAGCGTTCCGCAGCTGTCCTGGCCTCGGGGGGGGCTGCCCCGGTTAGCGCGCCCCCCCACTGCTCGCCCAGGCACCCAGCACGACTCTCACCTGTCCCCCGCGGCGAGCAGGAGCCCCCCCAAGGCCAGGGCAGCCGCGGAACGCTACGGACGGGCTGCCATTCAAGCGGAAGTCCCGCCTACGTCCCGCCCAGCATTCCCCTTGTTCATTTGTAGATCCCATCGCTGACTAGAGGGCCTCAAAACGTTCAGATTTAATTAGCCACAGTTTTCCTTATCTGTGGGGGTTCCTGGACTGGAACCCACGCATATAATCAGGGCCAGTTTTAGAAGCAGCAGGGTCCAATGCAAGGCATTCCTGTGGGCTCCCCCATTCTCCCTGTGGGGGCCCCCACTCATCAAGAAGAATGCTTGTGGTGCTGCACACAAAGCATGGCACTTGGAAATAGTTGGCGGCATGATCACCACCAACTGCTTCCAGGAGGCCCATTTCGGGCAGTTCTTAGGCAGGGGCAGATGGGAGGGCCCAAGGCCAAGCTGCTCTGCTCGCCCCACTGACGTACAGCCCATAGAGATCCCGGCCACAGCAGCAGGCAATATGCTCACTGTGCTGGTGTGGGGGCCCCCAAGGCGTGGGGCCCAAGGTGACAACATGGGTCACATTGGCTTAAGGTCGGCCCTGCATATTATGAGGGCCTGCTGTATCTATGTGCTGTTATTCACACAGTCCATTCAATGCAAGTACAGCCTGTATGCAAATGTATGTGGGTTGTGGGTCTGTAAAAACCCAGGTAGAGTCACATGGAAACGTGCATATATTATTATGTGAGTGCATGACACATGTAAGATATATGAACACATGAATGGGTGAGCTGCGGTTTGGCCAAACCCTGGTTTATCAGCCTCAGGGCACAATCCTAACCTGGAGTTAGGTCGGCACAGTTAGGCCAGCAAAGTTTGGCCAGCACAAGGGGCACCGTAAAATATGTTTGGACCACTCTCAGAGTCCGAGAGGCCAGTGCACAGACATGCGCCATCCTCCCTGACTCCGAGAGTGGGCCAAACGCCACTCCCTTGTATCTGGCATTCTGAGGTAAATTTCTGAGGTAAAATTCTGAGGTAAATATGATGTAAATAAAGCAAAGTCTGGCCAGCACAAGGGATACTGTAAAGCATATTTGGACCACTCTTCGAGTCAGAGAGGCCAGCACACAGACGTGCGCCATCCTCCCTGACTCCAAGTGTGGTCCAAACGGGCTTTACGTTGGCCCTTGTGCTGGACAAATTTTGCTGGCCTAACTGTGCCGGCCTAACTTCAGGTTAGGATTGTACCCTTAGTGTCTACTTCGACCTAGCAATATCAACTTAGAAGCAGTGTTTCTGTTGTTAGTTTGCAAATTGCCTTGCTTCTGCCAATCTCAAGTGGGGCCATGAGAGAAAAAAATCTTATATCGTTTTCCATATCAAATCATCAAGACTGATCAGACTTTAAAAAATAAAAATGGCAAGGCTGTGGTTTCCTAGAGGTGTGAAAAATGGTGCCTTTCGAGGGGGATGCTCCATTTGGCGATTTTGCTCACTTGGCACCGAACTCTATCTGTCTCTCAAAACTACGTGAAATATGGCCGCTTGGGGGATTGAGACCGGGGAACGAGGGAGGGGAGGAAAAGGCCATGGGACGTTTGTGCAAATTTCTGGTTTCAGAAATGTAAAGCCTTCCCGTCCCTGTGCCCTGAAACATTAGCAATGACAGCCCTTTAATAAAATTCTGATGGGTTGCAAACTAACCACCCACCCACCCCCCAAAAAACGTCACCCTCTGTCCCGGCTTGCTTTGCCTTGAGAGCGCAGCTTGTAAATATCTCTCCGGCCTGCTCTGCTACTAACAGGCTAACTAGCTGTGCCACGGGGTTATTTATTTAACACTCTGGACTCTGCTTCTGAGCCGCAGAGTGTAAAAACAATCAGAAGGACGACGTGTAAATTCTCCCTGCTGATTTATTTACTGTTGTGTTTTTACAGGCCCACACGGCTTGGAGCTTGCGCTAGGCCCCGAGCACTCAAGCAAGACCCAGGCCGTACACTTCCAGCAAAATGAATGACTTTATAAATTCTCTACAATAATAATCCCACATACAGGAATGCGTGCAGAGGAACACCCAGACGGGGCTGGAATGTTTTTAAGAATATAAGTTTGTGCTTTTTTGGTCAGGGAAACACATTTCTCTCAGGGCCTTGTGGTACGGCCTAGGCTCCAGGCCTGTCTGCCTACCACCTGTAATGAACCCTTGGGGAAATGGTAGTGCGGGCCACCCAAACTGAGAGGAGGGCGGAAAGACAACGGCTCTGGGATGTGAGCAGCTTTAATGAAGCTAGGCTCAGTGGCGGCTCTGAAAACAGAGCTGTTTCTATTTTATTTATTTATTTGAAGGCAGCAATAGGAAAAAACCCGACAATGAACAGCGTCGTATAGCTCAACCGCTGAAAGAAAACGACCCTATTTTCTCGTCGTGAAACAAACACTTTCGGCCGTTCTATTTTTTTGTAAGGTTTTTTTTTTTTTAACTGAAGATGGTTTTGTCCACACCAATTGTGTCATTTTTTCCTTTGGCAACTGTGCAAGGCTATCTGGGGCTAAAATTACGCCAAAGGGGACACTGCCCTCCCTTCCTAGTTACAGTAGTTAGGCAGTGATGAATTTCTACAAAATGGCGGAATTTGAGGCTGTTTCTTCTGAAACCACCCCCAAAATCCCCACTCTGGGGAGGGCGGGAGGTTCCCTGTGTTTCCTTAGCAATGAAGGGAAGATCTCTGCAGTTCCACACACACAAAGGCTCATGCTCGGGAGATGTACAGTAGGTGCAGCAACGGACACAATTATAAATGCGTAGATCGCTAACTGAAAGAGAAATGGCATGGATTGTTCCTGCCATTCATCCAGCGATGGGAATTCTTGTGTTCACCCATGCGCCTTGTTTTCATTTTAGGCCGTCATATGTTCTCTTTTCTCTTCTGTGCTGCTGCAAGTGCAGAAGGACTTGCAACCGATGCCTGTTCCCACTCAGTGCTTTAACACAGAGCAAAAATATTTGGGGGAGAAGGTTGGCGGTCTGGTGGCCAAGTCAGAACCATTCATAAAATGGACATTTCAGAGGCGGGGCCTAGTGCGGTCACAAGGTGGGCCCACAAATGTGGCTGCTGACTTTTGGGAAATTGGGGGGAACTTGCACTTGGATGGGATCCAGTGGTAAGGGGACAGGTCTCAGCAGTCCAGGGGCAAAGCTCAGGGGCAGTCCCCCAATGGCCTCAGATTAACCTTTGCCACCGGACCTTGTGAGGAAAAGGAAACCAGCTGGAGAACAGGGTAATTTGGGGCAAGCACAGTCGCCAACTCTGAGTGTAGCTCTTTCTGGAGAATGTGGACTCATCGGAAAAGGGTTTGTATCTGAATTGTAGTGGGGGATTTCTGATGGGAAGTGTAGACTGCATTCATGTTACACGTAGGGCCCTTCTAGAGTGGGCACCTGCTTCTCTGAAGAAAGATGGGATGGGCCTGCCAGACACGATGGCCCCGAAAATCAATTTTGGGAGAATGCCTGTCTGTCCCCCTAGAGGTCATATTTAACAGCCATCGCAACATGCATGAGTGCAAACTTTGCGAGATTCTTATTTTTAACGACGGTCCACACTTCAGGACAGCTACGGTTTCCGCACTCAGATAGCATGGCGGCGTTCGTTTACAAACTGGCGCTATTTAGAGCTACGCAGATAAGGCCTCGGTCTAAAAATTCAGCAGGAGGTGGAAAATCGCGTTGCCTTAGGGGGCGAATCAAAATATCATCCGGCTGATAAGGGCTGTTGCTACCATCACAGCTATGGTGTCTTGGCCTGGATGCCCACCTAATGCTCGCATTCTGAACAAAGAGGCAATGGTTAACCCCACTGTGATCATGGCAGCTGTTCTAAATGGTACATTCTTCTCATCCCCCCCGTTAAACCGGGAGATAGCATGGATCTGTCTGGCCGAAAGAGAAGCCTTGGCTCTGTTCTGCGGCATTCCTGGACCTCTTCCAGGTAAGCCTTCTCTCTTCCTTTCAAAGAGAATGTTTCTGTTATCTTCCACCCCCTCCCACCACCCCCACCCACCCAACCCATTTGGACCACCACAACAGCTGTTTGTAAACACTACAAATCCAAAATTAGCCCAGGGTTGAGCGGGAGAATCATTTATCAATGCCTGCCCTCTGGAGCATCTTAAAAATGTTGCAGATACGTTGGCACGGTGGGGGGGGGGGATTTAAAGAGTCAGGCGAAGAAGCCAATCGCCAGCGGGCGGCCGCTTAGCAGAGATGCCCCCTCTGTCACAGGACATGTGCCGGCAGTCCAGAGAATGTCCATTTGGCCGCATAAATCAAGATCGTTGGCTCGAATGAACCACAAACCTTGGTGGGTAAGGAGTGATCTGGTCTCATTAATCAACCCCGTTTTGAGCATTGCCCAATGCCTCCCATTCATCCTTCAGATGAGGATAGAAGCAATGATGAATATGGTTTTCATGCTTCCCCCCAAAAACCCATGACGTGGTCGGTAGTCTGAGCTTAGGGCCACATGAGGGTGAAATGTTTTTCTGGAACTCTGTCATGTTTCTCCTCTACTTAGTACGTGTCTATTCCTGTCCATTTCCAGGACTAGACAGAGGGTTATTTAGGGTGAGGGCAAGCTGGGATGGTCTGTCTCTGATTGAGGGGCTTGCTTGCCTCAGGCAGTGGATTGGCAAGACCCACCTCCACACCTCTGCCCACCACCAATGCTCTTCTTCCTCCCAGGATTGGAAGAGGAAATGGAGTGAAAGAGGTAGGGGTGAAAAGGCGCTCTAGGCTACCACTCTCCTCTCCATCAGGGTTCCATGTCTGCTCCGTTCCCTCTAATTTTTCAAATCCTATAAGTGGGTGGCAGAGGTAGAGGTGGTAGGTCGCATGCAAGAGTGGCAGTAGTATTTGGGTTGTCAGCTTCAGGGGCCAAAAGGTCCACAATCAGTCTGGACCTCAGGCAACCAATTCTTTATTGGTTTATTATTGGTTTATTATTATCTGGTGCTTTATTATGGTCTGAATGTAACAAGAAAAGCAGATTTTTCTTTTCACAGCACACTGGCCTCTGGTCTTCTCTCTGGTTTTCCCCTCTTGTGATGTCACTTGTGGCCACTGGGAGCTATTTTCCTGGGCTCCAAGATCACCGCAGATGGTGACTGCAGCCATGAAATTAAAAGACGTTTACTTCTTGGGAGGAAAGCTATGGCGAACCTAGACCACTTAATAAAAAGCTGAGACATCACCCTGCCAACGAAGGTTCTCATAGTCAAAGCGATGGTTTTCCCAGTAGCAATGTATGGCTGTGAGAGCTGGACTATAAGGAAGGCAGAGTGCCGAAGAAGAGATGCTTTTGAATTATGGTGTTAAGAGTCTTAAGAGTCCCCTGGACTGCAAGGAGATCCAATTGGGCAATCTTACAGAAAGTCAAGCCTGATTGCTCCTTGGAAGGACAAATCCTGAAGCTGAAGCTCAAATACTTTGGCCACCCCATGAGAAGAGAGAAAGACCCTGTTTAGAAAAGGCCCTCATGTTAGTAAAATGGAAGGCCCAAAGAGAAGGGGGCGGCAGAGGATGAGATGGTGAGATAGTGTCACCAAAGCAGTGAGCATGAGATTGGGCGAACTCCGGAAGCTAGTGGAGGACAGGGAGGCCTGGTGTGCTGTGGTCCAGGGGGTTGTGAAGAGTCGGACACGACTTAGCAACTGAACAACAACAACAAGGGCAAGTGTCTGTAGTAACAAATTGTCTCTTTTCCTCCATCAGCTCAGCCAGGGGAGGAAGAGGGACAGACAATTCACGACTACAGACAGTTGCCCTAAAACCAGAACTGCAGAACCCAGAGAAGATTTTCCAGCGATTTTCAGTCGCAGTGTTCCAAGTTTCCGTGGCAGACCTGTAGACCTCTTACAGTTTCCAGTTGGAAATTGCCATTATATGTCCTTTTGAGAGTTGTTGTACAGAGTACGCTCAAACTCTTTTCTATAATTAGGCTGTGGGTAGAATTCAGATATGATTCCTAGCTGACTGCAGAAACTTTGCCTGCTTTAACGGAAGGAGTATTTTTAACCAAACCTATGCAGAGATGGGAAACACATCCTCGTGTGGTCTGGCTTCTTTTTAATATTTTTAGCATATTTTTAGTATTATTTCTCAACAAGAGTTTTTCCAGGCACTGAGGGGTGTGTGTGTGTGTGTGTGTGTGTGTGTGTGTGTGTGTGTTTTTCATAATACAAGGCATGTTGCCATCCTTACCTTTTCCCCCCACTGACTGGCAAAATATTGGCAGTGCTTCTCTGACACGTCTGCTAAATGTTTTGCAGGGTTTGATTGATTGGTGCAGAGCTTCAGTGGCATGTGGAATTTTCCTTTCCAAACTTTGCCGGAGAATTTTCAATGAGCCTAGGAAAAATCTTCTATTCTCTCTCTCTCTCTCTCTCTCTCTCTCTCTCTCTCTCTCTCTCTCCTTGAAAAAAAAAATCACACTTCATTGATAGTGCTGACACTTGGCCAAACAGACCCAGAATATATGTTATTTTCTATTCCCAAAGAGGAAAGTTATAATATATGATGCTCCGCTAGATGTCAAATCGGTTGTTTTGGTACATACATTGGTGAAATGATGTGGGCAGCCGAGAGGATTTATGGCACCCAGAGCAAACAGTAGTATCCCCCAAACCTGAATCCAACCGATGTTGTTTTTGGTGTCTAGCCTGGCTCAAGCTTGCTTTCCAGGTAAACCCTTTGAAATGACTTGATTTACTGTCCTCACTTGGTCACCCAGTGTCTGAAAGCCATCTGTTGGCGGTCCAGGTCCAGGTTTTTAGTCCTATTCTGATAATCTCACTCATTTTACTGACTTTTCAAAAATCCAGTGGTGTAACTAGGGGGGGGCTGGAGGGGTGCATTTTCCTGGGTACCGGACCTTGAGGGTTGTTTTCAGAGTGCAATTCTACTCTGCAGTGGAGCAGGCAGGCCAGCGGGCCTGTGCTGCATCAAATGCAGCATTGGAGATTGCAGGTGCCTCCCTGAAACATGGGACGCTCCTGCCTCCCTAATGGCCTCCTCGGATCCATGCCCATGAAATCGCAGGCACAGAACCGAGGAAACCAGGCGGTCTGGGGATGAGGCGCATTTGTGACACTCCTGGACTGGCATGAGGGATTTGCATCAGCTAAGCACACAGTTCTGCCAACAAAGGTTCGCATAGTCAAAGCGATGGTTTTCCCAGTAGCAATGTATGGCTGTGAGAGCTGGTCCATAAGAAAGGCAGAGAGCCGAAGAAGAGATGCTTTTAAATTATGGTGTTGGAGAAGACTCTTGAGAGTCCCCTGGATTGCAAGGAGACCCAATCGGTCAATCCTCCAAGAAGTCAAGCCTGATTGCTCCCTGGAAGGACAAATCATGAGGCTGAAGCTCAAATACTTTGGCCACCTCATGAGAAGAGGGGACTCTTGAGAAAAGACCCTCATGCTTGGAAAGATGGAAGGCCAAAGGAGAAGGGGGTGGCAGAGGATGAGATGGTTAGATAGTGTCACTGAAGCGATGAACATGAAACTCTGGAAGCTAGTGGAGGACAGGGAGGCCTGGTGTGCTGTGGTCCATGGGGTCGCAAAGAGTCGGACACGACTTAGCGACTGAACAACAACAAGCACACAGTTAGGATTGCGCTTTTAAATAGGATTACTTGTTTTCTTGTATAACTGTTAAAGCCAATCTTATGCGCGCACGCACACACACACACACACACACACACACACACACATCCTATCAGCTGAGGATATTAGTGAATGATTTGAAAAGGGGGGCTGGAGTCCATGAAAGTTTATGCTGAGATAAAAGTGTGAGTCTTTCAGGTGCCACCAAACTCCTTGTTTTCGACCCAACAGGCACCGACACTCTAGTACTTCATTGCTAGAGAATTGAAGAGAGATCCGAATCCTGAAAAATAATACCGTGAAATTGGCTCAAGACCCACTGGTGGGTCGTGACCCACGGTTTAGGAGCCACTGCCATAGAAAGAGAAAGTCCATAATAAATGTTTTTATAACGCTAAGGGCTCAATCCTAACCTGGAGTTAGGCCGGCAAAGTTTGGCCAGCACAAGGGACACTGTAAAGCGTGTTTGGACCTCTCCCGGAGTCACGAGAGGCCAGGACATAGATGAGCATCATCCTCCCTTACTCTGAGAGTGGTCCAAATGCCACTTTTTTGTATCTGGCATTCTGAGGTAAATTTCTGAGGTAAAAGTCTGAGGTAAATATGAGGTAAATAAAGCAAAGTCTGGCCAGCATAAGGGACACTGTAAAGCATGTTTGGACCACTCTTGGAGTCAGAGAGGCCAGCACACAGATGTGCGTCATCCTCCCTTACTCTGAGAGTGGTCCAAACGGGCTTTATAGCAGCCCTTGTGTCAGTCAAACTTTACTGGCCTAACTGGGCCAGCCTAACTCCAGGTCAGGAGTTAGAATCTATGAACTTTTGAATCTATGAATCTATGGACCCTAAGAATATATGGACTTTTGCTGTGAACCTGGAGCCCCACAGGAAATGATTGCCATTGGGCCCCACAGGTCCTAAGGCCGACCCTGACAGATGATGGTGTCACTTGTTCCTAAGTCACGTTGACCTGGGGTAATTATTACCCACAATCCTCCACTTCCACTTGAGCTGCTGCCATTTCCAGGCAGTTCAACCGCTCCTTTCCATTGGGGGATCCTTGTTTGGCTTCAGCCTTGGCTGTGCGTGGAATATGAATTATGAATCCATGATTTGGAACACAGAAGCTAAAGATGTAAAGCCAGTAATTTGGAGTAGGGGGCTGGGGGCAAAAAATGGAGATACATACGTACTAGCACAAGATGCTAGCTAAAACAAAAGAGGCCCAGAAAAAGGGAGGGGGAGAAAATTTAGACACAGAAACCAGCCGAGGGAAAAGGTACATTCTGTAACATTCAAGGCTGCTACGAACCCAAAGAGGGCCCCTTTCAGAGAGAGAGAGAAGGATAAGAAAGTGTTGACTCCTCGTAAATAGAGAATGCAACATGGTAAGGATGAGGGCGAAGAGGATGAAGCCTATTAGGTATTCTGTTTAGGCGTTTTCGAATTAGCTGTTTCGTGTAGCTAAAAAGGTAAAGGTTTCCCCATGACTGAATGGTCTAGTCATGACCGACTGTAGGGGGCGGTGCTCATCTCCGTTTCTAAGCCTGTAGAGCCGGCGTTTTGTCCGAGGACAAGCTTCCGTGGTCATGTGGCCGGCATGACTATATGCCAAGGCACACGGAATGCCGTTACCTTCCCATTGAAGTAGTCCCTATTTATCTACTTGCATTTAGGTGCTTTCGAATTGCTAGGCTGGCAGGAGCTGGGACAAGCAACGGGAGCTCACTCCATCGCGCAGTCTTGAACTCCCAACCTTCAGGTCGGAAAGCCCAGCAGCAGTGGTTTAACCACGTAATTTGTAGTTAAGGGGAGGGCTATTGCGTTGAGAGGGCTGGGGAGGGAACCAAGAGAAATAAAAGAGCTGAGCATTGTCACGTGGGTGTGGTCTCTCCAACCTGCCTGCTTTTCGGACGGTATATTTGGAGACGCACCCGATTTGCAAATTGAATCAATAAAACTTCTCACCAACCCAAATTGTGTTTTGTGACGGCATTTCGTACATGTGCCTGGCTGTTTTGGAAACACTGTCTCTCTGTTTCAGCCTCTGTCCTTAATACCCCTGAAAAACAACATACTGCATAGCACAGACCTCCTTCTATGGCGGGGGGTAGATCCTTGTAATTTTACAGAGCTTGTAAATGAGGCTTGTAAACTCTTTTAAAGCCTGTATCTTGGATATGCCCCCCTAACAATGTCCCTAGAAAACATCGTACTATTGACGGCAGTGACAAGTCAGACAAACAGCACTGCTGCCACAGGTCCCCAGAGTCCAATGAGCTGACACCACAGGTGAGTTCCCCCCACTAATTACCGTCAAAGCGAATGTTCGCCAGTCTCTGTATAATTATTCGAGAAAGAATGCTGTAGATTAAGCCACTCCTGGTCAAGAAAGTTAGATTAACTGGAGTCGCCATTCCTGTTAAATTGATAGGAATCGAGTGAAGCCAAGGGGCGGGCTTAGCGGCCATGTTTGTGTGCCCCAAACAATCTAGATTCCAAGCATTTCAGATTGCTTTTCTGGTAGTGTTTGGGACTGAATAGTTTACTCCTGAAATAAAAACTTACCAAAATAACGTGTGATCGTGTAGAAACATCAGTGGTAACCATATTATGAGTTAATATGCAATTCCAAGGTTTAATTCCGCGTAATTATATTACTGAACACACCGGACGAAATGCTACTTGCTGTCTATTTGAACTCGGATTGCACTGTTTTGACAGACTTATTTTTTGAAATCTACACAACAAAAAATAAAGTGTGAATGGGAAGGAAAGAATAAAAGGGGAGGGTGGGCAAAAATTAGATAAATATATAGGAAAATTTCAGTAAAATCTCTTCATAACACAAGTAGTTGTCAATATGAGAGTAATTCTTTTTTACTTCTAAACTATTAAGAGTATTTTTTTAAACTTCTACACTCACACACACACACCCCATAAAACAATTCTGTTCATGTTCAGACTTTCGAAAATATTACAGCAGAAAATGGAAGGTGGGGAAAAAAAGTGTAAACGGGAAGGGGGGGAAAAGGAGGGGGAAAAATTTTTTTTCCCTTCTAGAACATTAACAGTGGGTGTCTGAAAATGGTGAAGAAGACTGCTAGGAACAACAAGAAATTACACAGCTTTAAAAAATAATGCACTCACTGTTAACGGTTGTTTTATTGAACCGATGTAAGGTGAATACATGAACCTTTCCGTGGAAATTAAATCCCATTTTTCGTACAGCGATTCGCACACCCGTATGCAGAACACGCAGGCATGATTAAAAAAGTTGATATTAGATAAATATGTAGGAAAATTACATGAATTCGCGGCAATCCTCATTGGCGGGAAATGTCTGAGTCGGCCATATTTGTGTGCCCTGGAAGCTTCAAGAAAATGATCTTATGCCGACTCCAGTTAATCTAACCTTCTTGCTCCTGGTAGATGAAGAAGGATTTGCAATGGATGACTTACCAAGTTACTGCAAAATGGCTGCGGTTCACCGAAAACTAGTGGGTCCACGTAGATGTGTCGTGGGGGGGGGGGGACAAGGAGGGTCAAGAGGGGTGGGAGGGGCAGATTGGGTCTGGCATTGATGGAACCAGCGCAAACCATATCTTATCCCCTGTCCTGCACCAGACCTGCTAACATGGCTCCACTAGACCAGTGGTTCCCAACCTGTAGTCCCACGCCCCCCCCAGGGAAACTGGAACCTCTTTATAGGTCATCTGGGGGGCCCCTTCTGACTGTGCCGCCACCAGGAGAGGTGAGGGGGATGGCGGCCAGGAATAGGGCCTTCTTGGTGGTGGCCCTACGACTACGGAACACCCTCCCCTTAGAACTAAGAACTGCTCCCTCTTTGGCAACATTCCGGCAGGGGCTGCAGACTTTTTTATTCAAACAAGCTTTTAACTGTTGACAGGCAGGCTGACATTTTTTACATTCTATCTTTTGAATCGTGGGATCCACAAGGTTTGCTGTTTTTTTTTAAATTTTAACTGTTTTTTAATTATGTTTTTAATATTGTTTTAATTGCATATATTTGTATTGCCTTTTTAATGTTGTAAGCCACCTTGGGTGCCCTTACACCTCGGGCAGAAAGGCGGGATAGAAATTAAATGAATGAATGAATGAATGAATGAATGAATGAATGAACCCTTTAAGGGGAGTGGATGAAGCAGGTAGAGTAGCAACAGCCTCATAGGGATTGTGCTGCTGCTGCTGCTGCTGCTGCTGCTACAAGGAGCTCTGTTAAGGTACATGGGGGGTAGCGTGGCCATCCTGAGGGGGCGGGGCAGCAATCCCCTCTGTGGGCCACCCCGCTGCCCTAAACAGCTACCTGCAGCAATCTGACCCAAGCCTGGGCTTGCGCAAGCCTTGAAGTGAGTGTGATTGTCGCAGAGAGCTATTTGGGGCAGCGGCAGTGGTGTCATTCAGGGGGAACGGACCAGAACGGGCGTTCCGGATCCTAATGGGCTCCGTGGCTGGTTCCGGGTTCCCGACAAGTGCCAATTAAAAGTGAGTTCCTGTTCCTAAATCATTTGAATGACACCACTGGGCAGCGGCACAGCCCGCAGAGGGGATTGCCGCCCCCTGCCCCCTCTGGATGGCCACGCTGCCCCCCAGGTTCCTTAACAGAGCTCTTTGTGGCGGCAGCGGTGCAATCCTTGTGAGGCTGCCCCTGCTGTCACCATCCTCCCCTGCAAGGACTTACAGGGCTCCCCACCTTCACGTAAAAGTTGGGAACCACTGCACTAGACTGATGAGATCAAGTAGAGCGATTTGGCAGGCACAGACCCGAGTAAACGAGAGAGGGTTAAGTCTGGAGGGTACAGGTCAGACCCAGAAGTTATATCACTTCCAGGTCACTGGGCTCCATGACACCGCCATGCCTCACCAGCTCAGAACATTACGGCACATCCCTGGTTGGAAACCCGCATAGAAGCAGCCAGGGCCAGCTCTAGCAGCAGCGGGGCCTAATGTGGGGCATTCCTGCGGGGCCCCCAACTCACCAAGAAGAGCATTTGTTCATGCCACATGCAAAGCCTGGCATGTGGAAGTAGTTGGTGGTGACAGCATCACATCCCCGCCAACTGTCTTGGGCTGTTCAGAGGCAGAGGCAGGTGGGAGAGACCCAGGTCAAGCTGCTCTGCTCACCCCACTGACTTGCAGCCCATCGAGATCCCAGCTGCAGCCACAGGCAAGATGCTCACCCTGCTGGTGTGGGGCCCCCTGAAGCGCAGGGCCCGATGGGATTACATTGGTCACGTTGGTTTAAAGCTGGCTGTGTGCCATCCTCCCTGACGTGTTTAGTTGTCTCTTGTGTTCCCTGAGGCATCTGGTGGGCCGCTGAGAGATGCAGGAAGCTGGAGTAGATGGACCTTTGGCCTGATCCAGTGGGGCTCTTCTTATGTTCTTACGCTATAGAAAAACTTGGTTTCTGAAAACGCCTCATGAAGAGTAGCTTACAGATTTTAAGCAAATCGTGCACAACTGGTTACAATTGCAACTGGTGGGAACTGGTTATCGAGATCTTGCTTTGGAATGACAGAGTGGGCAGGCATGGGAAGTTGGCAAGGAGCAGTTTGCTCCAAGGGTCAAGCGAGCTTTCGGGGAAGGGCTCTGTGTTAGAACCCGGTTTGGAGTGCAGAAAACAATTCCTTCCTGGCAGCTGTAAGTGGGGGAGACAGAAACTCCCGTCTTGAACTCTGTCCGTGCTGAGCAGAGTATATTAATGATCCAACTGGACAAGCTGTGCAACTTGGAGTGGTCCAAACCTGTTTTACGGTGGCCCTTGTGGCAGCTAAACTTCACTGGTTAGGTTAGGGTTGTGCTCTAAATTAGCGGGGGAGGGGAAAGCTTCAAAAAAGCTTTCTTCTAAGTTAAACAGTGGAAGTCTGTCGCAGGCTACAGGCCATGATGGTTAGTGCAACCTCCTTACTTTACAGGTAGGCTACCTCAGAGTGCTGGGTGCAAGGAAGTGGGCCAGTAGCAGTTGCAGGGGGCGCCATGTTGTGGGGGGGGCGCCATGAAAACGGTGCCCCCGAAAAATGGCGCTCATGGCTCTTGACACCTCCCGCTATACCCTAAATATGCCTCTGCCCCCACTCACTAAGAAGAGCACTGTTTGTGCCACATGCAAAGCATGGCATGTGGAAGTAGTTGGTGGTGATAGCATCACATCACCGCCAACTGCTTCCAGGTGGCCCATCTTGGGCTGTTCAGAGGCAGAGGCAGGTGGGAGAGACCCAGGTCAGCTGCTCTGCTTGCCCCACTGACTTGCAGCCCATCGAGATCCCAGCTGCGGCCACAGGCAATATGCTCACTCTGCTCATGCAGGGCCTCCTGAAGCACGGGGCCCGATGTGACGACGTTGGTCATGTTGGCTTGAAGCCGGCCCTGAAAGCAGCAACTGTGACAAGCAGCTCCTCTAGCTGTTCATGGCAAATGCGCATGAACTGCCCTGAGTCCTTACAAGCATTGGCCAAAGGACAACCGTAGGAGCTTGATGGCTGCATTGATGGCATGCAAACCTGCTTTGTTCCTAGACATTTAGCTGGACTTCAGCCACCTCCTTTTCTAGTAAATGATTTCCCAGTGTGAGACGCGGGGAAAGCACTGGCTACAGCCCTTCCCTGGAGCGCTGAGAGAAGAGGGTCTGTCGATGTCCTGCAGGTGCCACAGTCCAGGCCAGCTGTGCACACAAGGATTCCCGGCAGGGTGTATTAAAACAGGACAGCTGCACTCGGCTTCCACAAGCACGGAGAGCTTAGCCTGGATTTTCCCTGTATTAGGGGAGTTATTTTACGCAGTGTCCTGGGAGAAAATGCAGGTCTCTCAAAGGCCTTCAGATCCTTGGCTGGGCCAAGCTCAGTACAGGCAGACACATCCGTCACGATGAACCAGGCTTGGAGATGGAGCAAAACATTCACTCCAGCCAATTATGTTAACCCCCCCCCAAAAAAACCCCCCCACACACAAAAAACTGTTCTGCCACCTTAGTAATGAAATCTGTGACATGTTGATATACTGGAATGTGGACAATCATGGGTGCTCCAGTATATCAAGGAGGCTTGATAGTGCCGTAAAGCATGCTTGCAACTTTCTGGGAGACCTGCACTGGGACAAGGTGACCTTGTATGGGCCTAGGGGCCAAGGAGGACAGTCACGGACCTACCATTACGTCCGAGGGGGGGAACTCTGAGTTTGAAAGCCGCAATATTTAGGAAGCATTTACATTCTTAAACATATCAACTCCCCATGAACATTAAACTTCTTTATACCTGGCGTCGCCCGGGTAGTTATTTATCCCAAGATTATATTACACACGAAATTACCAAATTACCAATCAACTCAGCCAATTGTTCCCAGGCGTTCCAGTGGGGCATGGCGGACGTTTGTTTCGCACCCTTTCCCGCTCCCCACGTTGAGGGGGGCCCCGAACCTGGAATCCAACAGCATCACCTAGATCCCAACATCCCTCTCCCAGATCCCAACATCCCAGATCCGTTCCGCAGGACTTCTGTTCAGCAAGCTGTTCAACACTTTAAAGGCTTCAGGTGCTGGAAAGGTTATACTCTGCATGTCATAGAGTGACATCAGCAATGACATCATAATAGATTGCCTCAGGACAGCACATATCAGCTGAAGTATGCACACACACACACACACACACACACACATATGTTCAGGCCCCCCTCGCGCCCCCTGCGCTCACTTTGTTACTGTTTGTATACAATCTTCATCGCCTACACCAAATCAAAAGAAATCACGTCTACAAAGCTTAATACATTTGTTCCTCATTTTAGTTATACAGTTTCTACAATCTAAAGTTCAAAGTTTAAAAAACAAAATAAATCTACTATAATCTTTCAATTATCTTTTCTTTTCAATCCAATATTGAAAAGACCACTTGGACTTTCAATCCAATCATAGAACAATTTCCAACATTCTTAAATATTCTTATATCTTAGTTATATCTCCATCTTGCATCCTTTCAGTCAAAACATCCATTTCTACCATTTCATATATTTTTTCTACTAATTGATTTACATTTGGGGGTCTCTTCGCTTTTCCATTTCTGGGCACACAATAATCTTGCTGCTGTAATTACATGTATTAAAATATGTTTCATCCCCTTATCTTGTATATTACCCATCATATTTAAAAGAAATAATTCTGGTCTGAATATTATGTTTTCACATTCCAACATTTCTTGTAAAATAGAGTGGACCAACATTAAACTTCTTTTTTAATCCAGAGGACTCTCAGTGTCTCTGGTTAATAATCATACAACTTGAACCTTTCTCATTTACCTTTTATATGAATAAATTTACCTCTTGTATTTTGTATTAATAGTGATGCAAAGGGGTTAGCCAACAGATTTCCATGAGCCACACATTATATGTCAAGGAGCCTCAAGTGGCTTCCAAGCAGCGGCGTCATGCAGCCGGAACGCTGGGCGGGAGGAATGGGCGACGGGTGGGCTGCTGCTCACCTGTTCCTCCCGCCCAGCGTTCCGGCTGCATGACGCCGCTGCTTCCAAGCCATAATTTGGTCACCCTTGCTCTATAAGCACAAGCCCTTAGATCAGAGATGGCAAGCCTACAACATGCGTGTCAAAGGTGACATGCCACAGCATTTGGGGTGGCACAGCAGTATTCACCAATCCCTGAGAAAAAAGTTTATTTTATTCATTTTTCATTTTAGTAATTATTTGATGTTTCTTTACGTAATGCATAGCACCACACATGATTGGACTGTATTTTTTGTTTAAATAAATGAATATAATGAATTGTGTCTCTTTTGTTTGGGAAGGGGGTTGACACGCCAGCAGAATCAAGTTAAGCATTTTCTGAAGTTTTGATGCACCGAGCCCAAAACGTTCACCATCACTGCCTCAGATTTTGCAACAGAAAAAAAGACATGTATGCTTCTGAGGGCACAATCCTAATCTGGAGTTAGGCTGGCACAGTTAGGCCAGCAAAGTTTGGCTGGTTCAAGGGACACCATAAAGTAAGTTTGGACCACTCTCTGAGTCAGAGAGGCCACCACACAGACGTGCGCCATCCTCCCTGACTCCGAGAGTGGTCCAAACACCACTCCCTTGTTTCTGGCATTCTGAGGTAAAATTCTGAGGTAAATAGGAGGTAAATAAAGCAAAGTCTGGCCAGCACAAGGGGCACTTTAAAGTGTGTTTGGACAACTCTTGGAATCAGAGAAGTCAGCGCACCGATGTGCGCCATCCTCCCTGACTTTGAGAGTGGTCCAAACATACTTTATGGTGTCCCTTGTGCTGGCCAAACTTTGCTGGCCTAACTGCTGGCCTAACTCTAGGTTAGGATTGCTCCCTGAGATTTGGAAATACCTTCTGTTCTGACACAAGCTGGGTTTTCCTTGAAAGTTCATCTTCAGGGGCAACAGGAAAGACAGCCGTGTACCAGCGTTAACCTATGCTCCTTTTATCTTCCATTAGTCTTCCCCACCATGAAATCACACTAGTTTGTATCGGATTCCCAACCTGAGGCCAATTTCATGACCGAAACATGGGTGAAAACAAGTTCTGGGAGGGCAAAGCTTGTGTCATTTCCCAGAAGCGTTTGCCTGTTCTCCTGTCTTAAAAAGAAAAAAAATTGTCTTTGTCTTGCACAGATTAGTGCAGAAATGAACCAGCTACCAGATATCTGGCTATAATATTAAGACAGGTTTGGAGAGATTTGACGGCTGGCTGGAATTATGGCCGCTTGGGTTGTAGCGCTTGGTGATCACACATGGATGAAAATGATCCCAGGAGAGCTTTCAATGATCCCAGGAGAGCTTTCAATGATCCCAGGAGAGCTTTCAAGTTCCACAGTGGATATTTAAAGCCCTTTACGGCTCGGGTCCGGGGTATTTGAGGGACCGCCTCCTTCCATATAATCCTGCCCATACTCTTAGATCATCTGGAGGGGCCCTTTTGACTGTGCCGCCACCAGGAGAAGTGAGAGGGGTGGTGGCCAGGAAGAGGGCCTTCTCGGTGGTGGCCCCCCAACTTTGGAATACCCTCCCCTTAGAATTGAGAACTGCTCCCTCTCTGTTAACATTCCGGCGGGGGCTGAAGACCTTTTTATTTCAAAAAGCTTTTAATTGTTGACAGGTCTGGCGGGCTGGCTGGTTTATTATAATTTATGATCCACTGGGTTTGTTGCTTTTAAATTGTACTGTTGGTGGTTTTAATTGTTTTATTGTATTGTTTTTTATATTGTTTTTGAAGTGTTTTTAATGTTAGTTTTTATATTTTGTAAAGCCGCCTTGAGTGCCTTTAGGCAAATAAGGCGGGGTATAAATCTAATAAATAAATAAATAAAATAAAATAAATAAATATTATTGGACGTTCTCATGCGTTTTCTGGAGCTGTCACATAAATGCAATGTGACAGCAAATTTATGGTATCTGAGCCATGTCATTCAGGGGTCAGATTAGGGAGATGGGACAGATTTTTGGACCCAAGTTGTCGTGTTCCTTGTTAGATTGTGAGCCCCTTTGGGGAAAGAGAAGTACATTCTCATTCCTTTTGCTACGAACACCACTTTGTGATTTCCTCTGTTGAACAGACCATGTTATCCTATACACGCTTCCCTGAGAGCAAGCCCTATTGAACGTACTGGGACTTATGTCTGAGTAAACATGCACAGGCTTGCACTGCAAATATTCTAAATCAGTAGTTCTCAAATGTTTTAGACTGGGGCCCACTTTTAAGAGAGGCACTCGTGTCAGGGCCCACCGGAAGTGATGTCATTAACCTGGAAGTGATGTCACGGCCAGAAGTGACATCATCAAGCAGGAAGTGCCATCATTGTAACGTTATCCAATGACACTCCTGAAATGCAAACGGGCATTCTTGGACTGCAGCAATTGCACAACTATGAAACATCCCTGACAGGATGCAGGATGAGGACAAAGTATGATGTAAAAGCACTGAACTGAAATTTAAATTTGAAATTAACCTCTCACTTGAAAATTCAAACTGTGAACACTCACAAAAGGAATATAGTAAGAGGAAGGTCTGCAGCTTCCAAGATTGCTGTTCCCAGCTCTCCGCAACTCACCCGACATCACGTTGTGGCCCACCAAGTGGGTCCCGACCCACAATTTGAGAAACACTGTTCTAAATAGTATTTAGAATACAGCAATATGGCGACTTTCATCCATTGATGTGCTCGTCCAGCCAATTTCAATTATAACCACATTTCACATTTCGTCCATGTGCTTTCCTCTTTTGTCCAATTAAATCCAACATTCCATGACATTTGTTGATGTTCATATGTTTGTTTTTCTATTATTTCTGCGTATTTTGGCTTCACCCACATTTGCATTAGTTATGTTTTTCACCAAACATGGCCCAAATAAATTTGCAAGCTAAATATGCTTTGACATTCATCCATAGTTGACTTTCATCCATGGTCTGGTCCCGAACCAGATATAATGCAATATAATAACATGCTGTTGTTATTATTATTATTATTATTGAAGAACGCTCTCTGGTTAATATTGTTCCTCTATATACAGACTTCTCATTTCAAGGGCTTTTTCAGCATCACTACAGATCAGTGATTTTGTGGGGAAAGGGATACGTGCCTTATTTATTTTGTTAGCCAGCAGTTTCATTTCCAAACAGCTCTCTGAGCATGCATGCTTTGGAGCTCATCATGTATAGCTCCTTCCTGCATATGCGCCAGGTGTCAGTCAAAGAGGCTGGAGCGGAAATCCTTGCTGGGTGGCCGGAAGCCCACAAAGGTTTTCAGGATCATTTCTCTATATTATTCCATCTCCCGGTTATGAGACATGGACTTGGCTCTCCAGGAAATGACAATAGGACCTTTCCTGTTATCTTGCTATATGACCGCTCAACAGGAAATGACATCAGCATCCTCGAGACTGGGCATTTTATTTTCTACCGGTGTGATGCACCTTTTTTGTTTGGCCAGGGCCAGGTGACCCATCCAACAATGACCTGAGCTCATCCCATCCTGTTGAATAAGCTCAGCTTCAAGCCCTTGGAGAGTCATTAGATGCTTGTGTTTTTTCCCCAAACCAAAACAAGTCCATTCATTCATTCATACATTCATTCATAAAAAAAGAAAGATGAGTTTGGGAGAAGTTCTGCATGGGAGAGAAATATTCTATCTCTGTTTGGAAGAAAACATACCGCAAACAACCCAATCCTATTATGGCTACCACAGTATCCCTTGGGGGTTTGGGGCTGTTGGAGGTCCCCTTGGGGTGACATTTATCTCCTTGTCCCTTGGTATTGGAAAAGGCAGGAGATACCCCGAGGAGATAGGGAATGGTATCCGCAGTGGCCCCTTGTCCCACATCAGCCAGGAAGTATGGGGTTAACCCCAGAGCTTCTGCAAGCCTCAAGAGCTCAGCTGCAGGCCGATGAGGGCCCTGGCTAGGAAGGGATTAGCACAGGTGCAGATGGATGTGGCTGATGAGCTAGAGCTTGCCCAGCAACAGACACCGATTGGCCTGCCTCAGTATAAAGTGGGAGGCAGGAGCTGCAGTAAGCGACCTGGGTAGGTGCTGGAGGAGGGCACCAGGTAGGTGCTGGATGGATTGTTAAAGGAAGGGTGATTAGCACCAGGTAGGTGCTGGAGGAGAGGCACCGACTGTCTGTTAAAGGACTGGAGAAGGTAAGGTTATTGTGGGGAGTAACTGTGGGAAACTGTTGTATGGCTGCCACGCCCCTGGAGCCACCAAGTGGAGGAGGTAGTTGTGGCTTAGGCAAGCTGACTGCCTATTGTTTGGTGGTGGGGTTTGTTGGTGCTAAATTAGGGTATCTGGAGCTAAGCCAGTGATGAGGGTAGTCTGGAGGAGGCTGGCCAGCCGGTGATTCCAAGCAAAGCTGCTGGAAGAGAGGAGGCCCAGTGGGTGAATGAACCTGTTGCCTATCTCTGAGGCTGCTCTGGAGGGGAAATTAGTTAGCCTAGTGTGGGCATTGGGGCCCTTGGGGAGGCCCAGCAGGGAATTTTTGGGCAGAACAGTAAGCCCCACAAACTTGGATAAACTTAGGGTGCAGTCCAAACCTGGAGTTAGGCCAGCACAAGTCTGGACTTAATTGAAGTCCAGCAATTAAAAAAACACACACCAAAGAATGGGGAATTGCAAACTCAGTGGTTCTTTTTTGGGAAGAAGACCAAGTAAGTGGAAACTCCAAAATCCAGACAGACATGCAGAAGGATAGCTAAGAAAACCATTGGCACCTGGGTACGTTTCTTAAGAGAACCTTCAGCTTTTGAGATATCAAAAATACCTACAGTACGAGCTGGAAAAAAAATACACAACAGAGTGCTTATGTGTTCTGATTTATGATTTGACTGTGGTAAAGTATGTGTCTAGCTCGGGTTAACAGATGTTTTGTTAATTCCCAATTTCTCCCATAATCTGTATATTTTTGTCCCACACTTGGGCACGGTCTGCAGTAGATGATGGAGTGCTCCCTCATTAATCATGTGCAAGTGGAAGTATGAGCCTGTTTTATTTGCTCCTGGAGCGCCGGGCCACATAAATTAACTGGAACGCGTGTTTCATGTATCCCCCGCCATTCCAGCTACCTTTTGGTGCAAGAGGACAGTAGCGCTCAAAGAAATCAGAGGGAGAATGGAACCTTCTTCAGTCTTGACATCATTTTGGCCAACATTTTGTCTTGATTCAGGGTACAATCCTAACCTGGAGTTAGGCCGGCACAGATAGGCCAGCAAAGTTTGGTTGGCACCAGGGCCACCGTAAAGTGCGTTTGGACCATTCTCAGAGTCAGGGAGGATGGCGCACGTCTGCTGACCTTACTAAGCCAGCCTAACTCCTGCTGGTGCACCACTGGGCAAGGGAGGCACATTTACCACCACGCTGAGGGACAATGTAGCACATTCCACACCATGAAATGCCACCAATGACATTAGCCCCACTGCTCAAAATGCACAGGTCTCGCCACTACATCATACTGAATCATTAGAAATGGCTTTGCTTGTTTTTAACCTGCAGCACAGTCTACTGTAGAAATCATTATAAATACCTAATATAAATATAATAACTTTTGCTGAATAAAGTATTTGTTTCGTGCTATTGCCAGTGAACTCAAATGAGTTTTCTGGAATTTAAGGGCCAAATCACATGTTACTTTAAATGTATTTGTTGGCCTGATATTCTTTCTTTCTTTCTTTCTTTCTTTCTTTCTTTCTTTCTTTCTTTCTTTCTTTCTTTCTTTCTTACTAACTAACTAACTAACTAACTAACTAACTAACTAACTAACTAACGATAGTCTGGGGGCCAAATCCGGCCTGCCACAAGATTTTATCTAGCCCTCAGCAATTTACAATATTTGACATTTTTACTTGTTGTATATCATTTCTCAGTTTAAGCATGGCACTGTTTCATTGTAAATGGCACCTTTCTCTTTTGTTCTGAATTATATCATGATGATCACACACACACACAAAGATCCAAGTAAAACGTATTCATTCACTTAACGTTTCATTCATTCATTTATAAAACTGGTTTTTTTCAGCCTGTGAAAAGCTGTAAAATATACGATGTGGCCCTTGTACTTAAAAGTCTGGAGACCCCTGTTCGGAATACTGTGGGATGAGTGCAAAACAGAGCAGAATCACAGCCCAGGGAGTTGAATTACATTTTGTGCTGCAATCTGTAATTAAAAAAAAAAAAAGTTCCATTGACTTTCAATTGCAGATTCTTTTCACAAATTAAAAAATTAGGGTGGGTACATGACCCAGACCATAACTGCTTCAGGGGCAAAGCATTGAAGCCCCTCCCCATAGCCTCCTATTTTGGTTTTGCTGCAGTTCAAAGCCCTTCTCTTTGCTCTGTATAAAAAATTCCACCCCAAAACATGCATTCATACAGGTTTGGGGCTAAAGTTGTGCTGTTTGAGAAGCCGGCCAGAATCTGAGAAGAAGAAGAAGAAGAAGAAGAAAAAAGAACCATGCATTTCATGGAGAAGTAGAATCTAACAGTGGAAAATGAGTTGTCAAAAATCCAGGACGGTGAAATTAATTAGGCTTTGTAAAGAAAACCCAACTGTAGCTAGGGAGAAATGTATTTAACAGATCTGACTCGATTGTCCCTTTGGCAAAGAGGTGTATTCCAGCCAAATTGGCCAAGCACTCTTCCCCCCTGTTTTTCTAAGAGCAAACCATATGTGCAAGAAGGACAGCTTTTTTATGGGTAATTAAGGAGGACTCGGAGGTGCCAAGCTTTTGTATTCCTGCAAAATTAAATTAATTCCCCAGGTTGGCAGAAGCTCCCCAGCAAGGAACTGAGGGCGCAATCCTAACCTGGAGTTAGGCTGGCACAGTTAGGCTAGCAAAGTTTGGCCAGCACAAGGACCACCGTAAAGTGCGTTTGGACCACTCTCAGAGTCAGGGAGGATGGCGCATGTCTGTGTGTTGGCCTCTCTGACTCAGAGAGTGGTCCAAACCCGGGCTGGCTCTAGCAGTGGCGGGGCTCAATGTTGGGCATTTCTG
Source organism: Lerista edwardsae (assembly GCA_029204185.1). Taxonomy (NCBI): domain Eukaryota; kingdom Metazoa; phylum Chordata; class Lepidosauria; order Squamata; family Scincidae; genus Lerista; species Lerista edwardsae. Next base: position 3,062,808 of record JAJKFI010000093.1, read on the forward strand.
CGGGGGCCCCAACCCTCCCTGCAGGGCCCCCCACTCACCAAGAAGTGCTCAGTTCGTGCCACGTGCAAAGCATGGTATGTGGAAGGAGTTGGTGGTGACATCATCACATCACCGCCAACTGCTTCCAGGTGGCCCATTTTGGGCTGTTCAGAGGCAGAGGCAGGTGAGAGAGACCCAGGTAAAGCTGCTCTGCTCGCCCCACTGACTTGCAGCCCATGGAGATCCCAGCTGCAGCCACAGGCAAGATGCTCACCTTGCTAGTGCGGGGCTCCCTGAAGCGCGGGGCCCGATGTGACGACATGGGTCACATGGGCTTAAAGCCGGCCCTGGTCCAAACATACTTTACAGCGTCCCTGGTGCCAGCCAAACTTTGCTGGCCTAACTGCCGGCCTAACTCCAGGTTAGGATTGTGCCCTGAACCTGATTAATCAAGCCCAATAGTATTTCCGTTCCCGATGCAAATCACACAAGCTGCCCTTGTCATCGTTCCTCTCCCATCACTCACTGTAGAGGGGAATGGGAAGATCGAAGGGGACCAGGTGACTAGTCTGTTTCCTTTTACTCAAAATGCACCTTCCTGCCATTTCTGGCCATTTGTGGCATCTTTCAATGGTCCATCCTCTGACCGCAAAGCTGTCACAGCCTCCGTAGCCTCCTCGCTAATGAGATGCAACTTTGCCCAAAGCCAGACCAAAAGGAAATACATGAATATTCATTTCACAGGCTCATCTTTCCCTGTCCAGGGTTGATTTGGGAAGGGAGGGAGAGAGGAAGCCGTGACTAGGCTCGTCTGGCTCGTTTCACCTCTGAATGATGTATGGCTTCTTCCTGTCTTCTCTCCGCACGTCATTAGGGGCCAGAACGCCCAAGCTACAAAGGCCGAACAATGGGAAATGGGAGGATTCCATCGTCGCTGGCAGGAATAAGGAAGAAAAGATCTGAAGTTCCATGTTGCAGCTTCAGGTTTCACGATCTGATCTCAGCAGCACGCCATTGCCAGGCCCATCTTGTTGAAGCTGTTCTTCACACTGTGCATTGTTAGTCTGTGGAACTCACTGCCACCAGAGGGGGTGATGGCCACTCTTGTTCACTTTAAAAGCGGATGGGACAAAACAGGTCTACCTAGGGCTATTAGTCATGATGGCGAGATACTCCCTCCAGGTTCAGAGGCGGTTTATCTCTGAAAAACGCATCCTAGCTAGCCCATTAGGCCGCATCCTAGCTCCCATCCCCAGGCTGCAAGGCCCCGATTCTGGCAGCGTGGCGTCCTCGGCTCCAAATAGCAGGTGCACATCTGAGGAGCCAAGTGGGACGCCTGGTGCCTAGCCTGGGGTAAGGGCACAAGTGTGCCCTTGCCTCGGGGAGGTTCCTGCCTGCTCCCAAGTTTTTCTGGATATGGCACAGGCCCACTGGCCTGCCTGTTCCAGCACAAGTTAGGATTGAGCCCTCAGGTGTGTGTGTGTGTGTGTGTGTGTGTGTGTGTGTGTGTGAGACAGAGAGAGAGAGAGAGAGAGAGAGAGAGAGAGAGAGAGAGAGAGAGA
>JAJKFI010000093.1:3074364-3085535 GCA_029204185.1 Lerista edwardsae
AGGATGCAGGCATCTTGTTGTCTCATGTGCTCCCTGAGGCACCTGGTCAGCCACTGTGAGATACAAGAAGTTGGACTAGACGGGCCTTTGGCCTGATCCAGCAGGGCTCTTTTGATGTTCTTATGGACCACACATGGGGGGGGTGATATATTTACCTCAGAATTTTACCTCAGAATGCTAGATACAAGGGAGTGGCCACAGATGCAGGCATCTGGTTGTCTCATGTGCTCCCTGAGGCACCTGGTGGGCCACTGTGAGATGCAGGCAGCTGGACTAGGTGGGCCTTTGGCCTGATCCAGCAGGGCCCTTCTTATGTTCTCATGTTCTTAAGGGCTGGGGAACTCTTGCCAGTTGCAGTAGCCTGGTGGCATGTCAGGATTGTTTCTGTGTCTCCTCTTCCCAGAAACCTTGAATTCAAAATGGCAGAGGAGAGCTGAGAAGGAAGTGTGGAGGAGGAGGAGAGTGAGGCAGTAGAGCATTGGTGACACTCTAGCCAACTACTTTATGCTTGCTTCCTTTATACCCAAATTAGCATCTTCCTCACCAGTCTTTACCTTGACTCCATTTCCCTCCTTCCATTTCCAATCTGTGCTCCCTTCTCTCTTTCAACTGCAGTTCAATGTCTTGTTGCGAATTTTGAAACTAAAATGTCTCTTCCTCACCACCCAGCCATCCAGAAGCTTGCTTTCTAACATACAGTGACATCTCTCTAGGAATCTGAGGGCGCAATCCTAAATGGAGTTAGGCCAGCATAAGCTAAGCCAGCAAAGTTTAGCCACCACAAGGGACACCGTAAAGTATGTTTGGACCACGTGCGCCATCCTCCCTGACTTCGAGAGTGGTCCGAACACACTTTATGGTGGCCCTTGTGCTGGCCAAACTTTGCTGGCTTAGCTTACGCTGGCCTAACTCCAGTTTAGAATTGCACTCTGAGCAGAGGCAGATCTAAGGGAGGGCAAAGCTCTAAGTTTTGCAAGAAGCCTTACCTTGCAGTGGAAATCGCTCCTCTCCTGCACCGTTTTAGCCAATCCTCACAGGGAAAAGCAACATCTTGGCGTTGCTTACTGGCTACAGCAGCAAGGGAGAGGAGGGATTTGCATGACAGGGTAAGGCTTCTTGCAACACTTAGAGCTTTGCCCTCCCTGTAGATCCGCCTCTGAGAGTTTGCTGAGAGTTACACTGAGAAAAGTGTAAGTTAAATGTTCATGGTGACTACATATAGAATTTAAAAATTGAAATGCTTCTTAAATATTGCCACTCTCAAATGCCTGAAGTTTATTGTACTCTAAATGGGTCTTACGCAGTGGTGTCATCTACTCTCTTGCAGACGGAACGCTGGGCAGGACTTAGAGTGATCGACAGCCCGTCGACTCACTTCCGCTTTCTTCGCGCTCCCCGCGCGGCTTTCCCTCGCCTCGGAGGGGGCGCCTGCTCGCCCAGGCACCCGGTGCGCCCACACCCATCCCCCCTGGCGAGCAGGCGCTCCCTCCGAGGCGAGGGAAAGCCACGCGGGGAGCGTGAAGAAAGCGGAAGTGAGTCGACGGGCTGTCGATCACTCTAAGTCCCGCCCAGCGTTCCGTCTGCAAGAGAGTAGATGACACCACTGGTCTTACGTTAAGCCAGTCCGATCACCCCTGTTACATGGAGATATTTCCCCCCAGATCAGTGGTTCCCATACTATGACTCGGGACCCACCAGTGGGTCGCAAGCCAATTTCAGGTGGGTCACAAAGCATCTAGGGCAGTGTAGTGGAAAACGCGGAAGATCACCCCGAGGAGGCAGTGGATGGTGCCAACAGCGGCCCTTGGTTCAGGAAAGCGCAGGGTTGACACCAGGGAAGGAGCAGAGGCTGGGCTGCACAGCTGCAGCCACTTAGGAGCTTGTAGCAGGGATAGAAGGAGCACCTGGAGGAAGGAGAAACTGTGGGTTGCAGTTGTGGAGAGAGGGGTGGAAGGAGTGGAGGTTTTGCTGACATATCGGACTGGACGACTGGCTTGACTAACGGACTGGACAACGGACTGGCTTACTGGAGAACGGACTGGTGTGGTGAACTGATACATGGACTGACTTACTGGCTTGACTGATTGACAAACGACAAACGACTAAGGACTATTGGACTGAGGACTGGCCATTATTGAAGGACACCTGCTCTGAAGCTCCAGGAGGAGACCTGTGGCCTACAGGCAAGCCACTGGGTGGGGCGAGCTCTCTGTTTGTAGATATTGCCAGGACTAAGAAGAAGTAAGAAAGTAAGAAGGTGATACGGGAGGCCAAGAAAGCATTTGAGGAACGCATGGCTAGCAACATAAAGGGGAATAATAAAAGCTTCTTCAAATATGTTAGAAGCAGGAAACCTGCCAGAGGCGCGATTGGCCCTCTGGATGGTGAGGGAGGGAAAAAGGAGATAAAAGGGGACTTGGAGATAGCAGAGAAATTAAATGAATTCTTTACGTCCGTCTTCACAGCAGAAGAATTTGGGCAGATACCACAGCCTGAACAGCCCTTCCTAAGGAATTAAAGCAGATAATGGTTAACAAGGAAGATGTTTTAGATCAAATTGATAAACTACGTATACATAAGTCACCAGGCCCAGATGGTATACACCCAAGAGTTATTAAGGAACTAAAGAATGAAGTTGCTGACCTCTTAACTAGAGTATGCAACTTGTCCCTTCAAACGGCCACGGTGCCAGAGGATTGGAGGATAGCCAATGTCACGCCAATCTTTAAAAAAGGGAGAAGGGGGGACCCTGGAAACTACAGGCCGGTCAGCCTAACGTCTGTTCCGGGTAAGATGGTGGAAAGCCTCATCAAAGATAAAATCCTAAAACACGTAGAGGAGCAAGTACTACTAAAGGAAAGTCAGCATGGCTTCTGTAAGGGTAAGTCTTGCCTCACAAACCTTTTGGAATTCTTTGAAAAGGTCAACAGGCACGTGGATGTGGGTGAACCTGTAGATATCATATACCTGGATTTTCAGAAGGCGTTTGACACAGTTCCCCCATCAAAGGCTGCTGAAGAAACTTCATAGTCAGGGAATAAGTGGGCAGGTCCTCTTATGGATCCAGAATTGGTTGAGGGCCAGGAAACAGAGAGTGGGGGTCAATGGGCAATTTTCACAATGGAAAGAGGTGAAAAGTGGAATGCCCCAGGGATCTGTCTTGGGGCCCGTGCTTTTCAATTTATTCATAAATGACCTGGAGACAGGGATAAGCAGCGAGGTGGCCAAGTTTGCAGATGACACAAAACTTTTCCGGGTGGTAAGAACCAGAAAGGATTGTGAAGAGCTCCAGAAGGATCTCTCCAAGTTGGGGGAATAGGCAGCCAAATGGCAGATGCATTTCAACGTAGACAAATGTAAAGTGATGCACATTGGGGCAAAAAACCAAAACTTCACCTATAGGCTAATGGGTTCTGAGCTGTCTGTGACAACTCAGGAGAGAGATCTCGGGGTGCTGGTGGACAATTCAATGAAGGTATCAACCCAGTGTGCAGCCGCAATTAAGAAGGCCAATTCTATGCGTGGGGTAATTAAAAAAGCGGTTGAGAATAAAACAGCCAATATTATCATGCCGTTGTACAAATCGATGGTAAGGCCGCACCTGGAATATTGTGTCCAGTTCTGGTCGCCGCATCTCAAAAAGGACATAGTGGAGCTGGAAAAGGTGCAGAAGAGAGCGACAAAAATGATTATGGGGCTGGGGCACCTCCCTTATGAAGAAAGACTGCAGCGTTTGGGGCTCTTCAGCCTAGAAAAAAGGCGCCTGAGGGGGGACATGATTGAGACATACAAAATTACGCATGGAAGGGATAGAGTCGATAAAGGGATGTTCTTTTCCCTCTCTCAAAACACCAGAACCAGGGGGCATCTGCTAAAACTGAGGGTTGGGAGAGTTAAAACAGATAAAAGGAAGTACTTTTTTACCCAGTGGGTAGTTAATCTGTGGAACTCTTTGCTGCAGGAGGTGGTGATGGCATCTGGTCTTGATGCCTTTAAGAGGGGATTGGACAGATTTCTGGAAGAAAAGTCCATTGTGGGCTATAGGCAATGATGGGTTGTAGCCTCCTTACATTAGTAGTAGGCTACTTCAGAGTACTGGGTGCAAGGGAGTGGCCACAGGATGCAAGCATCTTGTTGTCTCGTGCCTCCCTGGGGCACCTGGTGGGCTGCTGTGAGATACAGGAAGCTGGACTAGATGGGCCTTTGGCCTGAGCCAGCAGGGCTCTTCTTATGTTCTTATGTTCTTATGTTCTTATGACTGTCGGTATTGGGGTGACTAAGTAGCCTAAGTGGGCATAGCATTTGGGAGGAAAGTTTGGAGCAGGGGCTTTGGCAAGACAGGAGGCATATTGAAAAGATGGGAAGATGGAATGCTGGAAAGGGGGAGGGCTGTGTGGCTCTCTTGCTTGTGCCAAGGTTGTAAATAGGCTTTTTTTTTCTGTCTGATTCATTTTGCTGTTGGAAAATGGTTGAGAAATCACCCAACATTGCTGCATTATCAGGAAAACAGCAGGCTCTGGCATCACAGTGACGGCACTTCCAGCCATGACATCACTTCCGGTGGGTCCCAGGCAGATTGCCATTCTAAAAAGTGCATCCAGGTGCTACAATGTTTGAGAACCACTGCCCTCGATGACTTCATTTAGAGATTGTCATCCCACAAAGCCAAGGCACTGAAAATGGGATGTGTGCAAAGTTTATGCATCACTCTCTCTCCCATGCCACAATTGTGCTCTGCTGGTTCAGAACTTGCCGGCCCTCCTTTCCCTTCAATTGCAGGAAGCATGCAAGTTTATAAGATTATCAGCCCATTATTAACATTTCAGGAACATTGAAAGTGGTTTCCACTTTATCAGTTTACTCTGTTGCTGATAAAAAAAAAAAAAGTGAGCATGTTTTAGCTTTCCATGTTGGATCTCTACTCCCCCTATTCCCAGACAGTATTGTGCATGTTTTGGGTTGAGCCCCCATTTCCCCCCACCCGAAATGGGGCTGTTGCTCTTGGCTTCTGTCATGCAGGAAAGCTGGTGAAAATGAAGTTGTTTGCATAGGGTTTTGGCCAACGGGAAGAGTGAGGGTGCAATCCTAACCTGGAGTTAGGCCAGCACAGTTTGGCCAGCACAAGGGACACTGTAAAGCGCGTTTGGACCACTCTCGGTGTCAGGGAGGTTGGTGCACGTCTGTGTTCTCGCCTCTCTGACTCCGAGAGTGGTCCAAACATACTTTACGGTGTCCCTTGTGCTGGCCAGACTTTGCTTTATTTACCTCATATTCACCTCAGAAATTTACCTCAGAATGCCAGATACGAGGGAGTGGTGTTTGGAGCACTCTCAGAGTCAGGGAGGATGGCGCCCGTCTGTGTGCTGGCCTCTCTGACTCCAAGAGTGGTCCGAACACGCTTTACAGTGTCCCTTGTACTGGCCAGACTTTGCTTTATTTACCTCATATTTACCTCAGAATTTTACCTCAGAAATTTACCTCAGAATGCCAGATACAAGGGAGTGGCGTTTGGACCACTCTCAGAGTCAGGGAGGGTGGCGCACGCTGGCCTCTCTGACTGTAGGAGTGGTCCACTTTATGGTGCTGGCTTAACTGTGCTGACCTAACTCCAGGTTAGGATTGTGCTCTGAGAGGGAAAAATATGCTTCAGAAGACAATGCCCAGCATCTGGACATTTAATGTTAATGTCAAAGGTGCCACATTGGTGGGCAATTCTATTTCAAATGCAATACCAGTCACTCCTGAATTTTGCTGCAGAGGGAATGACACACTGAACTGGTCAAAATAGGCAAGTCCTCTATGTTCCTCAGTTTTTACAAGCTCTTCCTGAGGGCATCTTTGACCTCTGTGCCCCGCCCAAACACATCCCAATCATGGATGTCCCTGGACAATTGCACCCATTCTTTGGCACCCCAGACATTTGTGTCCCAATATATGTATATTAGATGTAATTTTGTTTTTAAAAATGCAAAGGTAGGGCTAGGGGTAGGGCATAGAGCCCAATTCTAAGGACTCGGGTGCAAGCAGTATGCTACTAATGGCCCACACAGGGTAAGGGAATGTTTGTCCCCTTACCCCAATGAGACCTGCAGCTACTTTCCTGACCCCATAGGATACAGCAGCCATTTTGGTGCCACTGTAACCCTGGGTGCTAAGCATAGGATCGGGCTCTTAGTATATATAACATGGGGTTACTTGCCCAGTTGTAGTTTGTTGGTTGCCCAGTTATAGTGGGATGCAAATAACCAATATGCAAAAAAAGAAACAAACAAACAAAAACCTCACGCAACCCAGGGTGCAATCCTAACTTGGAGTTATGCTGGCACAATTAGTCCGGCAAAGTTTGGCCGGCACAAGGGCCACCATAGAGTATGTTTGGACCACTCTCGGAGTCAGAGAGGCCAGCACACAGACGTGCGCCATCCTCCTTGTCTCCGAGAGTGGTCCAAACGCACTTTATGGTGGCCCTTGTGCCGGCCAAACTACGCCAGCCTAACTCCCAGATGCAGTCCCAGAGGTGAATATCCCGGGTTGGGGGGGGGAATAACTAAGATATATCTGACCAGGACGCAATCATCCAGCACACAAATATCTGCCTAGTGCCCTCTGCTTAGTATCTGGCTTTAGGAGCCATGTTGGAAGTGGCTGTGGGTTAAAACTTTGGACCTTAATTTCCAATGGGCTACTAAATAGGACAGTTTGGAAATAAGGTGAAGGTAAAGGTTTCCCCACGACCAAATGGTTTAGTGTCGCCCACTGTAGGGGGCGGTGCTCATCTCTGTTTCTAAGCCTGTAGAGCTGGCGTTTGTCCGAGGACAAGTTTCCATGATCATGTGGCCAGCATGACTATACGCTGTGGCGCACGGAACACCGTTACCTTCTCACCGAAGTGGTCCCTATTTATCCACTTGCATTTTTAGGTGCTTTCGAACTGCTACTGCTTTCGAATGGCTACGTTGGCAGGAGCTAGGACAAGCAAACTCACTCCATCGCGCAGTCTCAAACTGCCAACCTTCCGGTCAGAAAGCCCAGCAGCAGCGGTTTAACCCGCTGTGCCACCACGTCCCACATAAATAAGGATATAAGTGTCTCTCCTTTTATTTCTCTACTGCAGTTTTTGAGCCAGTGATATACACCAAGAAGCAGGCTTGGGCTTTCTGGTGGCCAAGCCTGTTGCCTTCCTAAGACAAATACGAGGAGACCCGGCCACCGCACGGCAGTTGCCGTGGCAATGCCTTGGTTTGCATCAACACAGCCAAGCCCCTCCCACTTCCTTCTTGGCCGCTGAACGCCTGACTTGGGAAGGCAGGTTGCCTTTTGACAAATTTGCTGAAGGGAGTTTCTGCAGCTTGTACACATGATCAAAGCAGAAGAAGACACCTTTGTCGAAGGGACCTTTCATGTCTCTTGGGAAAAAAACAACAAAAAAACAACACCCAACATGCTCCCTGCTTTGGCACGCCTTGCTGAAGGGAGGAGGAGGAACTCCAACCTATGAGGCTGTTTGTCAGCCATTTTGGCTCCCCATCTGAAAGCACTGATGGGGGAAGACAAGCATGGACACAGAAAAAGATATGTTTCCCTGACTTGGCACAAGTCCCCCAAAAGCAGGTGCAAGGGGAAGGGAACAAGACAGCCAGGCCTTGGAAAGCAACTCAAGCACGTGCATACCAATTAGTCTTCCGTTGCTAGTTGCAAATTGGGTTGCAGACCGCCCCGACAAGGAGCCCCACAATTTTGCACAAACTCGGGCTTGTCGTCAGCTGCATTGCTGCAGGAGGCCTAGAGGAATGCTGTGGGGAGCATTGCCAAGCCCCACTGCAAGAGCAGAACGCTACAAACAAGCCTGCTAATGGGCTCAAATTAAAGCAATTTGGGGTATTAAGTCATTCTAATCAAATTTGAGACGTGTGCATTAAGGGCCTGCCAATCTCCCCCTTTTCTGGAAGGCGGAAGTAGCTCCACTGCTCATCCAAGCCGCACGTGTCCTGTGTGTCCTTGTTTGGGCAATTGCGGCTGGATTGGGGCCTCATTGATCAGGGCCATGGGGGTCAAGATAGGAGGGCTTCAACCCTACCACTGTGCTGTGGTCCCACATTGCAGGCTCGCAGGATCCAACTGCTACTTATCCCCCTAAAGAAGGTTCAGCGTAAATTTGTTATTACAGTAGGTCGTTATTAATAAGAACATCAGAAGAGCCCTGCTGGATCAGGCCAAAGGCCCATCTAGTCCAGCTTCCTGTATCTCACAGTGGCCCACCAGGTGTCTCAGGGAGCACACCAGACCACAAGATGCCTGCACCCTGTTGCCACTCCCTTGCACCCGGTACTCTGAAGTAGCCTACTACTAACGTAAGGAGGTTGTACAATCCGTCATGGCCTATAGCCCACAATGGACTTTTCCTCCAGAAATCTGTCCAATCCCCTTTTAAAGGCACCCAGGCCAGATGCCATCACCACCTCCTGTGGCAAGGAGTTCCTCAGCTTCATTACCCGCTGGGTAAAAAAAGTATTTCCTTTTATCTGTTTTAACTCTCCCAGCACTCAATTTCAGTGGATGGCCCCTGGTTCTGGTATTGTGAGGGGGGGGGGGAAATCCCTCCATCAACTCTATCCCTCCCATGCATAAGTTTGTATATCTCAATCATGTCCCCCCTCAGGCACCTTTTTCTAGACTGACGAGCCCCAAATGCTGCAGAGCCCCAAATTTTACCTGTGTGGGGGTTCTATTCCTAGAACATTTGACCCAAATGTCAAAATCTGTGGCTGTTCAAATCCACTGATTTTGGGGGCCTCTAACCCTTTGAACACAACCAGAGCATAGCTCTGGAAGGTATTCTGAGGACTGGCCCCTTTCCCTCACCTCCAGTCCTATTTGCTGCTCGGAGAGGGATGCCACTGACCTTAACCAGCTTTATGGATGGGGCAAGCACGATGGTCAAGCACATACATGCCAAAACTGCACTGCAGGAACGGATATTGTTTACCATATGGAGATGTGCATGCCAGACAGCATTGAAGTTGGCTTAACAGAAAGAAAACAGCCAGTGCCACAGAAAACAAAGGAGACGAGCAAACAGAATAAACACATGTCACGATCCCCAAAAGAACAGGCACAAGAAACGATTAACTCATTCGGCGTACGTGAAGGAAGGCAATCATTATAACAAAACCTACTAAGCCTCCAGCATGAATGGCCCATGGTCTGAAACAACAGGCTTTGCCTGGTGCCTGAAGAATTGGGAGCGAAGGCGCCAGACAGACCTCTCATCCAGGGAGTTCCGGAATTGGGACGTGACCACAGCAAGGCCCTCATCCCAGTAGCCACCCACTTCACCTGTGCAGGTGAGGGCACCTGGAGAAGGGCCTCTAAGGAAACCTAGTTGCTGGGCAGGTTCCTTTTTTAAACAAACCCCCCCCCCCCGTTAATTTTCTATTTTTAGGAAACAAGGACTGTATATACAAAACACCTTGACAACGGCTTATAAGACAACAGAAACCATAAATAAAGAAACATGCCCAGAAAAGGATAATTCTTCATTCCAAGTAATCAGGACCCTTGAAACACCTTGTGGGATGTCGCGCCCAGCACTGGTGCCAGGTTGCTGGGAGCCATGGGAAAACCTCTTCCCTGAGCTTCCTGCCATGGGAAAACCCCTGAGCTTCCCACCATGGGAAAACTTCTTCCCTGAGCTTCCCGCCATGGGAAAACCCCTGAGCTTCCCGCCATGGGAAAACCTCTTCCCTGAGCTTCCTGCCATGGGAAAACCTCTTCCCTGAGCTTCCTGCCATGGGAAAACCTCTTTCCTGAGCTTCCCACCATGGGAAAACCTCTTCCCTGAGCTTCCCGCCATGGGAAAACCCCTGAGCTTCCCGCCATGGGAAAACCTCTTCCCTGAGCTTCCTGCCATGGGAAAACCTCTTCCCTGAGCTTCCCGCCATGGGAAAACCTCTTCCCTGAGCTTCCGGCCATGGGAAAACCTCTTCCCTGAGCTTCCCATGGCACCCCCTGATGGTATATTGGAAGATACCGATGGAGAGTCCATCTCCTGCTTGTGGGATATCCAGAGACAGCTGGTGGGCCACTGTGGCCACGGGTCAGGTGCTGGTCCGGTGCAGGCAGTAGCGCCGGCGCTCGTGTGCCATTGTGCCCATCAGCTGCACCAGTCGTGTACTGGTTGAGCTCTGGCATCACTCGGTCGGAGCAGGACATCGTGGAGGGAGTTCCAGAGGCGACGGATGACGGCCCCTGTGCTGAGTCCTAAGCCCATCCTGGATTTGGGCCTGGATTTGGGCCACTGGATTTGCGCAGATCTGAGCAGCTCCATAGGGCTGGCTGGGGCTTACCCAGGTGCAAGGGGAAAATAATAATAATAGTATTTATATACCGCCTTTCTTTGGCCATTAGATTGCTTCTCTGGCTTTAATTCAAGGCGGTTTACATAGGCAGGCTTTATTTCTCTAAACCCCTTTCAAGGGGTTTTTACAGATTAGAAAGAAGTTCTGTCTTTCAAGAACTACAACAACGTACAGATGGAACTTTTGTGGTCTAGTCCTTCTTTCTGGCCGCACAATTGCCTTCTATTCCTGCTGGCTGATAAACGGCTTCTCTGCTCCCACCAAAGAAACAGCTGGCCCAGCACAACTCCTCTCTCACAGGCAGCTGGAGACAGCTCTTATCAGTTGCACTTCTCAAGGTCTGCCGCTCATGGAGACTTCTGGTGCTCTCGAACTGGCGACCTTCGGATCTTATCTTCGGGCAAACGGAGGCTTTAACCCTCTTGACTAAACCTCTTCCCCTTGCCCTGTGCTACGCTGCTGCTGCCTCCTACTGGGCTTAGGATACAGCCCTGCAGCGCTGGCCTTGCTATGCCAGTGCTATTTAGGACTGGGCTGCCCGAGTAAAACAGAAATTCATATATTTAAAGCTTCAACGTAATGCTTGTGCAGGAATCCCAGTGTGCTCCATGGGGCATCTCTGCAAAAAATAAATGATGGGACACATCCTTCTCCCTTTCCAACGATCCATAAAGCCCAATTTGTGAGTGAACCCCTTTTCACAAGATGCAAGTGACACACCAGTTCTTTGGTGTTATGTTTGCCATTGCTATTAGGCTATTATCAATCAATCAATCAATCAATCAATCAATCAATCAATCAATCAATCAATCA
>JAJKFI010000093.1:3085545-3109070 GCA_029204185.1 Lerista edwardsae
TCAATCAATCAATCAATCAATCAATCAATCAATCAATCAATCAATCACTACTATTTATATACCGCTTTTCAACATTAAGTTCACAAAGCGGTTTACAGGCAAATAATAACATTAACGTTAAATGGCTCCCTGTCCCAAAAGGGCTCACAATCTAAAAGAATGGAGAACACCACCAGCAACAGCCACGAGAAAGGCACTGTGCTGGGGTGAAAAGGGACAATTGCTCTCCCCCTGCTAAATATAAGAGGACACCACTGGAAAAAGTGCCTCTTGCCCACTTAGCAGGGGTATTATTGTTTGTAAAACAAAACATTGCTTCTGTGGAACTTGATCTGAGCCAGGATCTGAGCCCTGCCTGTTGATCTCTGTTCAGTGCCAGCTGAGCTCTACCTTGGGGTGGGCAAAGTAACCGGAAACAGACTACCTCTGAGCACGTACAGAGTTCATGACCTTCACCATGGAGTCATCCACCCCAATGACATAACCTCTAGAGTCAGGTGTTTATGCTTGCCTGCACGGGCTCTCCTCAAGGCCAGCCCTTTCCCCCACTCCTTGAATTCATAATCCACGGCTGGGCTTCTATCAAAGCAACACTTTTGACCTCAGAGCTGAGGGATGAAGATTTGCAAGATTTCATCTTAATTAGTGCCACCTTGTGTTTACGAGCAGCCTCGCATCCCGTAGCAATCTAAGCTATAAAATGCTTTACAACCATCTCTTACTATCAGTAATAGTGTGCCCGCAGCACTTTTTTGTAATGTATTTTATTATCCCCTCCTCCATGTTGCAGCTGAGGCTGAGAGGGAGCTGTGTGCCCAAGTGAGTTCATGGCAGAGGCGAGATTTGAACCCAGGAGGTCCTGGTTTCAAAGTCAATTTACTACACCAGCTCTCATTCCATGCTTTTATTCCACCCCTAAAAGTTGTGCTGTTTTAACATCTTTTCCTCCACAAAGTGAAAAGCAGGTACAGGCATGCCCCAGTATCTGCTGACTCAGTATCCACAGTTTCAGTTATCTACAAATACCACGGATACTGGGACGCCTATTAAAAGGATCAAGATAAAGCTTCCCCCCCCCCCGAACAGTCTAGTCATGACCGACTGTAGGGAGCGGTGCTCATCTCCGTTTCTAAGCCTGTAGATCTGGCGTTTGTCCGAGGACAAGCTTCCATGGTCATGTGCCTGGCATGACTCTACGCCGTAGCGCACGGAACGCCGTGACCTTCCCACCGAAGTGGTCCCTATTTATCTACTGGCATTTTTAGGTGCTTTCGAACTGCTAGGTTGGCAGGAGCTGGGACAAGCGACGGGAGCTCACTCCGTCGTGCAGTCTTGAACTCCTAACCTTCCGGTCGGAAAGCCCAGCAGCAGTGGTCTAACCTGCTGAACAAATCTCTTTTTTTTTACCTTGTTGCAGCAAAACCAATGAAGTTCCTCTATCTTTAAAAAGGCGTCCCCCAGTATCCACAGTTTCAGGTATCCACGGGAGGGTCTGGAACAGAACCCACATGGATACCAGGGCATGTCTGTTTTGTGTTGATGAGGTTAGGGTTGATTGCTAATCTCATCCATTGTTTGTAAACCGCTTTGATCTCTCTGCAAAGCAGCCTACAAATTAAGTACAGTGGTCCCTCCTTATCTGCGGATGCCAAACCCATGTCCCAGACAGCCTCGGAGGACCTACCAAATGTGACCAGGACACAGAACAGAAGTGGCTTCTGGTCACATCAGGAGACTTTCTGAAGACTCTGGGAGGCTGGTGCGGCCTTTGCAGGGCCCAGCATGGCCTCCAAGTGAGTTTTTGCAGAGTCAGGATCCTGGCCCGGCACAGATTTTGGTATCCATAGGTTTCAGGATCTATGGAGGAGTCACGGAACCAATCCCCCATGGTTACAGAGCACTCCCTGTAAATAAAAACCAGTAAACTGGCAGGAGGTGTGGTCTGGAGGTTGAGCTGTGGCCCTGCCTGAAGATGCTAAGCAGGATCAACCTTGGATCGGCCTTGGATGGGAGACCGGAAGTCACTGACAGAACTCCTGGAGGAATGTGTGGAAGTGCGGAGGAGTCAGTGGACTAGAAACAAATAAAATCTTGAGAACCGGCCAAGGTGTGACCTTGTCTGTGAAGTCTGTGAAGTCTCGGAAGGTGCAAGAGTGAAGCTAGGATCTTGACCACACACTGAAAAAAGGAAACATCTGGAGAAAGGGAGGGCTTTGTTAACTGTACATAGAACAATAATTGTAAAAAAGAAAAACATCCGAAAAATGGGGTTTGTGAACAGCCTGCCAATGTAAACCGCCTTGTGTCTTGAGAAATCTTGAAAAAGGTGGTATAAAAATCCCTTAAATAAAAAAAACAAACAAACAAACCAAGAGTCCATTGCTTGCTGTTGGACCTAAATAAGGCCTGTATGCACATCCGGAGGTTTAAATGGCCCTTTCTGATTTCCCCTCTCTTTCTCCTCCCTCCCATCCATTGGACAGGCTCATCTTAGAAGAGGCAAGACTTGCATTTTGACTGAATGGGGAAGCCATCGTTTGTTTGCCCGGCATTGTCTAGCCTCCAAAGCAAACAGCTGACTGTGTACTCCGAAACCTCCCCTTGTAAAAAGAGGCAGATCTGCCTTGTTTGCAAGAGATCTCTTCGGGGTGTTTGCCATGACAGGTGGTGAAGACACGCCAAGCAAGTAAACAGGGTGAGGACACCACCAGCTCGGAGGAACGATGAAGATAATCAGAACAGAAACTATTCACGCTCATGAGAACAGAGTCGGCTGGATCTAGTCATGGGCTATTCCCCAACCTCACCATGTATCCTAAATCTGTTCTAATGCCAGTCACTGAAATGCTCATTTCTTTCCAAGAAATCTTTGGGGCTACAAACTGGTAATCAGTGCCGTGAATGGGCGCTCCCATCATTCACAGATTGTATTTTGTTCTTGCAGAAGACCTGCCACCACACAGACATCAATGAGTCAGCAGGCAACTCCTTCCACCCTACACCGGTTTTGGTGAAAGATGCATTTCAACATGGCTTTTGTTTTGGGTTTGCGTCCGAAACCAACTGAAACCAGTTTGCCTTTTTAGGGGCAAATGAATGCTTAGAGCAGGGGTTCCCAAAGTGTGCCTCATGACCAAAGGGCAGTGATTTTCAACCTTTCTCGTCTCATGGTACCTTGGCAAGGAACTAAAATGGTCAATGCACACAAAATTGTTATGTCATATGCATAAGGCCTGTTTGAACAATATTTCTAGCACCCGACCAGTGACAGGACCTGGATAACTGTGTCCCAGAATGCAAGCCTAACCTGGAGTTAGGCCAGCACAGTCAGCCCAGCAAAGTTTGGCTGGCACAAGGGCCAAAGGGCATAAAGGATATTTGGACAACTCTCGGAGTCAGAGAGGCCAACACACAGACCTGCGCCATCCTCCCTGACTCTGAGAATGGTCCAAACATGCTTTTCGTGGCCCTGGTGCCAGCCAAATTTTGCTGGCCTAACTGTGCCAACCTAACTCCAGCAGGGGCGGTTCTAGCCGAAAGGGCGCCTATGGCGCCCAATGAAAGCACGCTCCACGGGGGCACGCAACGTCATGATGTCACGACGTTGTGACGTCATGACGTGGCGCCGCGTGGCTCCCCGCCCCTAAGAGGCGGAGGCGGGGCGTCATGCGGTGCCGCGTTCTCCACGCTCCAGCTGGCTCTTTAAGCGGGGGCGGGGGCGGGGCGGGCACTCACTCCCAAGATGGCGCCCATGGCTTGTGCCCCCTAGCACCCCCTAGATCCGCACCTGAACTCCAGGTAAGGATTGCTCCCCCAGTCAAATACATCCCAATATTTTGTGTCCCTTCTCTCTCTCTCTCTCTCTCTCTCTCTCTCTCTCTCTCATATTGTTCTACTAAGTTTTGTTCCACTCTCGGGACCAGGTGGAACACCTAAAGTCCCCTAAAGAAGCAGGCTGTGTAACAGGCAGGCGAGCTTGCTGTAATTAAGACACCACACTGTTCCCATTAGAGTCACCAACAGCTGAAGCCAGGACTAAGGTTTCATATTAGATTTTACGAGCTGCTCCCATTTGCAAAGGGATCTGGTTCAAATACTCCTTGGGCTCGGAGACGGTGGCAAAGGAACAGCCACTTGCCGAGAAAGGCTGCTGACAGGGATGACCCAGCCGGTTCTCCATTCACGAGCCGATCTGGGAGCTTGCTGGAGAATTGCGCCTGCGTGCTACCCGTCTGCGGGCACCTGGAGAGAATTGGCTCTGTTCCCAACCTTTTTTGCACTGGGACCCCTTTTTTAGGTAGACAGCCTGTCAGGAACCCCTTAAGACCTAGGGCAGGAAGTGATGTCATTAAGCAGGAAGTAAAGTCCTTGTTTTTAATAAATCCCACTTTTTGAAAGTCAAGAGAACTCCACATCCTTTTAGAATGTTCTGAATGCCTTGCATCTAAGGGCGCAATCCTCTCCTGGAGTTTGTTCGGCACAGTTAGGCCAGCAAAGTTTGGCTGGAACAAGGGCCACCATAAAGTATGTTTGGACCACTCTTGGAGTCAGAGAGGCCAGCACACAGACGTGCACCATCTTCCCTGACTCCAAGAGTGGTCCAAATGCCACTCCCTTATGTCTGGCATTCTGAGGTAAATTTCTCAGGTAAAATTCTTGGTAAATATGAGGTAAATAAAGCAAAGTTTAGCCAGTGGAAGGGACACCGTAAAGTATGTTTGGATCACTCTCGGAGTCAGAGAAGCCAGCACACAGATGTGTGCCATCCTTCCTGACTCTGAGAGTGGTCCAAATGTGCTTTACGGCGGTCTTGGTATCAGCCAAATTTTGCTGGCCTAACTGTGCCGGCCGAACTCCAGGTGAGGATTGCGCCCTACGTGATGTTTGAGTGTTGAGTTCAGTGATGGATTCAGCCCTGAGAACAGCATTGCACAGAACACATGGCGGCTTCTCTATGTCATTGCTGATCAAGGTGGCAATGTCAAATTTTAGATGGTCTTCAGAACATTTACATTCCTGTTCCCTGTATGTTGAAACTCACCGAGGCATGCACAGCAATTCCAGCAATCTGGGAGCAATCCATTCCATTCCATTCCATTCCAAACCTTTATTGGCATTAAAACAAGCAGAATTCTAGATCAAAACAATAAACCAAATAACATGTAAGGGGGGAGAGGTAGAGAAACAAGGAACAAAGTCAATTTAATTTAGGGTTTTTTTTCATAACCTCGAGGAGAAAACCAGCGACCGACTCAGTAATGGCCGCGTTGCTGTCACCAAGGAGACTACGCACCAGGGCATCAGGCGAGACCGGGCAAGAAGAGAACAGGGGATTAAGGTATATACTACGGAGGGATTGGTGTGCTGGACAACGACAAAGGATATGGAGTACTGAATCAGGTTCAAGGGCACAGAAGTGGCAAAATCTGTTGTTGTGCGGGATGTTATGGTATCTACCATGTAAAACAGAAGATGGAAAAATATTGAAACAGGCCAACAAAATCCCTTTTTGAGGGATTGATTAATTCACTGAA
This sequence comes from Lerista edwardsae, assembly GCA_029204185.1. Classification (NCBI taxonomy): domain Eukaryota; kingdom Metazoa; phylum Chordata; class Lepidosauria; order Squamata; family Scincidae; genus Lerista; species Lerista edwardsae. The sequence goes on from JAJKFI010000093.1 coordinate 3,091,080, forward strand.
ATAATTATGGGGATGGCCCAGGGAGGGAAGCAAATTGAAGAAGAGGGGGGAACAAGTAGGATTATTATTATTATTATTATTATTATTATTATTATTATTATTATTTATTGTCATTGTATTACACAACGAAATTCACTGACACCCAGCGACCAGACCAACAATCCCCCCAAATCCCCCACACCCCTTACCCCCCCTTGAAATTCCTCTTCTAAAACACAAACATCCACACAATAGACAATAGTACAGTCCCTATCTACTGGTACTTAAGTTCGTTGTTCAATGCTGTTATGGCTCTAGAATAAAAACTGTTTATGAGACGTGTCGTCCAAGCTTTAATAGTCCTATATCTCCTGCCAGAAGGTAACAGTTCAAAAAGGTTGTAAGCAGGATGGGAAGAGTCTCTAAGGATGTTATGTGATTTCTTTAAACAGCGGGTGGCGAAAATATCATCAAGGGTGGGTAGCTGGAGCCCGATGGTGTGCTGGGCCACTTTAATAATTCTCTGTAGTGCCTTCTTATCCCCTACAGAGCTGCTCCCGTACCATTCTAAAATGTTGTATGTCAGGGCACTCTCGACGGTGCTATGGTAGTAGGCCAGAAGTAGACACTGAGAAAGGTTCATCCTCCCAAGCACCCTTAGGAAGTACAGCCTCTTCTGCGCCTTCTTCACTAGCATCTCGGCATTTAATGTCCATGTGAGGTCCGATGAAATGTGGGTGCCCAGAAATTTGAAACTGTCAGGGACTGCGCTGTCAGCAAAGAGTAGTTGGGATATCTGGGAGCAATCTGGGGACTTGCAGCTCTCAATGCAGCAAAGCAATTGTAGCGCAGAGACTGGATCATACCAGGATCGTACAGAATGCCATCTGGCCTCCGGCTGGGCATTACCACCTGACTCAAGTCACTTCCCAGTTCGGACCACACCAACGTATCGCAGTCAACCCCACAAGGGAGCCTAGGCAGCCGGGCTGCACAGGGCCACCCCATGCAGCTGAGCCTTTGAGGTCGCCCCTGCAATCCAGGCCAGAGACAACCCATCCAACCCCTCGCCCCGCTGGGCCTTGAGGAGAGGAATTGGGTTCAGCCTCGCCTTTTCTGACCTCAAGGTGCACACCAATGGGCCACGCTCAAGCCTTCGAACCTGCATTGCCTGCAAAACCAAAGTGGCCAATAGGTTAGCAAAGCAAAAAGAAAGGGCCCAACCCAATCCATAGTCTGAGGTCAGCAATGGCCAATCAGGTGAGCAGAAAAATTCCTACAGGTAAAGGTTTCCCCAAGACTGAATGGACTAGCCGTGACCGATTGTAGGGGGCGGTGCTCATCTCCGTTTCTAAGCCGAAGAGCCGGCGTTTGACCGAACTTCCGTGGTCATGTGGCCGGCATGACTATATGCCATAGCGCACGGAATGCTGTTACCTTCCCACCGAAGTGGTCCCTATTTATTTACTCACATTTTTAACATGCTTCCGAACTGCTACGTTGGCAGGAGCTGGGACAAGCAATGGGAGCTCACTCTATCGCGTGGTCTCGAACTCCCAACCTTCCGGTCAGAAAGCCCAGCAGCAGCAGTTTAACCCACAGCGCCACCACTCAGCCCCAAAAGGTGACCAGCTAAATCACAACTTCCCACAGGGAAGGAACATCTTGTTGTCTCGTGTGCTCCCTGAGGCTTCTGGTGGGCCACTGTGAGATACAGGAAGCTGGACTAGATGGGCCTTTGGCCTGATCCAGCAGGCCTCTTCTTATGTAAACTTGTGTCTCTGGGCTGACCAAACAAAAACCCGATCTCAAGCTTAGAAGCGTGAGATCGATATTATCACAGTTATATGCAGGTATGGTTGAGTTACCAGTTTAGCCTAGCTCTGCCGTTATATACAAATTATCTACCTATCAAGGCCAATCTCTGGCATGAATGCAACAATAACTCTGGCATGGGAAGAACTATTTTCTTTTATCACTGTTCATGCTTGAAGTCTTGAAAACATTTTTAGATGACCAAAATATATGCAACTGATCATTCTTTAAAACCACAATAGGCAAATAGACCATCCATCACACAGTTGCAAGCCTGAGTAGAGTTGTTCATTTTAAAGTGACTTCCTCTAGAGCAATGGTTCCCAAACTCTGGGTCAGGACCCACCAGTGGGTCGTGAACCAATTTCAGGTGGGTCACAAAGCACCTAGAGCAGCCATACTGAAAATATGGGAAGATGGGATGCTGGAAAGGGGGAGGGCTGTGTGGTGGTTTTGCTTGTGTCAAGGTTGTAAATAGGCTTTTTTTTCCTTTCTGATTCATTTTGCTATTGGAAGGTGGCTGAGAAATGACCCAACTGATTGCTGCAGTCTCTGGAAAGCAGCAGGCTCTGGCAACACAATGACGGCACTTCCTGCCATAACATCACTTCCGGTGGGTCCCAGACAGATTGTCATTCTAAAAAGTGGGTCCTGGTGCTAAAATGTATGAGAATGTTTAGAGGTTTATTTCTGGATCACTGAAAAAAAAACAAAAAACCAAAAAGCCTCTCTGAACTGGTTTGGAAATTGAGATTGAATTTTGCTGTGGCTCCCTGATTTTGTCCTACCTTTCAAGGTTGTCATGTGGATTAAAAAGAGGCGGAGCCCTAGGTTGCCTTGATTCCCTGGAGGATGAACAGAAGAGTGATGATGCCAAGGTGTGAGGGAATGGCTGTTTTTAGAAGGATGGTGTAAGAATTAGCTTGGAATCAATCAATCAACAGTGTTTATATACCGCTTTTCAACACAAAGTTCACAAAGCAGTTTATTGGCAAATGGTAATAATAATTAAGTTAAATGGCTCCCTGTCCCAAAAGGGGCTCACAGTCTAAAAATAAAATAAAATACAGCAACAGCCCCCAGCAACAGCCACTAGAAAAGGCATTGCGCAGGGGTGAAGAGGGACAATCACTCTCTCCCTGCAAAATATAAGAGGAACACCACTTGAAAAGGTGCCTCTTGCCCAGTTAGCAGGGGTGCATCACTTGTGAGCATTAAGATGTGAAAGAGTGGCTTTTTGTAAAAGAAGACTTGCATCCTAGTTAGGGTAGCTTTTTCATTTCCATTTTCCTGTCTGTATCACTCACTTGTCCCTTGATGACTTACACTCATCCCTTGATGACTACACCACTGTGGTGAGCCAGCTGGTCAACTGTTCCATCACAAATAATACACATATAGAATGTTTTGTGTGCCCTGCAAAACAGGCTATGTTGGTGGCTCTCTCATACATTCACCTGAGAGTCACACGAACATTCTGGAGTCAGCTGCAGTCTAGATACAAGCAATGCATGGGGAGGGGGAAGGAAGGCAGAAGAGGATTCTGGGAGTAAACTGTACCCTGCTACCGCCACAAATCAGCCATACTTTGTACACAGAGCTTGTAGGTGCATGAAACGTTAGCAAACAAAGGAGGTGGCCGGGGGAGCTCTCTGCCCCAGGTGACACACTGCTGGTGTGTGTGTGTGCGCGCGCGTGTGTGTGTGCGTGCGCGCGCGCATATGATCTTAAAGCATATGATCTTATTTTTTGACTATGGTATTATACACCCAATTTCATTTATCCTGTTGATACAGAATGCGTGCAAAACACCTGTGCTCATCAGACACTGATGGGTGATTTGATTTTCTCCCATCCAAAAATTGCAAATGGGCCAGATCGCTTGAAAACATTCATGTGGCTGAATTGAGTTATTGTCTACTCCCGGAAAACCATGTGTGCCTTTTCTGTCTCATAGAGCGCAATCCTAACCTGGAGTTGGGCTGGCACAGGTTTGGCTGGTACAAGGGCCACCGTAAAGCACGTTTGGAGCACTCTCGGAATCAGGGAGGATGGCGCACGTCTGTCTTCTGGCCTCTCAGATTCTGAGAGTAGTCCAAACACACTTTATGGTGTCCCTTGTGCTGGCCAGACTTTGCTTTATTTACCTCAGAATTTTACCTCAGCAATTTACCTCAGAATGCCAGATAAAAGGGAGTGGCGTTTGGACCACTCTTGGAGTCAGGGAAGATGGCGCACTTCTGTCTTCTGGCCTCTCGGATTCTGAGAGTGGTCCAAACACACTTTATGGTGTCACTTGTGTTGGCCAAACTTTGCTGGCCTAACTGTGCCAACCTAACTCCAGGTTAGGAATGCACCCATAGACATATACGTGTGTGTGTGTGTGTGTGTGTGTGTGTGTGTGTGTATCAAAAAATGCTCAGATCATTAGCGAACCAGTTGCTTGAGTCCTTCATTTCACAAACACAATACCAAACGAGTCCCTTGCTGCCGGAAGGCTGCAGAGGTTAAACACTTCGTTCCGGCACATAAAGTTTATATTCACTCACACACGCAGAAGGACTCCCAGGGCCTTCACCGACAGTCTGCTGAGGTTCTAGGAGGGAGATTGGAAAAGGCCCAGATGAAAGCCATGGTGACCTGAGAGGTGACGTTGACTCAGCAATTCCATCTCTGCGACCCCAAAGAGAGCTAGTAACGGTACCACCTGCAGGACCAGCCTGCTTATTAATATATAATTGGCCCTTCTGCATGCAAACATGGATGCTCTGCTAATGAGCAATGTCTTTCCTTGAGAATCATGGAAGGGACCTATAAGGCCATCTAGTCCAATCCCCTGCCTGTAACAGGAAATCCTCCTAGAGCATCTCTAGCAGGTGCCTGTCAAGCCTCTGCTTGAAGGTCTTGGCAATCTGTTCCACTGTTGAACTGCCCTTACCGTCAGGAATTTCTTCCTGATGTCCAGCTGGAATCTCCTCTCTTGCAGTTTGTACCCATTGGACCTACTTCTAATCTTAGAGGCAGCTGAGAACAAATTTGTCCCTTCTTCCATATGGCATCCCTTCAGGTCTTTGAAAAACGCTATCACATCACTCCTCAACCATCTCTTCTCCAGGCTAAGCATACCAAGTGGCCTCAACCTCTCCTTGTAGGGCTTGTTCTCCATTCCTCTGATCACCACTCTTCCCTGAACCTGCTCCAGTTTGGCTGCAACCTTCTTAAAGTGAGGTGCCCAAAATTGGACACAGGACTCCAGGTGAGGTCTCACCAATTTGGAGTAAAGTGGAACCACAATTACTCATGACTTGGAAGCTACGGTTCTATTATGCAGGCTAAAATTGCATTTGACTTCTTTGTAGCCGCATCACACTGCTGACTCATGTTCATCTTGTGATCCACTGCAGGTGGATGAAGTTGTACCAGATACATCCATTGAGAACCTAAGAACATAAGAAAAGCCTTGCTGGATCAGGCCAAGGGCCCATCTAGTCCAACTTCCTATATCTCACAGTGGCCCACCAGATGCCTCAGGGAGCACACAAAACACAAGAGACCTGTATCCTGTTGCCACTCCCTTGTATCTGGCATTCTGAGGTAAATTTCTGAGGTAAATATGTCACCCTTCCCATGTGTGATCCATAAGAACATCAGAAGAGCCCTGCTGGATCAGGCCAAGGGCCCATCTAGTCCAGCTTCCAGTATCTCACAGTGGTTCACCAGGTGCCTCAGGGAGTAAACAAAACACAAGAGACTTGCATCCTGTTGCCACTTCCTTGTATCTGGCATTCTGAGGTAAATTTCTGAGGTAAAATTCTGAGGTAAATATGTCACCCTTCCCATGTGTGATCCATAAGAACATCAGAAGAACCTTGCTGGATCAGGCCAAGGGTCCATCTAGTCCAGCTTCCTGTATCTCACAGTGGCACACCAGATGCCTCAGGGAGCACATGAGGCAACAAGATGCAGGCATCTTGCTGCCACTCCCCTGCATCTCGCATTCTAAGGTAGCCTATTACCCTTGCACCACCCCCAAGGAAGACACCAGAACGAGGTTGGGGTTTAACTTTATTAAACACAAATGTAAATCATAAAACCTAATGAACACCCATCCCTCCCTCCCCAGTCTGAGGTAGGCAAAAAAACTGCCATTCCTGGCCAATTTGGATGACAGAAAAAAAATTCCTACCTGGTCCTCATGATGAGTGACCAGCTAATCTCAGACTGGATATACCCTTCATAGCTTGTAACCTGTGATGGAGTTTTCCTCTATAAATCTGTCCAATCCTTTTTTAAAGGCTTCCAGGCCCGACGCCATCACTACATCTTGAAGCAAGGAGTTCCACATACTAAGCACACACACGCCAAGAAATACTTTCTTTGGTTTGTTCTAACACTCAGCTTTACAGGACGTCCATTTAGCTCAAGACTGTCAACACTGAATGGCAGTAGCTCCTCAGTTGGCGTCTTTCTTCTCCTGGTCTATTCAAACATGCCAAAGATTGATACCTTGGTGACACCAAGGGATCAAACCTACGAAACAGCTGTTCTCCCCCCCCCAGGCAACATTCCCACCCTGCCACTGATGAGGCCGACTTCATAGAAAGCAAGGAAAAGCCACACTTGCTACCCTAGGCTTCTGCCATGGATCCTTGAAAGTTGAGTCGTCAAGATGGGTCCTTCAAGAGAAGCAGATACCATCTCCACCTTTGCATGAACTCTTGACATGCTGAACGTGGAACGCTTGGAGCTTCTCTGGATCGGAGAGGGGGAGGCTTTCTCATGAGAAGCGGAGCTGCTTTGAAGCTGACAGTGGGGTAATTATGCAAGCAATCAGTGCGGGGCGTTGCGGCGCTTAATTAAGGCCTGCAAAGGGCGTTGCGCGGCGGGGTATGAAAGCAGCTACACATGTATCACGGCGTTGTTATTACTGCTGGGAAAGGATCAAAGGCGCCGAATTTGTGAGTTTAGATAAGCAGCCCGGAGCTGTTTCTCTAAGGATCAGCTGAACCTCCTGGGTCTAGACATGGAGGCTGGGAGTCCAACGGAAGAAAACAAGCTACCTTAAGTTATGAAAAATGCACTGGTTTTAGGGAGTGCCTTTTTGGGTGGCACCAGGCAAAAGGAGAACGGTCGACTTGCAACAGATGTCTTTGGAGCCGAACGTTCCCCGTAAAGAAATGTACAACCGTGAGCCAGTGGTGAAGAGAGGTACCTAGAAGGGGACCACAGCGCTGGGCTTTGCAAGCAGCCACTCCCCCTCCTCTTTGGAGCCCTTCCCAGTGGCTAGAGCAACACAGAGGTCCACCTGGTTCTGAAGAGGAGGGGGAGCCACTGCTTGCCAAACCTAGTGCTGCTACCCCCTCTAGGTACACCCCTGGTTTTATGCATTGGACACCATAGCATCAGCAAAACTCCAATGCACCAGCTGTCCCTATTTACCAGGGATAGTCCCTATTTTCTGCCAGTGATGCGTTAGAGCAACGTTGGTGGAAATGCAACCTCCAGCGCATTATTGGTAGAAAATGGGTTTTAATTAACTGGTCCATGGCTGCTTCATCATCATCTTCTGCTTCTGCTTCTGCTTCTCCTCCTCCTCCTCCTTCTCTCTCTCTCTCTCTCTCTCTCTCTCTCTCTCACACACACACACACACACACACACACACACACACACAGAGGGCCAGTTCTAGGGGCCCAATGCGGGGCATTCCTGTGGGACCCCCCACACTCCCCACAGGGCCCCCCACTCACCAAGAAGAGCACTTGTGCTGCCACACACAAAGTGTGGCACCTGAAAATAGTTGGTGGTGACAGGATGATGTCACTGCCAGTTGCTTCTAGGAGGCCCATTCTGGGCACTTCAGAAGCTGGGGCAGCTGAGAGGGCCCAAGGGAAAGCTGCTCTGCTGGCCCCACTGACCTACAATCCTCAAAGAACTGACTGCAGCAGCAAGCAATGTGCTCACTGCACTGGTGCGGGGGCCCCCAAAGCGCGGGGCCCAAGGTGATGGCATCGGTCACACTGGCTTAAGGCCGGCCCTGCTCCACCCCTACCCAAGACTCTATGGTCCTCTCACCAGCAATGAACATGCTCTGAGGTCTGGAAAACAAGTCCTTCAAGGAAAGGTGAAAGCAAAGAACTGCAGAAGGCCAAGTGAAAAGGGGCAGGATAGTACCCTCATATCCCTGAAGGGCTGATGAAGGCAAAAACTTGTTCTTTGCTGCCTGAGATCTAACGAAGGGCAGATTTCAGGAGAGGACATGGAGAAATTTCTGAGTGGTAAGATCAGTTCTACAATAGAACCAATTACCGGAGTGAGGGGGGCTTTTTGGGGGGGGGCTTTAAATAGAGCCCAGACAGGCATCTATGGAGGATGCTTTTCCTCTAGATTTCCTGCAATGAGAGGAAGGCTGCACTAAATGGGCTTCAAAGACTTCCACATCTGTAGAATTCAGTGCTTTCTCAAGTACAGGCATGCCCCAGTATCCATTACGGACCCTCCTGTGGATAACTGAAACCGTGGATGCTGGGGATGCCTTTTTAAAGACAGCGGAACATCAGTGGTTTTGCTACAACCAGGTTAAAAAAAGAGATTTGTTTAATGTTCCCCTATCTTTTTAATTAGGACGCGGTGGCGCTGCGGGTTAAACCGCTGTTGCTGAACTTGCTGACTGGAAGGTTGGGAGTTCGAGACCACGCAATGGAGTGAGCTCCCGTCGCTTGCCCCAGCTCCTGCCAACCTAGCAGTTTGAAAGCTATCTAAAAAAAAAAAGTTATCTAAAGAGTCAAAAAAACAAGTATTCATTGAACCTTTTCTCAATGGCGACTCTGATTAGGTCTTCATTTAAAGCTGAGTTTATTGAGGAATGTCACGATTCTAATTATATTTTAGTAGTACGTCTTTTTATCAATCATACATGCACTCTTCTTTTTAATATGTACTTTCCACCCTACGTCGATAAATCCCATCTATCCCAAATGTGGGCATCTTTGGCCCGCATGATGGAAAGATTGATTGTTAAGTATCCTGATGATCTCATTCTTATTGGAGCAGATGTGAATGCTCGGGTGGGTAATGACTCTGAAGTTTTCCACAAAATGCTCAAAGGAGGTAGTCTTTCGACCCTCCCTTCTCACTGCGAGTATTCTAGGTTTTCTAAAGATCACTGTGTCAATGAGGCAGGGGTTCAGATGGCTGAGTTTTGCACTCTCCATAATATTGTTTGGATAAATGGTCTAACCCCTTTTCGTAAGGCCTCGGAGTTTACTTTTGTATTCCCTAGGGGATGCAGTATTATCGATTATATTATGATTTCAGCCGACTTTTTAACGCATGTCCTGCATTTTGAGATTGGTGAATTCAAAATTAGTGATCATCTCCCATTGATGTTGGAATTGAACATTCCCGAGCCACCTCAGTTTACACCTTTATGGGTGTCAGTGAATTCCACTTTCAACGATCGTGCTCACAAAAATTCTAATATGAATTCTCTTGACCCAATCTGCCCCGACCAGCCTTTCTTTGAGCATGACTTGATCAGTGTATAGTCATGCCGGCCACATGACCATGGAAACTTGTCCTCAAGACAAACGCTGGCTCTTCGGCTTAGAAATGGAGATGAGCACTGCCCTCTACAGTCAGTCACGACTAGACCATTCGATCGTGTAGTGAGGAAACCTTTACCTTTACTTTTATTGATCACAGAAAAAACTGGAAGGTTGGCAGTTCAAGTCTGCACAATGGATGGAGTGAGCTCCCGTTGCTTGTCCCAGCTCCTGCCAACCTAGTAGTTCGAAAGCACGTAAAAATTCGAGTAGATAAATAGGTGTCATTTTGGTGGGAAGGTAACGGCTTAGAAATGGAGATGAGCACTGCCCCCTACAGTCGGTCACAACTAGACCATTCGGTTGTGGGCAGAAGATTTAGCCGAGAGGGTTAATGCCTCCATTTGCCTGAAGATAACAACTGAAGATCTCAAGGTCGTGAGCTCGAGACTCCCGGAAGTCTGTGTGAGCGGCAGATCTTGCAAACTGCGGCTGATTAAAAGCTGAGTTTCAGCTGCCTCGTGGGAGGAGGAGTGTGCTGATCGCAGCTGCATCTCTGGTGAGAGCAGGGAAGCCTCATCAGCCAGCAGACGACAGACGGGTGGCTAAAGAAAGAAGGCTAAATCCAGAAAGAAAGATCTGTTTGAGTGTGGTTCTTGAAAGATAGCACATTCTGTAAATTGTAAAAACCTTCGGGTTTGTGAAAAAGTCTGCCTATGTAAACCGCCTTGAGTTGTAATCATTAGAGAAATCTAGTGACCTTAAGAAAGGCGGTATATAAATACATGTATTATTATTATTATTATTATTATTATTATTATTATTATTATTATTGTGGGGAAACCTTTACCTTTTTATCTTTTTAATAGGTGTCCCAATATCCATGGATAACTGAAACAGTGGATAACAAATCAGTGGATACTGGGGCATGCATGCCTGTACATTCTCTACATTTCCTCCGAGAAAGCTCAGATGGTTAATCTGGTTTCCAATCAGATCCCATTTGTAGCGTAATTCTACCCAGATGGAGTCATGCGCTTTGATGTTTCCACCCATTCCAATGAGCTTCGGCCACTGCTGTGGATTCTGTCCTGCCCGTGGAGTTTGCAGCGCTTGGCAGGCGGCGGCCTGAAAGCCATGACAGGAAGCCACCACTTGGCCCGAGGAGCTGAGCCCCTTCAGGGTTATCTCAAACCTGCCTCCCTCTCTTTGTCCTCGGGCCTCACAAATCTTTTCCCCTCCTCATAAAAGTGTCAAGCTGTCTCAGACGTCCATTCCAGCTATTTGTTTAAGCGGCCTATCTTGGCGGGAGTGTGCTTGGCAGAGCTGTCAAGGCCTCCCATTTACCTCAGAGGCAACTTCCAGTTGCTCCTCAAAAGAGGCTGTGATTGGGACACCACAAGCAGTGTGATAAATGGACAAGATAAGGAACTTAAAGGCAGGGAAGAACTTTTTGCAGGTTAAGGTAAAGGTAAAGGTTTCCCCACAACCGAATGGTCTAGTCGTGACTGACTGTAAGGGCTCATCTCCGTTTCAAAGCCTGTAGAGCCGGCGTTTTGTCCGAGGACAAGCTTCCGTGGTCTTGTGGCCGGCATGACTATACGCTGTAGCGCATGGAACACCGTGACCTTCCCATCGAAGTGGTCCCTATTTATCTACTTGCATTTAGGTGCTTTCAAACTGCTAGGTTGGCAGGAGATGGGACAAGCGACGGGAGCTCACTCCGTCACACAGTCTTGAACTCCCAACCTTCCGATCGGAAAGCCCAGCGGCAGTGGTTTAACCTGCTGCGTCACCACGTCCCTATATATATATTTGCCCCATCTTTCCATCTCAATAGTCCCTGAAGGAGATTTAGAGCACAATCCTGGAGTGCTGGAGTTAGGCCAGCATAGCTGGGCCAACAAAGTTTGGTTGGCACAATGGCCATCGTAAAGTGTGTTTGGCCCACTCTTGGAATCAGGGAGGATGGCGCACGTCTGCATGCTGGCCTCTCTGACTTTGAGGGCACAATCCTAATCTGGAGTTCGGCTGGCACAGTTGGGCCAACAAAGTTTGGCCGGCACAAGGGCCACCATAAATTGCATGTGGACTACTCTCCAAGTCAGGGAGAATGGCGCTGGCCTCTCTGACTCCAAGAGTGGTCCAAACATATGTTATGGTGTCCTTTGTGCCGCTCTAACTTCAGATTAGGATTGCGCCCTTACAACACGAATACATATAAATTCAAATACAACACTTCAGCAATACATCACAAAAGGACAAGCTAAGATGTGGCGCATCCTTCTGCATTCCTAGTTCCCAGAATAATCGTGTCGAAGTGTTGGAGGTGATAAAAGTGACACAACGCAACCTGAGGAATCTTAGGGAGCAATCCTAACCTGGAGTTCGGCCGGCGCAGTTAGGCTAGCAAAGTTTGGCTGGCACAAGGGACATCATAAAGCCCGTTTGGACCACTCTTGGAGTCAAGGAGGATGGTGCACTTCTTTGTGATGGCCTCTCTGACTCCGAGAGTGGTCCAAACATACTTTACGGTGTCCCTTGTGCCAGCCAATCTTTGCTTTATTTACCTCATATTTACCTCAGAATTTTACCTCAGAATGCCAGATACAAGGGAGTGGTGTATGGACCACTCTCGGAGTCAGGGAGGATGGCGCACGTCTGTGTGCTGGCCTCTCTGACTCCGAGAGTGGTCCAGACATCCTTTACGGTGGCCCTTGTGCCGAGCAAACTTTGCTGGCCTAACTGTGCTGGCCTAACTCCAGGTTAGGATTGCGCTCTTTGAGGCTTGTATGAAGAGGGTCTTTGCAGCAGGTAAACCACAGCCACAGTGCACCTGTTCAGTTGTCCCTGCTGAGTGGGCAAAAGGGCATGAGAGATAGGAAAACAATGAAAGGCAAAGTCCCGAGCTGCTCGTTCCCACCAGACAGATGTTGCATTAGGGGAGGATGCATGTCCTCATTTATTCCCTAGCAACCCAAATCTCCTCGCATTTTTCCATCTTTGGGGCTTATGTCCCAGATCAAGCTGCAGTGACATTGTGCTGGCATGGATGATTAAGGAATCCACATCTTTAAAAACTGCTGGATTCCATTTCGCCTTGAAATGCTGCCCTCGAGACAAAAAAACATAACTAGCATAAGCCAATGAGCCCCAGGGACTTTAGACCCTGATCCCTGATTATGGAGGTCAGAACTTGGGCTGGAAAAGGCCTTTGGAATTGGGTAGAGGTTCCATCACTGCCTGGCAAATAGAAGGGGAAGAAATGGAAGCAGTCACAGACTTTATTTTCCTGGGCTCCAAGATCACCGCAGATGGTGACTGCAGCCATGAAATTAAAAGACGTTTACTTCTTGGGAGGAAAGCTATGGCGAACCTAGACCACTTAATAAAAAACCAAGACATTACCCTGCCAACAAAGGTTCACATAGTCAAAGCGATGGTTTTCCCAGTAGCAATGTATGGCTGTGAGAGCTGGACCATAAGGAAGGCAGAGCGCTGAAGAATAGAGGCTTTCGAATTCTGGTGTTGGAGAAGACTCTTGAGAGTCCCCTGGACTGCAAGGCGATCCAATCGGTCAGTCCTCCAGGAAGTCAAGCCTAATTGCTCCCTGGAAGGACAAATGGTGAAGTTGAAGCTCCACTACTTTGGCCACCTCATGAGAAGAGAGGACTCTTTAGAAAACACCTGCATGCTGGGAAAGATGGAAGGCCAAAGGAGAAGGGGGCGGCAGAGGAGGAGATGGTTAGACTGTCACCGAAGCGACGAACATGAAATTGGGCGAACTCCGGAAGCTAGTGGAGGACAGGGAGGCCTGGCGTGCTGCGGTCCTTGGGGTCGCGAAGAGTTGGACACGACTAAGCGACTGAACAACAAAATTATGATTTGAAGTGACTTCCAGGAGTGTCAGATTCTGCCCCACAGTTGGTTCCTCTGGCATCCAAGGATGGTCAAATTCATGGATACTGATACAACTGCTTCTTCCTACAGGAAGGACAAATACTGAAGCCGAAGCTCCAATACTTTGGCCACCTCATCAGAAAAGAGGACTCTTTAGAAAAGACCCTCATGCTTGGAAAGATGGAAGGCAGAAGGAGAAGGGGGCGGCAGAGGATGGGATGGTTAGAGAGTGTCACCGAAGCAATGAACATGAAATTGGGCGAACTCCGGAAGCTGGTGGAGGACAGGGAGGCCTGGCGTGCTGCGGTCCAGGGGGTCGCGAAGAGTCGGACACAACTTAGCGACTGAACAACAACAACAACAACAACAACAACAACAACAACAACAACAACAACAACAACGAGGTTGTAACAGTGTCACTGTGTCCCTGAGGAAAGTGTGTGGAAAAGGTTCTTTGAAAATCTGGCTTAAGGGGGCTTGTTCTTTTTGGGGTTTCCCAGCACAGCAGCCTTCCATTGTCGAGTGCTGGGTCTGTTTGGATCAAGATCACTAGGGGGATTTGATTGAGACGTACAAAATTATGCATCGGCTGGATAAAGTGGATAGAGGGAGGTTCTTTTCCTTCTCTCACAACACCAGAACCAGGGGACATCTATTAAAAATTGAGTGTTGGGAGGGTGAGAATAGATAAAAGGAAATCCCTTTTTTACCCAGCGGGTAATGAATCTGTAGAACTCCTTGCCACAGGAGGTGGTGATGGCATCTGGGCTAGATGCCATTCAAAGGAGACTGGACAGATTTCTGGAGGAAAAGTCCATCACAGGCTATAAGCCATGTATGCATGCCTGTCACCAGGCCAAGAACAACCGTGTCCTGTATGGAAATCCTTAAATCCTTAAATCGACTGTGTGCTGGGGTAGGAAGATCTAAGGACAATCTAAAGAAATAGGTTTTCCCCATAAAAGATATGCTGTGTGAATGTGGAGAGGAACAAACCATCTCACCTATGCTACAAGTGCACACTGTGCCCCTCTACATGCACAATGGAAGACCTTATGTTGGCGAGGGGGAACGCTGTTGAAGTGGCCCAGTACTGGGCAAATGATATCTAGTTTTTACTTTGTATTTTATTCTAAAAACATATTTTGATGTATGTATAGCATTATTAATGTAGGTGCTTCTGACATGAATAAAGAAAAGAAAGACATGATGGTTAGTGCAACAGGAGGTAGAGATAGGCTTTACCTACTTTAGAGGTAGGCTACCTCAGAGTGCCGGATGCAGGGGAGTGGCGACAAGATGCATGTGTCTAGTTGTCTTGTGTGTTCCCTGAGGCACCTGGTGGGCCGCTGTGAGATGCAGGAAGCTGGACTGGATGGACCTTTGGCCTGATCCAGCAGGGCTCTTCTTCTGCTTATAAGTTACCTTAAATGGGTGTTAGAACAATCTTTGTTAGTTGATATGCATATCCTCTTCCCTATGCATATCCTCTTCCTCTTCACTTAAAACCAGAACCAGGGGGCATCTGCTAAAACTGAGGGTTGGGAGAGTTAAAACAGATGAAAGGAAGTACTTTTTTACCCAGTGGGTAGTTAATCTGTGGAACTCTTTGCCGCAGGAGGTGGTGATGGCATCTGGTCTGGATGCCTTTAAGAGGGGATTGGACGGATTTCTGGAGGAAAGGTCCATCGTGGGCTATAGGCAATGATGGATTGTGCAACCTCCTTACATTGGTGGTGGGCTACTTCAGAGTACCGGGTGCAAGGGAGTGGCGACGGGATGCAAGCATCTTGTTGTCTCATGCCTCCCTGGGGCACCTGGTGGGCCACTGTGTGATACAGGAAGCTGGACCAGATGGGCCTTTGGCCTGATCCAGCAGGGCTCTTCTTACGTTCTTATGTACTTTGTGGAGGCTGGCATTGGATTGAGCCCTCCGTATGGCCCACTAACCAGATGCAGCTCTCTGGAGTCTTGGACAGGGTCTGTATCCCCAAAGACATCAGGATGCTGAACCTGGGACCATCTACATGCAAAATGTGCATTTTGCCACTGGGCAATGGCTCCAGCCCAACTTGCCCCAGGCAGCCTATTTGAATGTTCTCTTTACAGGCGTAGGGAAATGTGCCATGCGCTCCGCTAAGCTGGCAGATGGAATTCGGATACCTCAGCAGGAACCAACTTAATGGAAATCTACCTCCCCGCCGACCTCTCTGAATCAACAATGCGCTTGTTTGCTGTAGCGGGCAGGAGTGTTGACTCACAATTTGCATGGAGAGCTCATGCCTGCTTCATGAGGCCAGAAGATAACTTCCCGGGAGGGCCGTGGGCGCTTTGTGTTGTGGTGGTGTTTTTTTTTCCGCGGTCCACCCAGTGATGCAAAAGATCCACAGTCATGAAAATCAGCTTTGCACGTGCCTTTTGGATCAGATAAACGAGGGCTCCTATCAATTCGCAGGAAGGATTAACTTGGGTTGACTTTACTGCTTATCGTGGAGGAAAAAAAGCCCTGTTGCCCAAAGCGATTAAAAACAGAGCCAGTTTGGCAACCGTTGAAATGAATCGCTTGTCCATATGAACCCTTCATCCTGGTGTGTTCAGGAACAATGTTTTGGATGAAGAGGCATTCAGCCTGAGCTCCTGTGTAACGCAATTTCTCCCCCTCACTTCCAGAGTCATTCACGGCTTGGAGAGCTCAGAGGCTTTGCTCCCTGAATGGCTCTGAATGCAAGGCTTAGCAGAAGCCTGAGCTAAGGAACTGGAGGAACACCCTGGAGGAACGCCACTGCAAAGGACCTTACCTGAAGAAGAAACATCAGGCTCAGGAGAGGCAAAATGAGAAATCTGCCTAGGGCAGTGGTTTCCAAACTTTAGTATTGGGACCCATTTAAAAAAAAAGTTTCTTATCCAAAGAAGAAACATCAGGCTCGGGAGGAGGCAAAATGAGAAATTTGCCTAGGGCAGTGGTTCCCAATCGTTTTAGCATTGGGGTCCATCTAAAAAAAGTTTCATTTTACCAGCCACTCAAGCCTCTGTGGTTTTAATAGTGATTGGGCAGCAGTACATCTTCCTCACCCCTCCCCAAGTAGCAGGTTGTTTAACCCTTGCTGCGCATAGCTTAACCTACCCTGCTAGTTTCGCAAACCACAGAAAATTGGGTCATGATCCATTGGTGGGCCATGGAGCCATAGTTTGTGGCTTGGTGGCCTAGGGGGCATCCATTAATATCTAGGAATAGGCTGTTGTATTTCACAAATAAGCTGCCTTATCCTGAATCAAACCATTGGAACATTAAGATCTGTACTGTCAATACTTTGCTGGCCTAACTGTGCCGGCCTATCTCCAGGTTAGGATTGCGCTCTCAGACATTCAAGGTGAGCAATCTAAACCGGCTATTGAGATCTATGCACTCCTCTCCTGCGAGGTAATTAAGCTATGGAACTCCTTGCCACAGGAGGTGGTGATGGCATCTGGCCTAGATGCCTTTAAAAGGGGACTGGACAGATTTCTGAAGGAAAAATCTTCATGGGCTATAGGCCATGATGGGCTGGCAACCTCCTTACATTAATAGTAGGCTACTTCAGAATGCCAGGTGCAAGGGAGTGGCAACAGGATGCAGACATCTTGTTGTCTACTGAACTCCCTAAGGCTTCTGGTGGGCCACTGTGAGATACAGGAAGCTGGACTAGATGGGCCTTTGGCCTGATCCAGTGGGGCTCTAATGGGGCTAATGATCCAGTGGGGCTTATGTGCTTATGTTTTAGATGCAAGGGAGTGGCAACGAGATGCAGGCAACTTGTGGTCTTGTGTGCTCCCTGAGGCATTTGGTGGGCCACTATGAGATACAGTAACCTGGACTAGATGAGCCTTTGGCTTGAGCCAGTGGGGCTCTTATGTTCTTATGAGGATTTTCATGGCAGAAGGTACGCTCTACCTGCAAAATGAAGTGAAGAAAACAACCCCCCTGTGCTCACTTTCTTCCTTATCAGAAACGTTAGGCCACAAAAAAACTGATAAGGCCAGTTGAGAAAACATAGCCCTGGTGCTCCAGTCTGATAAGAGAGCATGATAGAGTCCTTATCTTCTCCACTTGTTTGAATTGGCTTGCCCAGGGCCAGATAAAATTTTCTGATATCAACATAACTACTATTGATAGCGTTTTATTGTCCTTAGACTGGCTGCAGCTTTTCAGCAGCCTCTTGACTGAACAAGGTTGGCTTCTCACTCTTCCCTCAAGTGGATTTTCCGTCCTGCAGGTGCATTTTGCAACGTTCCCTCTCCCGGTTTTGCGTCCTGCACTTCTATCATTTGGAACTGGACCATTCAGCTTGTCACAAAGCGGCGGGCCGACTCTCGTGACATCAGTCTCATCTTGGAAGTGGAATTACCTTTTGGTAGAGCTGATCCCAGAAGCTTTCCTACCACAGATCACACCTGGGGTGGTGGCACTTATTTGTAACTCAGCATTCCAGAAGTTTCGGTGGTGATATGATGATGTAATCACATCACCCCTAACTTTGATTCAAAACAGAGATCTCCAAAGTACAGCCCGGGGGCCAAATGCAGACCACCACAAGATGTTATCAAATGGGTTGTTTTCTGGAATTTCAGAACCAAATCACACATTACTTTAAATGTATTTGTTGGCCTGGTATTCCTTCTTTCTTTCTTTCTTTCTTTCTTTCTTTCTTTCTTTCTTTCTTTCTTTCTTTCTTTCTTTCTTTCTTTCTTTCTTTCTTTCTTTCTTTCTTTCTTTCT
>JAJKFI010000093.1:3110770-3125743 GCA_029204185.1 Lerista edwardsae
TCTCTCTCTCTCTCTCTCTCTCTCTCTCTCTCTCTCTCTCTCTCTCTACTCTGCAATGCATGGGGCAGTCTGTTGAGCCACACATTTAGGGGATGAACCAAAAAGCTTGCCAAAAGCTGCTTGGGCACTTTGCCTTCCAGGAAACTGTCTGGAATGTGAACCTGGCATTGCCGATGTGTTTCCTTCCCCACCCTTGGGATGCTTGCTCAGCTGGTACCTTTGTAAATCAACAGGTCAACATCAAGAACCATAAATATGATGGTAAGGGCTTTTCTGAACCTTCCATTGGTTGGAGAAGAAGGAGTGCAGGACACTACCTAGGCCTCCATCAACTTCATATGATTCATGGCAGATGCAACTCCCCTTGATTATAGGGCTGTGAGAACAGCCCTATAGTTACAAAGAGAACCTTTCCCAATGTTCTCATACATCATACAGCCTGAACAGTCTATTACAATGGGACCTCAGTATCTGCAGGGAATCCATCCCAGGAATGCGATGTGGTGGTTCTGCTTTACTCCGCATTGGTGCGACCTCACCTGGAGTACCGTGTTCAGTTCTGGGCACCTCAGTTCAAAAAGGGTGCGGCCAAACTGGAGCAGGTTCAGAGAAGAGCAAAAAAGATGATCAGGGGGCTGGAAAACAAACCCTATGAGGAAAGGTTGAGGGAACTGGGCATGCTGAGCTTGGAGAAGAGAAGGCTGAGAGGGGAGATGATGGCACTCTTCAAATATCTGAAGGGCTGTCAGAAGGAAGAAGGGACAAATCTGTTCTCATCTGCCTTTGAGAGTAGAACTGGGTCCAATGGGTGCAAACCGCAAGAGAGGAGATTCCGGCTGGACATCAGGAAGAATTTCTTGACGATCAGGGCGGTTCGACAGTGGAACAGATTGCCAAGGGAGGTGGTGGATTATCCCTCACTAGACACCTTCAAGCAGAGGCTCAACAGGCACCTGCTGGAGATGCTCTAGGAGGATTTCCTGCTACAGGCAGGGGGTTGGACTAGATGACCTTGTAGTTCCCTTCCAACTCCATGATTCTATGAACCTGCCCCCATGGATACCGAATTCCAAGGGTCCTGACATCCGCAGGGACCCATGCCAGCAAGTGCTGTTCAGAAGCCTGTGGGAGGCCTTCTGAGGCACAGGAAGATCATATGAGGCCTTCCCACACTGCAGAAGACCTCTCAGATGGAAGGTACTTCTGGTCACCTCTGGGAGGTCCTCTGAAACCTTCCAGCTGCAGGCTCAGCACCCACAGAAATTCAAATCCGAGGCCACGGATAAAGCGGGCCCACCGCAATTCTAAAATGGAAACCAGTTATCTTGCAGGAATGTAGCTCGGCACAAAGGCCCTGCTTGTACGAACTGGTCAACTTTCAGAGACAGGCACTGAAAAGTGACTGTGTTACAGCCAGCACTGGTTCCAGATTCCTGGACCTGGCACAGGTTCCTCCCATAAGTCCTCCTGGTATAGCCCAGCATGGCCCCAACATGGGTCATCCCATCACATATCAGACAGGAGGTGATCATGCGGGAGGTGAAAAAGTTCTCTGCTTCAAATCATGGTGAGATGCTGCTGGTCAAGGGATACAGCAGTGAGCTAGAAGGACTTGGCCTGAGTCAATCATCCTGGTCACCCAGGGACAATGTGTCAAGAAAGAGGACTGGTGTGGCAGGTAGGACACATGCCCTGGGCAGCACCTGAAGGGGGCACCACTGAGTAGTTTTTGAGCAAGTGGAGGCTTTTGTGGAGCCTCAGAAGGAAGGGGGCACCAGTCAGACACCAAAAGGCAATCAAAGAAGGGCAGCCAACTCACAAGGATTGTGGGGCCGCAGCCACCAGTGCCTCCTTGGAAGAGGAGAACCTGAACGTGACACCAACATCACACAGCATCATATCATGATACCACAACATCACCACCCTGGGGACCGTGGCCTTTAGCTACGCTGCTGAGGACCGAGAAGAGAGCCCCGAGAGAAGGGAGGAGTTCCTCCCCTGGGAATCACGAATCGAACACGGCACCACGTAGGAGAAGTAAAGTCCCCGCTGAGTTCAATCCAGACCTTAGGCGTGGAGGACATCAACATGACGATATAATTGGCTCTTCCCGAATGCCTCTTGGATGAACTCTTCCTGGGTGGTTTGTTTGTAATTCAGGCAGGGAGATCTGAATCACGGGAGCCTTACTCAGCCACATCAAACCATTTCCAACCAGCCAAGAAGCAGCCAAAGCAGAATGGAAGGACGCACCTCTCCTCTCATTGCTCCTGGGGTTTTTCACCACCTGTGAGATGAGAGCGTGCCCAGGAGCGAGTCCTGACTCTGGGCTCAGCTGTGTGTGAAAACGTTGAACTTTCCCCAGTCTTTGTAGAGGAGCCAAGAAATGAGCAAAACGACAAGCCAAAAGCACTGATTGAGGGCGCAATCCTAAACTGAGTTAGGCCGGCATCAGCTAAGCCAGCAAAGTTTGGCCGGCACCAGGGCCACCATAAAGCACGTTTGGACCACTCTTGGAGTCAGGGAGGATGGCGCACATCTGTATTCTGGCCTCTCTGACTTCAAGAGTGGTCCAAACATACTTTACAGTGTCCCTTCTGCTGGCCAAACTGCTTTATTTACCTCAGAATTTTACCCAGAAATGTACCTCAGAATGCAAGATACAAGGGAGTGGCATTTGGACCACTCTTGGAGTCAGGGAAGATGGCGCACGTCTGTGTGCTGGCCTATCTGACTCTGAGAGTGGTCCAAACATACTTTACGGGTGTCCATTGTGCTGGCCAAACTTTGCTGGCTTAGCTGATGCCAGCCTAACTCAGTTTAGGATTGCACCTGCCTTCAAACTGTGCGCTCTTCTTAAGAATGAGAGGATTTCCACCCCCAATTCATTTTTTTCCTTTTCCCTGTATCCCACTTCCATGGTTCTTTGCAGAGGCATAACTAGAAGCCATGGCACCTGGGACAGTGATGTCATGACATCACATGTCATTGTGATGTCACTTCCGGAGTAGGAAGTGATGTCTCCAGAGTAGGAGGCACTGGCAGCTTTGGGGCCCCTGTTCCTTCTCCTGTGGAAGCTCCCTGAAGAAGAGGGCACCTGTGGAAACCTGTGAGGTAGGCATGAGTTTACTTGCCTTCTCCACTGCCTCCAATGCAGTGTTCAAGAATTTGAAAAGGGGAAGGGATGGAGTGGATCAGGAAGAACGGAGAGTGGTGGAGGGACACTCTAGCTCAAAACTCTCCTCTTCTCTTCTTCTACTTCTTCTACTCCACCCCCCTTTTCCTCTACAGATTCAGCACAGGAAGAACAGCAGATTTTTCACACCTGTTGACCCCACGCATTGGTGGTTTGTAGGTACAGTGGTGGAGGGGGTCTGGAAAGGGTGACATTTGGCACTCTGCTTCAGGTGCCCCCAAATCTTAGGTGACGCCTATGTGAGACAACCCTTTATGAACAGAGTTGTGTATAAATTGGACCAAGGAATGATCCAGGAAGAAAACCAGCCAGACTGGAAGCAGAAGGTGCAGCCATCACCCTAACAAGCCAACGTCTCAGTGATGAATGGGTTACAGGTGCAAAAATCTGGCGGAGACATCCAGAATGGTACAAAGCGCCCTCCACAGTTTTGATGCATTTGGCAGCGAGCTACTGAGGGTAAAAGTCGTGACACATTTATTGTCCGTCTTAAAATATCAAATTCCTCATAACAACCGACTTCCGAACAGCAGCCTTGGCACTTAGGAGGGTCGGGTCTCATGAATGATTTTGCGCTCGGAGGGGAATTAATTTTAACCACTACCTCAGGCCGCTATAAAAAGCCCCACACCAGCCGTGGCCAAATTTATGATCAGATGCAGGACAACCGGGGCAAAAGTGGGATGAAATTTCATTGTCCTCCGTAAAAAAGGCTCTCGGGGCAGGATGATCTGAGAAGCAGGCAGCTTCCTTTGCCCTCCTTGAGTAGAGAGCGCCAGAGGTGTGCAAAAGATTTATGGATTGTTTCCCAGGGAACAAATGTGACTATTGATCCCCAAAGGATCACCAAGGTAGGAAGTGAAGACAAGTTCCATACTTCTCATTCCAGAACTTTTGCCCACATCTGGGAGAGTGGTTTTATTCCCCCTCTCAACTGTTGTTGTTGTTGTTCAGTTGCTAAGTCATGTACGACTCTTCGCGACCCCATGGACCGCAGCACGCCAGGCCTCCCTGTCCTCCACTAGCTTCCGGAGGTCGCCCAACTTCATGTTCATCGCTTCGGTGACACTCTCTAACCATCTCATCCTCTGCTGCCCCCTTCTCCTTTGGCCTTCCATCTTTCCCAGCAGGAGGGTCTTTTCTAAAGCATCCTCTCTTCTTCTCGTGAGGTGGCCAAAGTATCTGAGCTTCAGCATTTGTCCTTCCAAGGAGCAATCAGCATTGATGTCCTGTAGGATTTCCCGAATGGATCTCCCTGCAGTCCAGGGGACTCTCAAGAGTCTTCTCCAACACCGTAATTCAAAAGCATCTATTCTTCGGCGCTCTGCCTTTCTTATGGTCCAGCTCTCACAGCCATACATTGCTACTGGGAAAACCATCGCTTTGACTATGCAAACCTTTGTTGGCAGGGTGATGTCTTGGCTTTTTATTAAGTTGTCTAGGTTCGCCATAGCTTTCCTCCCAAAAAGTAAACGGCTTTTAATTTCATGGCTGCAGTCACCATCTGCGGTGATCTTGGAGCCCAGGAAGATAAAGTCTGTCACTGCTTCCATTTCTTCCCCTTCTATTTGCCAGGAAGTGATGGGAGTAGTTGCTATGATCTTAGCTTTTTAATGTTGAGCTTCAAGTCAATTTTTGCACTTTCCTCTTTCACCCTCATCAGGAGGTTCTTTAGGTCTTCCTCACTTTCTGCCATTAGAGTGGTATCTACTCTACTCAACTACTACCCTCTCAGCTACTAAATGATAAAGTTTTCCTTGTTCCTGCTGTCATTTTAAAAAGAATGCATTGATAGCAGCACTTCTAAGCAAGGGCATCTGATGTTTAATATCTGCCATGTGCCTTCAACCTGCCCCAGTCACTTGCTGTATTCTGTTGTGCCCTTACCTCTATTTAGACATTCAGTACATGTAGGATAGGGATTCGTAAATTGTGTGCCATGGAGTATTAGAATGAGCAAGGGGTGAATTCACAGGGGCACTGTGAATGTTCCGGATGGCCCCTCCTACTGGCTTTCCTGCTCCCGCAGCCTCTTTTTCTTAGCTCAGACAGGGGCCACCATCTTGGATCATGCAAAATCTGATGAGATTTGGGTGCCGCCATCTTGGATCATGCGAGATCTCCTGAGATCTGGGTGCCACCATCTTGAACAGTGTGAGATTTCACGTGATCCAAGATGGTGTCACCCAGCTGAGCGAGGAAGAAGAGGCTGTGGGGGCACCATGACCCTGATAAGTTGGGGAACCACTGATGTAGGAGGATGGGATGTAGGTTTGGTGGAGGGCCCTTGTCTTGCATGAAGAAGGTCCTAGGGTCAGTCCCAACCACCATCAGACAAGCTTGGGAAAGACCCCTCCCTGGTACCCAGGAGAGCCACTGCCAGGCACGGTAGACCAATGGTATGACTCAAGGAACTGGATGACTGCAGGTTTCCAAACCTTGAGACAGGGTCTTTCCAGGCCTCTCTTAAGATGGGTATGTTGTCCATGGAAAGCAACTGCTCTACCACTGAGCAATGGCCCCAGTGTAGGACATTCCTAAACTTGATGGACCAGGGATCTCACCAAGCCCAGCCCAAGGTGAAATACCACTTTGAGAGTCTTCCTTGCTTCCTTGCCTGGCTGCTTCGGTGGAATGGACAGGGTGGAGTGCGCTGGACGTGGAAGAGGAAGTCGCCCCGCCTAGCCTGTGTTGAAGGAGTGGCTGGGTGGGGAAGAGGGAGGTGCTGGCAGAGACATCCTGTTTCAATCACTGCCCTGGAAGGGAAGCGATCGCTCCAGGAGCACAGCGGTCCCCTGCTTTCTTCGCCAACCCCACCACTGCAGTGGCTTGCTCCTGGCGGTGGTGCTGGAGAACATGGTGGGCCGCTGCTGCTCCAATCCTTTTCACGCTCAGCGTCAGTGAGCAATAAGAGGACCACAGCTCAGGTGACGTGGCTGGGTGGGCAGTGGGCATGCATGGGGTGAGGGGTCCCCTGGCCCCCCCAGTCTGCCACTCAAAGCAGCCACTTCACCCAGCCTCACGGGTGGACCAGCCCTGTACCCAGTGGTGTCATCTAAATGATTTAAGAACAGGTACTCACTTTTGATTGGCACGTGTTGGGACCCGCCCACCGGAAGTGACGTCATAAGCCGGAAGTGATGTCGTGGCAGGAAGGGACATGAAAAAAGCCCTTTTTGAGGACTCAGATTATTTTAAACTGACCCAACAGTTGTAACAGTATTCCACAGCACCCCAGAACATGTTAAGGAGGCCTGGCATCATGTTAAAGTGACCCAACAGTTCCAAAACCCCAGAGCAGCTCATTTTTCAGTGGCAAGGCAAGGCAAGGCTCCGCATGCTGCCTGCCTGCCTCTGAGAACGTGCAGGCAACTCAAACGAGCAGGAAATTCAAACGTTGCAGGGGGCGGAGTCAATGAGTGGGCGGGGCCAGCCATAATCCTAGAAACCGGTACTCGCGTACCCCCGTGTACCCCCTACATGACATCACTGCCTGTACCTTACTACAAGCACCCCCATATATATCCACAGGTTCCTGCTGCTACCACGGATACCCAGAACTGCGGATACAGGAAGCAGAAAGCGGCTAGAGGGCGTCCTCTGCTGTGCACTTCCTGTCCCAAAGCAAAAGGGAGAAACATCTTCCTTCTGCAAAGTGGTTGCAAACGAAGAGAGAGGAGTCACCAGCACGATGGGGAGAATTTGAGGACCAACCGAGTAAGTGTCTCCCACCAAGGTGCTGCCTGAGGGACCCACTCAGTTGGCCTCGGGGATGAGCCGGCCCTGTTCAAATGGGTTTTGCCCCTGTTACCCTTTTTGTGTTTAGTGGTTCAATTTTGCTTCTAGTTCAGGATAACTGTAAGATGTTTACATTCGGATTCAGTTTTGGTTCACTAAAAGGAAAAGGAAAACATCTGAACCAGTGGCATAGCTCAGTGGTATTCAAACTTTTTAGACCAGGACCCACTTTTTAGAATAGGACTCGTGCTGTGGCCCGCCGGAAGTGATGTCATTCACCGGGAAGTGGTGATGTGGCAGGAAGTGACATCATCAAGCAGGAAGTGACATCATTGTAACATAGTCAAATGACACTGCTGGAATGCAAATTGGCATTCTTGGACAGCAGCAGCTGAACAACCATGAAACATCCCTGACAGGAAGCAAGATGAGGACAAAATATGATGTAAAAGCACTGAATTCAAAACATTTTTTTTTTAAACCCTCTCTTGAAAATTCAAACTGTTAAAACTCACAAAAGGAATATGCCAAGAGTAAGGTCTGCAGTTTTCAAGATGACTGCTCCCACATTTCCGTAACCCGCCTGACATCAGGTCGCAACCAGTGGTGTCATCTAAATGATTTAAGAACAGGTACTCACTTTTGATTGGCACGTGTCAGGACCCGCCCACCAGAAGTGACATCATAAGTCGGAAGTGAGGTCGTGGCAGGAAGGGACATGAAAAAAGCACTTTTTGAGGCCTCAGACAATTTTAAACTGACCCAACAGTTGCAACAGTATTCCACAGCACCCCCAGAACATGTGAAGGAGGCCTGGCATCATGTTAAAGTGACCCAACAGTTCCAAAACCCCAGAGCAGCTCATTTGTCAGTGGCAAGGCAAGGCTCCGCTCGCTGCCTGCCTGTCTGCCTGGCTCTGAGAACGTGCAGGCAACTCAAACATGCAGGAAATTCAAACGTTACAGGGGGCGGAGTCAACGAGTGGGTGGGCGAATGGGCGGGGCCAGCCATAATCCTAGAAACTGGTACTCGCGTACCCCCGCGTACCCCCTGCATGACATCACTGGTCGCAATCCACCAAATGGGTCCTGACCCAAAGTTTGAATAACACTGGTGGAGCTAATAAAAGCATAGCCAGATGATGAGAGTGAAAAGATGTCACTTCTGGAAATGACAGCACTCCTGGGCTTATTTTTTTTAAAAAAGGTGATCACCAGTGTTATATTTCACCACGTTTGGTGGTGAAATGTGGTGATCTGTTGTGGACCATTGAAGAAAATAACAATGGTGGTCCAGACCTCGTTGCTGGCCACAAAGACCCCACCCCATAACAGTTCAAGCTTCCGGGCCCCCAAATGAAGGTCCGCCACGGGGTTCATGCACAGAGTTTCTACGCTTCTGTTGCAGGTGCAAACCCCAGGTGGATGCTGCAGGTCCTGTACAGGTTGCTGTACAGTGTTGCTGACCCTGCAAAGCCAAAGCCAGAAGAACTGACCTTTGCAAATAAATTGCTGCAAATTGTTGACTCGGTGAACTTCAGAGAGGAGATGACTACTTGGGTGGTTGCGGTCTCAGAGGTGCGTCTCCTCCTTTTCTGGCATTCTTGGACACCCAGGATTGCAATAGCCTGGGAGGAAAACACGGTCCTGATGCAGGTTACAAAACCCCAATCGAATGAGAATTCAGTTAATTGAAGTTAATAGGAGGTTGGCGATCTGGAATTTAATCAGGGGCCCCATTAATGAACCACGAGGGCTAGACAAGAGAATTTCCCTTGCTGATGTGAACCTTTGGAGGGAAGACACTTTGGGGGAGGCCGAGATTCCAATAGGGTTTGTTTTTTTTCCCCTGGGAACCTCCATAGAGGCCATGAACTTTGCAATTCAATTTCAAACCTGCTTCCGAAATTGGGTCTTCAGCCAGACTGGGCACATTTAGAAATTGCTGCTTGTTACATCTTGCTTAAGACATTTGGGAATGCTCTGTGATTCTATACCTTGGGTGGCGTATTCAAGGATGGAAAAATCCTGGCTGTTGGGAAGAAAAATGAGGGTTGTCATTTAGGAATTTCCTTTTTCAGTCCTGCCTAAGGTGGGCACCTAAACCTTTTTTTTTTTTGCTGGTTACTAAAAGAACAAACAGTATAGGGCAACTGTGCCAGATAGTAGTAATTTTCTATTTCCTGATTCGATTCAAAATACTGGCTCATATCTAATGCACTATGCTCTACATTCATTTTAGAGTCTCTATATGCTCAGTAGGGACGTGGTGGCGCTCCGGATTAAACCGCTGCTGCTGAACTTGCTGACCAGAAGGTTGGCAGTTCAAGACCGCGCGACAGAGTAAGCTCCCGTGGGTTGTCCCAGCTCCTGCCAACCTAGCAGTTCAAAAGCACGTAAAAATGTGAGTAGATAAATAGGGACCACTTCGGTAGGAAGGTAACGGCGTTCTGTGCACCTTGGCGTATAGTCATGCCAGCCACATGACCACGGAAACTTGTCCTCGGACAAATGCCGGCTCTTTGGTTCAGAAACGGAGATGAGCACCGCCCCATACAGTCGGTCATGCCTAGACTATTCAGTCGTGGGGAAACATTTACCTTTTATATACTCAGAACACTGGCTATTTTATTTCTGAGATTGAGATTGAGAGATTGAGATTGAGATGGGCAGCACAATCCTAAACTGTGCTGGAACCTCTAATGTTCACAGGCCCTTGCCCAATCCATGATGCCAGCCCAAAAGCTGATCACATTCAGTCTGAATGTATCAATTGCAACACATCTCTGAAGCCTGGACTTTCCACAGCAATGGAGACTTCTCTGTTTCCTTGTGCTTCCTCCTCCCAGTGATGTGAATCTCTGGAGGTAACCCCCTGTTGCCACTGCAATATGGGACAACTCGATCAAGAGGTGATGGTGGCGGCAAGGGACCCTTTGTCAGCACTGTCCCTGATTGCCTATGCAACATGGTACCTGATTGGCTAGCACCACCAAACTTGGTGCCTGATTGGCTAGCACCCCCAAAGTGACTGCTGATATAGAGGCTGCTAGCCAATTAGCAAACACAGGCATGGTGTGGCCTTGACTGAACTGCCTGCTGCCTCCACCACTGGGCTTTCCTTCCTTGCATCGCTCGACCCATAGCAGAGACAGGTAGTTTATGCCAGTGATAATGTGAAACATTTCAATAGTTCACATTCCCACATGAAATGCAAAGGATCATCATGGATACAGCCTTTACTTCAAACAACACCAGGCATTGAAAGTTGCAAAGGTCTCCTTAACTGCCTCCAGTACAGGTGCGAAGAAACGATGATTATCTTCTGTTTTAATGTGGTCTGGAAGCATTCAGTGCTCCGTGGGTGTGACCAATGCAATTAATAAATCCTGAAAATATTCATGTTCTGCAGAGCTATTTGCATGCAGGACTCATGAAAAACTGGAGATCATTTTCCCCACAACAAATAACTTGCCTGAGTAAGTAATTAAGCAAAGAGAAACTGGCAACTTCTTCAACAATCTTCAAATATTGGAAGAAGGGAAGGACTTGCTCTCTCTGGTTTCTGAGGGGTAGGGCCCATGGGTTGAAATTTCGGTGAAGTAGATTTAGAGCACAATCCTAATCTGGAGTTAGGCCAGCACAGTTAGGCCAGCAAAGTTTGGCCGGCACAAGGGACAACGTAAAGCACGTTTGGACCACTTTTGGAGTCAGGGAGGATGGTGCGTGTCTGTGTGCCGGCCTCTCTGACTCTGAGAATGGTCCAAACATACTTTACGGTGGCCCTTGTGCCGGCCAAACTTTGCTGGCCTAACTGTGCTGGCCTAACTCCAGGTTAGGATTGTGCCCTCAGGCTAGACATGAGCCAAATCTGTTGGGGAGGGAGGGATCCTGAAGCATGCATCTTTTCTCGAAAGAGGAATTGAGCAGCATCCACCAAATCAACCCATTGCAAGTTCTCTTTCTTGGTGGTGGTGGATGACAATAAGATTCGGTCACCTTTTCATGTCTGCCATTTATTGAGCTTTTTCATGTTCTCTAACAATGATAATAAATAACAGAAACCAAAGACGGGCGTTCTCACTGAAACGAGAACAACTGCTCGACGCTCAGAGATGCAGGTAGCCCAAAGCTTTTGGGAAGAAAGGAGGCTTCGAGGACTGTAATTATGCAACTGTTTTTACAGGCTGGGGCCTCAGAGCAATGATCGAAAATCCAGCCTTCTGTAATGAATACAGGCATGAATGCAACACCTCAAACAGGAGCAGACAAGCCAGCAAGACAGATGTCATCAATGTCTGTTCTGCTATCGTGCTCTAAACCAGGGGTCTCCAGACTTTTCCGTACAAGGGCCACATAGCATTATTGAAACTATGGGTTGGGACCCACCTGGTGGGTCGCGACCTGATGTCAGGTGGGTTGCAGAAACCTGGGAGCAGCCGTCTTGGAAACTGCAGACCTTGTTCTATTCCTTTTGTGAGTGTTAACAGTTTGAATTTTCAAATTTTGTCTTTAGTTCAGTACCTGTACATCATATTTTGTGCTCATCTTGCTTTCTGTCAGGGATGTTTCATGGTTATACTATTCCTGCAGTCCAAGAATGCCAACTTGTGTTTCAGGAGTGTCATTTTATTATGTTGCAATGACTGCACTTCCTGCTTGATGATGTCACTTCCTGCCACAACATCACGTTAATGATATCACTTCCGGTGGGTCCCGACATGAGTACCATTCTAACAAGTGGGTCCTGGTCTAAAAAGTTTGAATACCCTTGACATACCATATTTTACAAATTGTTGCTGGCCAATATATGTCACAGGTCATTATAAATGAATAACTGAAATTTAAATGAATGAAACAGTTTTAGTTGGATCTTTTTTACAGTATAATCACCACGACATGATTCAGAACAAAAAAGGAGTGTGACATTGACAAAGAAACAATGCCGTTCACGGAAAATGATTTATAATTAGTAGGAGTGTGTGTGTTTTTGGTGATGTTCCCCCCCCCCCATGTCTTGATTAAAATAACAAATTGCGGTGTTATGTGTCTTTATTCTACATTCTCATTCCAAGTTCTCACTTTTATTAATTTTAAATGTTTTAAAAGTGTACTAGGTAGATGATAGATGTGATATAGTGTCAGCAGAGGCAGCCACAGTATGATTTCGATTTGGAAAAGTAGTCTATTTTCATTTCTAGACAATATCTTCAACACAAAAATGTGGTGTTTTGTGTTTTTATTCAGATATTTTAACCACCAAAAAGTGGCGTTTAACTGCCAAAAAGCAGTTTTCAACCAAAAAAAACCCCCCACCCCTAATAATGAGAGAGGAAAATATTTTAAGTTGCTGCGGGCCAGATAAAATCTTGTGGCAGGCCAGATTTGGCTCCTGGGCCGTAGTTGAGAGACCCACAAGTTACTCCAAACCACCTGTTATGCGGGGACATGTGGTTAGGGTATGAGTGTTGTTGACACACACACATACCTACTATCTCCCTGATGATGTGCACTGGGGACAAAACGTGTGACACACTGTCATCACACTTGCCACCCCACTGCCTCTCATTGGTCAGATGGATGCTTCATCCCATCGTTGTATCTTTATAGCTGCTGCTTTCCCCCCATTTGTTTCTCATCGGCTTGTCCCTCAAGGGGCTTGGCTGACGATGGAGGGAGGATGCTACAAATAAAGACACGGCTGGTTGATGATCAAGCCTGACGTTTTGCATCTCACTTTCAAAGAACCAGAGACAAAAAAAAAACCCCACCCTGTAGTTATCCGACCCTCATGCATGCTACCAGGGTTAAACTTGGAGTAAAACTGTCAACCACTTGCATCCTGTTTGTGCTGTTTATTTGTGAAATCTACTGAGAGTGCAGTCCTAAGCAGGAGTTAGGCCGGCACAGTTAGGCCAGCAAAGTTTGGCCGGCACAAGGGCCACCGTAAAGCACGTCTGGACCACTCTCGGAGTCAGGGAGGATGGCTCACGTCTGTGTGCTGGTCCAAACATACTTTACGTTGTCCCTCATGCTGGCCAGACTTTGCTTTATTTACCTCATATTTACCTCAGAATTTTGCCTCAGAAATTTACCTCAGACTGGGCTCTCTGACTCCAAGAGTGGTCCAAACATATGTTATGGTGGCTCTTGTGCCGCCCAAACTTTGCTGGCCTAACTGTGCCGGCCTAACTCCAGGTTAGGACTGTGCTCTGAAGAAATTTGCTATGCCCCCCATTTCCTTTGTCTTATGTTCATTGGTGCTGCTATTTCTTGGTGAACACAATCTTACCTCCTCTACATTTTTCAACCTGCTCTCCCTGCCACTCCCAAACAGGCCTTCATCTCCTGTCATTCCTGGAGTGCTCCTATTTTTCCTGCCACAAAAATCCCCCTTAAACGGCCCCTCCCTCCTGTCCTGTGCATGCTGCCTCTCCATTTTCACGGCCCATCTCTGCAATGAGTATAAATGAGTCTGGCCTTCCGGGAGCTGGGTTTTCCATTGATGGACGTATGTATTACAGTCAGTAGACGGGCCTTCAGAACATCTGTTGCCATCTAATCCTACATCGTGTGAAGCTCCTGATTCAAATTCCACCTGGGAGCAGGTTGCTTACTACGCAGATTTGGTGGTGCATTGTCAAAGGCAGCCGTAGAATCTTGCTGGCACATTCTCCAGCCCAGCTTCAAAATCCAGCTCCATTAAAAGAGTGCATCTTTGTGATTCCACTTGGTGAGTTAATAAGGAACAGTGGGGTAGCTAAGACGTCTGCTACGCAAGGTCAAAGAAGATTTTGCATGCTACTCCCCACACCAAAATCAAATGTAATTAAGACCACAATCCTTTTTTTAACATTCTTTTTTCCCCAACTCTTCCCCCATTTTCAAACAAGTTATAAAAGCCTTTACATCATCTTTGTTGTTGTTCAGTCGCTAAGTCGTGTCCGACTCTCCGTGACCCCCTGGACCACAGCACGCCAGGCCTCCCTGTCTTCCACTAGCTTCCAGAGTTTACCCAATTTCATGTTCATCGCTTTGGTGACACTCTCTAACCATCTCATCCTCTGTCGCCTCTTCTCCTTTTGCCTTCCATCTTTCCCAGCATGAGGGTCTTTTCTAAAGAGTCCTCACTTCTCATGAGGTGGCCAAAGTACTTGAGCTTCAGCTTCAGCATTTGTCCTTCCAGGAAACAATCAGGCTTGACTTCCTGGAGGATTGACCGATTGGATCTCCTTGCAGTCCAGGGGACTCTCAAGAGTCTTCTCCAACATCATAATTCAAAAGAATCTATTCATCATCTTACTTCTAATTATTTCTTACATTTTCATACTTATAAATCCAAAAAGCTTTTACCAACTTCATTTTCTACATAATTCATGTCAGTGTGGGGTAAAAACTTTATAAAACTTATATCCTAAACACTGTATTCTTAACTACTTCTTATACCTATTCTATCTCTCAGACATTCTCACTAATTTATCTTTATTATGTTATGTATTTTTAAACTAAAATTGATCACTTTAAAGTTTCTGTATCTCTTTACTCATCGATTCCTTGATTAGTTTCTCTAAAATTTCCATTTTCACTCAGGGAGTCAATGAGCAGTTTCCAATTCTCCATGGATGTTTGTAATGATTTCTCTTTGATTAAGATCGTTAATTTGTCCATTTCCATCAAGTCCAACATTTTTGTCCACCAGTAATGAAGAGCACAATCCTAACCTGGAGTTAGGCTGGCACAATTAGGCCAGCAAACTTTGGCCTCCATAAGGGACACTATAAACTGCATTTGGACCACTCTTGGAGTCAGGGAGGATGGCGCACGTCTGTGTGGTGGCCTCTCTGACTCCGAGAGTGGTCCAAACATACTTTACATTGTCCCTTGTGCCGGCCCAACTTTGCTGGCCTAACTGTGCCCTCCTAACTCCAGGTGAGGATTGCGCCCTAAGTAAATAAAAGAATGTTCTCATTAATTGTCCATATCTTTTGAAAGAATAGATAGATAGATAGATAGATAGATAGATAGATAGATAGATAGATA
>JAJKFI010000093.1:3144031-3171460 GCA_029204185.1 Lerista edwardsae
GAGAGAGAGAGAGAGAGAGAGAGAGAGAGAGAGAGAGAGAGAGAGAGAGAGAGAGAGATCATGACGGTATTGATCATGAAGTAATTGTCCCTCTTCACCCCAGCTCAGTGTCTTATCTAGTGGCTGTTGCCGGTGGTGTCCTGCATTTTTTAGATTGTGAGCCCTTTTGGGACAGGGAGCCATTTAACTTTATTATTATTTGCCTGTAAACCACTTTGGGAACTTCATGTTGAAAAGCGGTATATAAATACTTTTTGATGAATGGATGGATGGATGGATGGATGGATGGATGGATGGATTAACCCCTGCTAACTGGGCAAGAGGCACTTTTTCATGTGGTATCCTCTTATATTTAGCAGGGGGAGAGCAATTGTCCCTCTTCACCCCAGCACAGTGTCTTTCTCGTGGCTGTTGCTGGTGGTGTTCTCCATTCTTCTAGATTGTGAGCCCTTTTGGGACAGGGAACCATTTAACTTTAATGTTATTATTTGCCTGTAAACCGCTTTGTGAACATTGTGTTGAAAAGCGGTATATAAATACTAGTGATTGATTGATTGATTGATTGATTGTCCTTACCAAGGTTTTCACAATTTTGGCCACTAGTGTCAAGCTCAGTGTGTTGCCCCCCTCAAGCTTGTTGCCCAGTGCAATTGCACCCCCCCCCCGCACTTCTTTAGTTACACCCCTGAGCTGAGCAGCTTGGCAATTTTAACAAACCACAATTTTTACATGACAGTTGTATTTTCATTTTCTTGGGGTTTTTGGCCATAATGTTTGATAGACTACAAATATTCCAGCACGGTTTGTTTCACTGCATTCTGCATTAAATTACCTTTCCAATGCTATATAACATGATGGTATTATTCGTACTGACCAAAGTTTTCTCAATTCTGGCCACTAGTGTCAAGCTCAGCTTGTTGCACCCTAAAGCTTGTTGCCCAGTGCAATTGCACCCCCTGCACTTCTTAAGCTACACCCTTGCCTCAGTGATATCTTCCCCAAGGTTGAGGTGCATTCCACCTAGTGCACCCCCTTCGCTATGCCACTGGTTGTAAGTGCCTGTTTGCATGCAACGCACCATGGTTAGGGGTAGGTTTTTGGGATGATATTTTTTCCAAAATCCCTTGATTAATATAGCAAATTGCAGTGTTATGTGTTTTTATCCAAATTTTTATTGCAAATTGTGCAAACAGCGCAATAAATAAGGGTGAATGGCCCTACAAAGGCAAGCAATGACTGGCACACACACCCCAGCCCAAAATAACCTGCTCAGAAATTCCCAAGCTGCACCCTGGTTGCTGCTTGGAGCGTCAAGAACTGCTACTTACTCCTTCCACATTTCATCCAAGTCCCCTCAGCGTGCACTGTGAACTATGAACATGCATGTTTGTGCAAATTTAAGCAAGCTTCCTCCTGTTTCTGCCACTCCTCCTCCTGATCCCTTCCTGAAAACTATTTGGGGATTCCTCCAAACTGTGTCAAAAAGAAACCAAAGTGGTGTTATTTTTGTCAAATTGATCTATGGTAAATTTGTGTCAGACTCTGTCAAATTAAACAAAAGTGATGTTTTATTGCGTTTTGAGCTGAATTTCATTTTATGTAGCATTTACAGTAGAAATTCTCATTATTTAGCATTCTGTATTGACTGAAGAAAACCCACCCCCAGCCCCAGCCAGCCCCTGTTACATGGCATATAGCATTTTGTATTGCATGTGTCATGCTGCACTCTGGTCCACTGAGCAGTGTACCGGCGAGGAGGTTATATTTTATTCATTTTGCACATTTTTATACCGACCTTCCTCCACAGAGCTCAGGGTGGCGTACATTGTTCCTCCCGTGCTTTTGCCCTTAGTTGTGGTTTTTTTAAATGTGTAAATAAAACTCCTGTTGCAACAAGTTCTTGGAGTCTGAAGCGGAAAGAAAGTGAAAGAACAAGGGAAGCAATAAGGAAACTGGCCTCGGCAGGGGTCCGTCAAACAGGACACAGCTGAGAAGAGCAAGCCAACACTTAGAGAGCAATCCTAACCAGTGGTGTCATCTAAATGATTTAATAACAGGTACTCACTTTTGATTGGCACGTGTCGGGACCCACCCACCGGAAGTGACGTCATAAGCCGGAAGTGATGTCGTGGCAGGAAGGGACATGAAAAAAGCCCTTTTTGAGGCTTCACACAATTCTAAACTGACCCAACAGTTGCAACAGTATTCCACAGCACCCCCAGAACATGTTAAGGAGGCCTGGCATCATGTTAAAGTGAACCAACAGTCCCAAAACCCCAGAGCAGCTCATTTTTCAGTGGCAAGGCAAGGCAAGGCTCCGCTTGCTGCCTGCCTGGCTCTGAGAACATGCAGGCAACTCAAACATGCAGGAAATTCAAACGTTGCAGGGGGCGGAGTCGACGAGTGGGCGGGCGATTGGGCGGGGCCAGGAATAATCCTAGAAACTGGTACTCGCGTACCCCTGTGTACCCCCTGCATGACATCACTGATCCTAACCTGGAGTTAGGCTGGCACAGTTAGGCCAGCACAAGGGACACCATGATGTATGTTTAGACCACTCTTGGAGTCAGAGAGGCCACCACACTGACGTGCGTCATCCTCCCTGACTCCGAGTGGTCCAAATGCCACTCCCTTGTATCTGGCGTTCTGAGGTAAAATTCTGAGGTAAATATGAGGTAAATAAAGCAAAGATTGGCTGGCACAAGGGATAAGGTAAAGTATGTTTGGGCCACTCTCAGAGTCAGAGAGGCCAGCACACAGAAGTGCACCATCGTCCCTGATTCCGAGAGTGGTCCAAATGCGCTTTACGGTGTCCCTTGTGCCGGCCAAAATTTGCTGCCCTAACTGTGTTGGTTGCATCAGCCCTGGAAAATTGAAAAGGATTGGGCCCAAAGGCACAGGATTTGCAAGGAAAACACAGAGTTTGGTAGGTGCAGGGCCGGCCCATCTATGGGGCCAGCTGAGACTATCGCCTCAGTCAGCAGATTGGTAGGGTGTGGCCACCTCCACCTCTCCATTTGTTTCCACAACTGCCTTCCATTGAGCCATATCATTGGTTCATTTAGTACCGCCTACAAGGATGATAGCAGGCTCTTCGTTTCTCCCCATCCCCACCCTAGTGGGGTGCCCAAATTAAGGACGCACCCCTTAAGGGCGCACCCAGCCCAAATTAAGGGCGCAATCCTAACCTGGAGTTAGGAGGGCACAGTTAGGCCAGCAAAGTTTGGTCGGCACAAGGGAAACCGTAAAGCACGTTTAGACCACTCTTGGACTCAGGGAGGATGGCGCACGTCTGTGTGCTGGCCTCCCTGATTCTGAGTGTGGTCAAAACATACCTTATGCTGTCCCTTGTGCTGGCCAGACTTTGCTTTATTTACCTCATATTTACCTCAGAATTTTACTTCAGAATGCCAGATACAAGGGAGTGGCGTTTGGACCACTCTCTGTGTCAGTGAAGATGGTGCACGTCTGTGTGCTGCCTCTCTGATTCCAAGCGTGGTCCAAACACACTTTACAGTGTCCCTTGTGCTGGCCAGACTTTGCTTTATTTACCTCATATTTACCTCAGAATTTTACCTCAGCAATTTACCTCAGAATGCCAGATACAAGGGAGTGGTGTTTGGACCATTCTCTGAGTCAGTGAAGATGCCGCATGTCTGTGTGCTGGCCTCTCTGACTCCAAGAGTGGTCCAAACACACTTTACAGTGGCCCTTGTGCCGGCCAAATTTTGCTAGCCTAACTGTGCCAGCCTCACTCCAGGTTAAACCTGGTTAAACTCCAGGTTTAACTCCAGGTAAAATCCTAAACCCAGGATCTTTTGTGCGCAAAGCATGTGCTTTCTCAATGATCCACAGCCCCTCTCCCAATCTCAGAGTAACTCCAAAATATTTCTGCAAGTCTTCAATAACTATTTAGTTTTAATCATGCATGAGAGCGGAAAAAAAGTTTAAGAGCCCCAAACAGCCCTTTCTCCTGTTGCCATCTAGGTTTTTGCCCCCACCCCCACCCCTAAAAAAAACTGGTGGAATATTTGCTTTCCTTTCTTATCTCTCTCCCTCTCCCTTCTCTTTCTCTTTGCTTTTCGCTCCCCTCCTTCCCAAAGTGGTCCAGCGGAAAGTATCCCAGGAGCCTTCAGTCTATGGTTTGAGGGCATAGCTGTCATTCCACCAGGCTTGGCTGGGCCTGTGTTAAAGCGTGTCATACAAATTGAGGGGATCCAGCCTATTGACAGACAGATATTTAGCATGTAATTGCACTTAGAGTAGAGCACAAAAGCTCTGGGAGGTAAAGGAGGGGGGAAAAGGCAGGGAGGATTTTGAAGGCTTGAGATCTGCTTGGCGTAAGGTTGGGGCTCCCTTCCTTGCTCTTCTGAGCTCTTTAACAGGTGTTATGGAAAGGCCCAAATACATCAACTGTCGGCTACCAGGGCTGTTCCCATTGACTATCATTCCCCCCTTCCTGCCCCATGCGTGCTGAAGAAATATTGTGTGATCCGGGTATCTATTACAGAGAAAGCAAAAGCCGTCCATGGGCTAGAGAAAAACCATCCTTTTCTCTGCCACCCCCCTCTCTCTCTCCAGCTTTTTCTCTCCCACACACATGTGGCATTGTACGGAGTGTTCTCCAAGGAAACAAAGCGACCAGATTTTTGCCTCTGAAAAAATTGGGCCTTCTGCCCCTAGCCTTGCTTGTGGCTTTAAAAAAATGCTTATGTGAACATACGTATTGGCATAAGAAAATACACAATATAACCGGCAAAGGTTGTGGCACATCTCACTTGTGTGCCTGTTGCTCTAGCCCAGGGACCTCCAAACTATGGCCAGCGCACAGGGCATTCCTTCCCCATCATGAGCGGCGTGGATTGTTCTGTCTCGTAGCTGCCCCGTTTGCCAGCCAATCAGCTGGCAGGGGCACCCTAGGCATTTGCGTCGATGCCCAGCCGACCCAGAAGTCTGTGCAGCAGGACACTGGGCATAAACATGAATTCTCAGACCGTCCCTGCAGCCAATCGGTTGCAAAATGGAATGGCTGTGAGATGGAACAATCCGTGCCACTCTTTCCCCATACTCAGCGGCCCACTGTTTGGAGACTGCTGCTCTAGGCCACCACTTCACTCCTCCCCACACTTCCTCTTCTGCTCTGTTGTGCTCTTCCTTTTCGAACTGGAGGCACCTTAGACTGGGGTTGCCAAAGGCCCATCTGGTGCGACTTCCAAAAGCCTCCATGATAATTGGGTTGTTTCTGTGCTGCCTCTTCAGAAGCGTTGCTTCTGTTGAGGCTCTGGGAGGAAGAGATGGAAGGAGGCCTCAGAAGCAAGGAATGCTATGGAGGAAGGGGGAGACCATGAGGGGGAGAGGGGGAGATACTGCTGAGGTGATGGAAGAGTCCATTTATCACATGCGGTACACTCTCAAACTGCCGGTCCTGCCATCACTTTACAGACCACCTCTCAGCTGCCAAGTTCTGAAGTGATGCTGAGGCAGACGCGGCACTGCTGAAAGTGCCCATCCACCAACCAACCAACCCACCTACCCATGGTAATTGGGCTCTCCCATATCTCAAAAATATGATCAAGATTTGCACGTTTTCCTCATCTGTCATTCACAGCTAGGGAACAAAGTACTTAGTTCTGGCCATCTTCTTCCTGCTTAATGACATCACTTCCTGTGTAAGGATGTCCACTCCAGCCCTCAGCAGGGACCATGAATGCTATTTGACTCAGGTTTGTCACTGCTGCATTAGATCACCACTCTCTTCTCTTCCAGACGTCCTCTTCCATTCATTCCCCACTTCCTTGGAGACATTCTAGCCCACCACTCTCCTCTCTTCCACACTTCCTCACCTACTCCCTCCTCTGCTTCCTTTTCAAGTTGGAGACACTTTAGTCACCAGTCTCCTCACCTGATCTTTTCTATGTTGTTGCAGTTATGAAGTACGACTGCTCTATCCTTCTTTGTTCAACCTGTCACCTGATGCATATATTTAATTTGAAGTGCAGTTGGGCCTCCTTATCAACCAGCCCACAACTGGAGGCCTCAGAAGGTCTCTTGCATGAGAATGGAAATCACTTCCAGTTTGTACCGACAACAACTGGTCATGGCCAGAAGGTCCTCTGAGATCCTCCAGCTGCCGATTTAGGGCCCAATCCTATGGGCCTGAGCACCGGTGGTACACATATACCACTGGCTTAGGGTACAAATATGCCGTAAACAGTAGTATTCAAACCTTTCAGACCGTGACCCACTTTATAGAATGGCACTCATGTCGGGACCCACTAGAGGTGATGTCATTCACCTGGAAGTGATGTTGTGGCAGGAAGTGACATCATCAAGCAGGAAGTGCTGTCATTGTCACATCATAAAATGCCAATTGGCATTCTAGGATTGCAGCAATTGTACAACTATGAAACGTCCCTGACAGAAAGCAAGAGGAGGACAAAATATGACGTAAAAGCACTGAACTAAAAATAATTTTTTTTAAACCCTCACTTGAAAATTCAAACTGTAGGTGCACACAGAAAAGGAATCTAGTAAGGATAAGGTCTGCAGCTTCCAAGATGGCTGCTCCCAGCTTTTCGCGACCCACCTGACATCAGGTCGTGACCCACCCATCAGGTCCTGACCCATAGTTTGAATAACACTGCCGTGAAGTATATTCATGACACCTGGGGTGGAGGGAGCACCAGTGCTGGGCCTCAGCACCACAAAGACATCCGAGGACAGTGGCCAGAAATAGGTATGACAGAACTGGGTGGGGGAAGTTGAGGATTGGTTCTCGGATTGCAAATCTGGACAATAGTAGCATCTCCATTCTTACTCATTTTCATCCATATATTGCCTTGCTTCTCATCAGTAAGATAGATAGATAGATAGATAGATAGATAGATAGATAGATAGATAGAAGATTTAGATTTAGATTTAGATTGGGCAGAAGATTTAGTCGAGAGGGTTAATGCCTCCGTTTGCCTGAAGATAAGAGCTGAAGATCTGAAGGTCACCAGTTCGGGACAGCAGGAAGTCTCTGTGAGCAGCAGACCTCGTTAATTGTGACGGATTAACAGCTGAGCTTCGGCTGCCTTGTGTGAGGGGGAGTTGTGCCGAAGTTCAGCCGCTTCTCTGGTGGGAGCAGGGAAGCCGTTTATCAGCCAGCAAGAAGACAAACGGGTGGCCAGAAAGAAGGTCTAAATCCAGAAAGATCCATCTGTATGTGTATAGTTCTTGAAAGATAGAACATTTCTGTAAAAATTATAAAAACCTTCGGGTTTCTGAATAAAGTCTGCCTATGTAAACCACCTTGAGTTATAGTCATTAGAGAAATCTGGTGACCTAAGAAAGGTGGTATATAAATAAAAGTATTATTATTATTAGATCCTTTATTTGCATACACAATACACAGTATATTACATACGTTCCTTACTGACTCCCCCCTTGATTACAGTAATTAAGTGATATTCATTAATTAATCCGACTCTTAACAATCACCCTTAGGAAAGCTGCCATTCTCTCCACTATATCATCCACCTCTGTGGATAAGACGAACCTAACTGTGGCCTCATCCATCCAGCGCTTCTCATCCTCTCCGCGGCTTGTTCTTTCAGCCTGGAGTCAGCACATTGCAGCCCCCTGCCTCCATCAGCAAACATGGGACAAGCGCACAGCAAATGTCAGGGATGTTTCTCTCCACCAAGCCTGTGCGTGGTCTGGGTTTCCCCTGCTCTGTGCAGGGGGGCTCCTAAATCATGAAGACAGCTGAGCTTTTTCCCCTCTTCCTTGTAACTAATGGTGTGAATTTATGTTTGGCATTCCCCTTTTCCATCCTCACATTATCAGCCTGGCAAATTGTCCTCAGTTACAAAGGGATGGAGTTGTGTTTTGGCCTCCAGATGTTTCCAGAACAGCACAGTTGGGACAGAGACCATGAATTATGTTCCCCAAAGCAGGTAGCTTTTTTTGCCCAAAGTGACCCTGTTTCTCGGCCATGTGCTTTTTTCCCCCCAGGTGGACAGATGCCAAAAGTTAATCTCTGATCATTTGGGGGGGGGTTACCTCTAGCTTCTGCCTTCCTACCAGATTTCCCTGCCCTATTTTTCAAGGGGCGGCAGTTGCCTTGCAACATTACCAAGCCCATCTTACGTCATCATCAGACAACCATGCAAAAAAAAAAAACTTTTTTACCCAGTGGGGCATTAATCTGTGGAACCCCTTGCCACAGGAGCTGGTGATGGCATCTGGCCTAGATGCCTTTAAAAGGGGACTGGATAGATTTCTGCAGGAAAAGTCCATCGCAGGCTACAGGCCATGATGGTCAGTGCAACCTCCTTACTTTAGAGGTAGGCTACATCAGAGTGCCAGATGCAGGGGAGTGGCAACGAGATGCACGTATCTAGTTGTCTTGTATATTCCCTGAGGCATCTGGTGGGCCGCTGCATGATGCAGGAAGCTGGACCAGATGGGCCTTTGGCCTGATCCTGGAAGACTCTTCTTATGTTCTTACGTTCAATGGCTTGTTGGACCTTAAGGTTTTCTTTTGACGCAACGATAATCAATATAAAAAAATGCACACAATTGTTCAGAAAATACCGGAGATGGAGGTGTCAGGTTATTGCAGTGGACCTGAACAATGGAAGGGGATGTTTGCATTACTTATTAGAAATTGCTGCACCCTGACGGCAAACAAATAAAACCCAAAGATTAGAAGTCACACCCTATAAAGCAGGAACTGTTGGTAGAAGAGGAACTGGTAGGGAACCCTTCCCTTCCCTGCCACCATGGAGGCCCCACTAACCTACAGACCGGTTTATGTTATTTATTATGGTATTTACATACTGCCTTCCTCAAAGACTTGTAGACCTGAGAGCGCAATCCTAACCTGGAGTCAGGCCAGCACAGTTAGGC
The DNA here is from genome assembly GCA_029204185.1 of Lerista edwardsae. Taxonomy (NCBI): domain Eukaryota; kingdom Metazoa; phylum Chordata; class Lepidosauria; order Squamata; family Scincidae; genus Lerista; species Lerista edwardsae. Next base: position 3,152,927 of record JAJKFI010000093.1, read on the forward strand.
CAGCAAAGTTTGGCCGGCACAAGGGACATGGTCAAGTTGTTTGGACCACTCTTGGAGTCAGGGAGGCCTGCACACACACGTGCTCCATCCTCTCTGACTCCGAGATGGTCCAAACGCACTGTATGGTGGCCCTTGTGATGGCCAAACTTTGCTGGCCTAACCATGCCGGCCTAACTCCAGGTTAGGATTGTGCCCTGAGTCCCAGAAAATCAATCGGTACTTATATACCGCTTTTCAACACTAAGTTCACAAAGCGGTTTACAGGCAAATAGTAATAATAATAAAATTAAATGGCTCCCTGTCCCAAAGGGCTCACAATCTAAAAAAAAGGCAAACCACCAGCAACAGCCACTAGAAAGACTGCGCCGGGGTGAAGAGGGACAATTACTCTCCCCCTGCTAAATATAAGAGAAGACCACTTGGAAAAGTGCCTCTTGCCCAGTTAGCAGGGGGAAAAGTGGCTTATATAGGAAGGCTGACCATAAATTCATTTTCAAATGAGATTTTGCAAGCGTCGAGATTCACGGATCATGGCTTTTCCTACTTGTTTCACGTTCAACTCTTCGAAATCAACTTGAGACCATGCGAATGGTAGGACATACATGGGAAAGGGGATGAACATAAGAAGAGCCCCACTGGATCAGGCCAAAGGCCCATCTAGTCCAGCTTCCTGCATCTCGCAGCAGCCCACCAGATGCCTCAGGAAGCACACAGGACAAAAAGATGCCTGCATCCTGTTGCCACTTCCCCGCATCTGGCATTCTGAGGTAAATTTCTGAGGTAAATATGTCACTTCTCCGATGTGTGATCCATAAGAACATAAGAAATGCCCTGCTGGATGAGGCCAAGGCCCATTTAGTCCAGCTTCCTGCATCTCACAGCAGCCCACCAGATGCCTCAGGGAACACACAAGACAACTAGATAAGTTGAAAAACAGCCACCACTCTCCATTGACTCTGAGAACGTTTTCTCTTTAGACGCCGATGGGAAGATCCTCCAAAAACAGCCACATTTATCATTCCCGCGGAAGAAATGGATTTGTTTCAAGTGGAAAGAGAAAGCGCTGGTCATTGGCTGGGACGTTTGAAAGTGTGGGTGGGTGAGCTGGGGGAGGTGGATGGAGAAAAAAGATACCAAATGCTCATTGCCATAAAGGGAACAAGACCCATTAAAAGCATTAAATGTAATGATTTTTCAGTCCACCGCCAGACAGCCGTCTAATCCTATGGGAATAAAGATCTCAAATGCATAGCACAAGTCACTATGATCTCTATTCATGATCCCAGCTGGACAAGCTTCAGAGAAGCTGGTAAACATATTCATGGCACAATCCTAACCTGGAGTTAGGCTGGCACAGTTAGGCCAGCAAAGTTTGGCCGGCACAAGGGACACAGTTAAGTATGCTTGGATCACTCTTGGAGTCAGAGAGGCCAGCACACAGACGTGCGCCATCCTCCCTGACTCCGAGAGTGGTCCAAACGCCACTCCCTTGTATCTGGCATTCTGAGGTAAATTTCTGAGGTCAAATTCTGAGGTAAATATGAGATAAATAAAGCAAAGTCTGGCCAGCACAAGGGACACCGTAAAGTATGTTTGGACCACTCTCAGAGTCAGAGAGGCCAGCACATAGACGTGCGCCATCCTCCCTGACTCCGAGAGTGGTCCAAACATGCTTGACGGTGGCCCATGTGCCAGTCAAACTTTGCTGGCCTGACTGTGCTGGTCTAACTCCAGGATAGGATTGCACTCTTCTGCCTTGGCAACAAAAAGGGAGGCATTGATTTCTTTTTCTTTTTTCCTCATTGACTCCCTTGAAATGAAAAATCCTGGATAAGCTGGTCAAAAACAAGGTTGCCTTTTTCAAAAGCATCCGCCAGTAGCATTGTGCCCATTCAGCTAACTATGGAAGAATTCTGTCCAAAAGATGTCCATGACCAAGACACCCCGGCTGATTTCTATGCAGAATATGAGAAGGGGTCAGAAAATGTCCTCCATCAGATCACAAGGTGTAGCCTTTTCAGTGATAATTCATCTGGGGTCACTGATCTGGATTAGTGGGGCATGGATTAGGTGCATAGCTTTCCACATATTTAAACTGGAAAGTGTATGTGGAAGCAGGTGGGTGTGGCAAGGATTCTTTCCTTTAGCCACATCAATGCTAGGTAAGCACAACAGACTGGAAACTGTGTGTTAAACTGTACCTGCTCTGATGCCATGATCATTTGACCAGTCTCCTGCTGAATCCAACCATTCATTCATTCATTCATTCATTCATTCATTCATTCATTCATAGGCGGGAGGTTTAGTTGAGAGGGTTAAAGCCTCCGTTTTCCTGAAGATAAGATCCGAACGTTGCCAGTTCGACAACACTGGAAGTCTCCGTGAGCGGCAGTCCTTGAGGAACTGTGACTGATAAGAGCTGTCTCCAGCTGCCTGTGAGAGAGGAGTTGTGCTGGGCCAGCTGTTTCTTTGGTGGGAGCAGAGAAGCTGCTTATCAGCCAGCAGGAAGGCAATCCTGTGGCCAGAAAGAAGGACTAGACCACGAAAGTTCCATCTGTATTATATGTGTTGTAGTTCTTGAAAGATAGAACTTCTTTGTAATTTGTAAAAACCCTTTGCGGGTTTAGAGATAAAGCCTGCCTATGTAAACCACCTTGAATTAAAGCCAGAGGAGCAATCTAATGGCCAAAGAAAGGCGGTATATAAATACTTGCAGTAATAATAATAATAATAATAATAATAATAATTCATTCATTCATTCATTCATTCATTCATTCATTCATTCATTCATTGAGAGCACAATCCTAACCTGGAGTTAGGCCAGCACAGTTAAGCCAGCAAAGTTTGGCCGGCACAAGGGCCACCGTAAAGTGCGTTTGGACCACCTCCAGAGTCAGGGAGGTGGGATTGGGACAGGGGAAGGCATGGGGAGGTTTGACCCTTGGGTTGCCCCGCCTGGAGGGTGGGGTGGGGCAGGCCCAGCCAACATAGGCTGGATACAAACCCATGTGTGCAGCAAGAAAGATGCCAGACTGTGATGGAGACCACCTGGAGAGGAAGATAGTTTTAGGCAAGATTCGGACGTGGGATTGTAGCAATCCCTATATGGAGTGGAGCAAGCCTGCCTATGTAAACTGCCTTGATTAAAGTTGAAGGAGAAATTCAATAACAAGAAAGGTGGTATATAAATACTGGTGGTATAATAATAATAATAATCATCATCATCATCATCATCAACATGAAACACAGTCAGTAATAATATTATCTAGGTTAGAGCTTGAATTGCCAATAAAAAGACTAGTCTATGAAATTTGTGATCTTTTATCATTTTGACTGTGTATATGTGAATAATAATAATAATAATAATAATAATAATAATAATAATAATAAGCAACATGAAACACAGTCAGTAGAGGAAAAAGATCCCACAAATATAACTGAGGGCGCAATCCTAAAATGGCATAAACTAAGCCAGCAAAGTTTGGCCAGCACAAGGGACACCGTAAAGTATGTTTGGACTACTCTTGGAGCCAGAGAGGCCAGCACACAGATGTGAGCCATCCTCCCTGATTCCGAGAGTTGTCCAAACACGCTGTATGGTGGCCCTTGTGCTGGCCAAACTTTGCTGGCTTCCTTTATGCCAATCCTAATTTAGGATTGCACTCTGAGTGGTGCTGTTGGTCTGATATGGGTCTCCACCAGATACCTGGGTGTCAACCAAATACCTTCGCAGAATGTATGATGTTCCAAGCAGGGCCGTCTTTTGCAGTTCCAGGGGTGTTACGGCAGGGAGCTGCAGTTTCTCCATCTAGTTTGAGACATTTCTCAATATAGTTCCCAGTGCCCCAATGATGATGGGGACCGCTGTGATTTGCTTCATCCACAGCCCGGTGGTTTCCATTGCCAGATCTCTATATTTGGTCATCTTCTCTTGCTCTTTGTCCTCGACTCTGGCATCTCCTGGAATTTCAACGTCATTCATCCACACTTCCCTATTTTCAATCACAGTTATTAAATATTATTATTTGTTATTTAATATTATTATTACTATTTATTATTTTCAATCACTGATGTCTGGAGTATTGTGCTCCAGGTGTGATCTGTTGTTGTTGTTGTTGTTGTTGTTGTTGTTGTTGTTATGGTCTTCTGCATGCAAAATCACTGTCCTGTCCAGCAAAGCTGCTTTCCTTTCGTTCTTCCAATCACCCCTCCCTTCTTTCGTCCGCCTTGCCATTTTCTTTTCTTTTCTTTTTTTAATGCTTTTTCTCCAAGGTGAACCAAGAGGGAAAAGACCAAATTGCAAAACTCGAAACAATAACAGCCCAATGAAAACAAAAACCCCATGACATGATCTCAAATAAATGTTGCCGGTGTGAACCGTTTCCACTAAAGGGAGGCAAAACTTGGAAGGCTCCCATCATTTTGCTCGGTTGAACGCCTGTGAATCGTGGCGCATTCCAGCTCTCCAGCCCTGCAGCTACAGGCCATACATAAATTACACGGTGCTGCTGCCATCAACGGCATGTTTGCTGAGCCAGGGATTTGAACACTGCATGCTGCAGACATTGGGAAGACCTCACACCTCTCACCCTCACCAACAGTCTTCTTTGCCTTCTCCACTGGCACCTTGTTCTGCCAAATTCTCCCTGCTGGGACTTCCCAAGGGCCCCAATGCCCACACTAGGCGGACTAGTTTCCCCTTTAAGCAGCCTCAGAGATAGGCAAGAGGGAGGGGGTTCCTTCACCCATGGCTTCTTCAAGCAGCCTTGTTTGGATTCACCGGCTGGCCAGCCTCCTCCAGGCTGCCCTCATCACCGGCTTAGCTCAAAATACCCTAATTTAGCACCAACAAACCCCACCACCAAACAAAAGGCAGTCAGCTTGCCTAAGCTACAACTACCTCCTCCACTTGGTGGCTCCAGGGGCATGGCAGCCATACAACAGTTCTCCAGCCAAGGCACCACAGGAACCCACTCACAGTTCCAATAACCAAGTATCCAGTCAGTCCATCCAACAGTCCTTCAGTCAGTCAATCCACAGCCACTTTCTTTCTTTCTTTCTTTCTTTCTTTCTTTCTTTCTTTCTTTCTTTCTTTCTTTCTTTCTTTCTTTCTTTCTTTCTTCCTTCCTTCCTTCCTTCCTTCCTTCCTTCCTTCCTTCCTTCCTTCCTTCCTTCCTTCCTTCCTTCCTTCCTACACCTGCACGGTGCTGCACCTACCTGGTGCTAACTTACTACAGCTCCTGCCTCCAACTTTATACTGAGGCAGGCCAATCGGTGTCTATTGCTGGGCAGGCTTTAATTCATCAGCCACATCACCCTTCCTACCCAGGGCCCTCATCAGCCTGCAGCTGTGTTCCTGCTGCAGGCAGAGACCTTGGGGGTTAACCCTGTAAACCCTGGTTTATTTGGACAAGGGGCCACTGCTGATACCATTCCCTATCGCCTCGGGGTATCACCTGCCTTTTCCAATACACGCCTTAACAACTTTGGTTTCTCTATCCAGTTTCCACAGTGGAGGATGGAGCCAGTGTCACTGGAGACTTGGCCAGAACTAGGGGCAGGGTGACGATATGATGCATCACTGCATCCCCTGCACCGCCGCCATGCATCTGGAATGCGCCATGCATCCAGGCCCAGGGGGACAATCTGACATCTGCTCCAATTTGATGCATAGAAATATGAAATAGCTGTGTTTGGTGCAGGGGTACCACCAAGGCCAGGCTTAGGCATAAGTTAAACAAGCTGGGATTCAGCAATTATGCTTGGTATGAGAACTAGAGTGTCACCAGCATGTCCCTGGATTAGGCCCTGTAGTCCATTTAATTAGTCCATTGTAGGCTATGATTAGGGATGGTTTTGTTTTGGGGATCAGCCCAGAGCACTAAATAATGAGACTGTCTACTGAAAATGTGACATAAAACGTGTTTTAAGCAGTGAAAAAAAAAATCCACTTTTGCGTATTTTTGACGGAGCTTGACACAAATGTAGATCAATTTGACAAAAATAACACCACTTTGGTTTCTTTTTGACACAGTTTGGAGGAATCCCCAAATAGTTTTCAGGAAAGGATCAGGAGGAGGAGTGGCAGAAACAGGAGGAAGCTTGCTTAAACTTGCATGAATACACATGTTCATAGTTCACAGTGCACACTGGGGCCACTTTAATGGAATGTGGAAGTAGTAAGTAGCAGTTCCTTGACGCTCCAAGCAGCAACCAGGGAGCAGCTTGGGAATTTTTAAGCAGGTTATTTTGGGCTGGGGTGGGTGTGCCAGTGATTGCTTGCCTTTGTAGGGCCATTCACCCTTATTTATTGCACTATTTGTACACTTTGCAATACAAATTTGGATAAAAAAAACACAGCACCGCAATTTGCTATGTTAATCAAGAAATTTTGGGGAAAGAAATATCACCAAAAAACCCCACCCCTAGCTATGATCATGTTGCATTGACATCGTCTAAAACTATAGAGGGCGAACGGACCATCCCTCCCTCAAGAGCAACATGAGGAGGGCTCCATGAGGTTCCCACACTCCAGCCTCTGCCCATTCACCCACCCCCTTGTGCAAGTCTTTCCCATGGCATCTCAGCCTGCGCCTTGTCACCACTTCCCCTATGCGCAGCCTGTAGGAAGTGCTGTTTATAGTAAACACAAGTGGTGAGGGCCTGGGTGGCCTTTTGAAGCCGAAACGGCCGCTGCTGGTCATGAAGGCCCCGTTGGGTGCAGACAAGCCCGTTCCTCTCTTGATCTCAATTGTTCAAACATAATTGCGGCCGTTCTAGAATTTCTGGCCTAGAGACCCTCCTGGAGCAAGGCAGGGAGAAGGGAAAAATTATCCGGCTGTGGCTCGGACAGAGCTGAAAGTGGAGAAGGCGCTCGTGCTTGGTGAAATTCCTCGGTGCCACCTGGCGAAGCAAATGGGAGAAGTCTCCTTTCGGAGGAAGGCCAGTGTTGATGGAAGGCCCCTTGAACACACCAGCCAAATGGATTCAACACCGAGGCCTCCCACAGAGTTGCCCTGGGTATTTTTGCCTGAAGAGACGGGATAGTTGAAAAGGCACTTTCCTAAACATTAAATGGTGTCTTCTACTTAGGGACCGTAAGAACATCAGAAGAGCCCCACTGATTCAGGCCAAAGACCCAGCTAGTCCAGCTTCCTGCATCTCACAGTGGCCCACCAGATGCCTCAGGAAGCACACAAGGCAACAAGATGCCTGCACTCTGTTGCCACTCCCTTGTATCTGGCAGTCTGAGGTAAATTTCTGAGGTAAATTTCTGAGGTAAATATGAGGTAAATGAGAATTTGCTATCCTAAAAACATAAGAAGAACCCCACTGGATCAGGCCAAGGGCCCATCTAGTCCAGCATCCTGTATCTCACAGTGGCCCACCAGATGCCTCAGGGAGCACACAGGATCATTCCCATCCTCCCTGAGAGTGGTCAAAACACACTTTAGGGTGGCCCTTGTGCCAGCCTAACTGTGCTGGCCTAATTCCAGGTTAGGATTGCACTCCAATAAGCAACCCTAACCTCACTTAACCTAACCTGAGAGTGTTGTAGGTGGAGGGGGGGTTGAATCAAAGTTAGTTTCAATTTTCATATCAATGTGATGTCCAGACCGTTAATATGATGTTGACAATAATTAGAACCTCTACAACTTCCAGAAAAGTTCAGAGGGCAGTAAAGGAATTTGGAGTTGCCCTGAGCAAGAGCTGAAAATTGTACCTTCTGTACTTTCTCACCTACTTGTAGACCAATGATTTTGAGTGTTTTGTCTTTTCATAGCACACTGACCTCTATGGTCTTCTCTATGGTCCTCATCTCTTGTGATGTCATTTCCATCTTCCAAGAGACAGAAGGAAGAAGGATCGACCATTAGTTACTACAGATAGTTGTCCTAGAAACAGAGTTGGGGGCCCAATCCTATCCTACTTTCCAGCACTGATGCAGCTGCAGTACAGCTCTGAGGTGAGGGAACAAACGCTCCCTTACTTTGAGAGGGCCTCCATGATGGCCACCGCATGATTCTGTTGGCATGGTTACGTCAGTGCTGGAACGTTGGCTAGGATTGGGCCCTTGGAGAACCTGGAAGAGTTTTTCAGCCATTTTCAACCACTGTGCTCCAAACCCCCATGCTACACCTGTGGACATTTTGCCACACCCCAATGGTAGAAAATGGTTGTAGACCATTGACTATTTCTTCTTCTTTCTTCCTAATTCTGATCCACCAGGAAAAAAAAAGTGACTCCCTGCTTGAAACCCTTGAGAATAAATGAGAGAGAAGTTAAAAATTTTCTCTTTCTGTGTTTGCAGACGCCTGGGTGGCACGGTTTGATTTATCATTATTATGGGGAGGCATTTATCATTTCTTATGTACACTGCTTGGTATTTATTTTGTTTGAAAACTAATTTAGTCCCAAGAAAGAATGACAGATTAACAGTCCCAAACTCCACTTGTCTGTTTATCCAACAAAGCAGCCCAGCACTGTGGAAAAGAGCCTCTGTGAGAATGGCAGCAAAGCTACATTTTATAGGGCCAAAGGGAACAGGGCTGGCCCATCCATGGGGCCAAATGAAACTGGTGCCTCAGGGGCGCCCATTTCCTCCAACTTGCCTTCACTACTACTCCATCTCCCTCCCCTCACTGGCAGTAGCATACCCGGGAGGTCAATGGGGGCAACTACCCCTGGGCGCCAAGCAAGCAACACCAAAATCGCCCTCACTGCTGGGTGCTCCAGTATTGCACCCCCAACGCCCCCCGTCCTCCTCCTCCCCCTCTGCAGGGCAAAGGCAACCCATATCAATGCTGGCTGCAAGGCCAGCAATGGCGCGATTCCATCCCATTCGAAGGGCAGCCAGCTTTCCTTCTCCCCAGGGGAGAAGAGAAGCCAGCTTCCCTCCAAGCGGGCAGCAGTTTTTCCCCACTGCCCTCTCGCTCCCACTCCATTTTTAAACTAGAGAGGATGGGGCAATCGCAGCCACCACCAAAGTACCGCTTGCCCTCTCCTCCACTTTCAAAGCAGGGAAAGATCCCAGCAGTGGCTCAGTCAAGCAACCTCTAGAGCCTCTCTCCCTCCCTCCGCTGAAAAATAGGGAAGGGCAGCTCAACTGAGCGGGAGGGGGCGGCTTGGAAGTACCGTATTTCCCCAGGTATAAGACGCACCTTTTCCCCAAAAAACCGGGGGCTAAAAATTGGGTGCGTCTTATTCAAGGGGTGTGCCGGGCAGAAATTTTTCAAATTTCTGGCCCCAAAATTAAGGTGCGTCTTATACTTTGGTGCGCCTTATACTTGGGGAAATACGGTAACTGCAGCGACATCATCACGCCACTGCAATTGTTTCAGGGAGGGGTGGCTTTTTTGCACCCCAGTGGCAGCTTTGGAAGGGTTGCTGCGGGGCACAACAAAGCTAGGATTGCCACTGCCCCCTGGAACAGAAAAGAGGGGGCCAGAGAGGAAATGGGGAGGGGAGGAGAGTGCTGAGCTGGAACTTTGGGGCTGGCACATCATCGAGTATCGGGGGACAGCATTGGGCAGGCGGGCTCAGGCTTCAGGAGGTCTCGGTTCTGGCCCTGATTGGGAAGGGGGTCAGATGTCACCACACAGAGCACACTTCCCATTGTGGATGTTCCCAGAGGGGCTACAGGAGCTACAGGAGCTTCAGGTTCCCAGAAGCTACAGGAGGGGCGGGGCGGTAAGTATTACAAGTGCCACAATGCGCCTTCTTAGAGGCTCCTCCCACTTGCTGTCAGAGCCAATCGGCAATGAGCTGCCGGTGCTGCCCAGAATGGTTGCAATGGCGAGTGTAAGGGGCCGCTTACACCGTGCCTTGTGGTGCCTGCAATTCTTTTTGTGCCAGCCCCTATAGCTACTCTGTTGGGCATCCCATTCTGGCCACCTAACACTTCATCGTCTTTGGTGGTGCCGCATGCCTGCCTGTCTTGAGTCGACCTGATCCAAAAACTGTCCACAATTCCCTTAACTATTCTGTGGCTTCATCAATGGGATGGCCTGTTCTGCTCTCATTTTCTATCTGGCAAGGGCAGGACCTTGATCTACCAGCCAGTCATTGCTTGTCCACTTGTACGTCTTTGAGCAGCAATTTCCCACGTTTTCCTCTCTAGTCTTCTTCTCTATGGTTTTTGCCTCTGGTGATGTCACTTCCGGTTTCCAGGAGAGTCTCCTGGGTTCTACAGCTCTGTTTCTAGGGCAACTGTCTGCAGTAACCCATTTCCTGTCCCTCTTAAAGCCCAGCCGAGCCATCGGAACAGAGCTGCTGAACCCAGAAGTGCTTTTCAGCTATTTTCAATGGCTGTGCTCCAAAATGTGGCACAACTGTGGACTTTTGGCAGCACACAAATATTATTATTATTTATGTATTGGATTATCAATACAGGTGTGCCCCAGTATCCACTGATACGGTATCCACTATTTAAGTTATCCATAGACCATGTATACTTGGATGCCTGTTAAAACGATAGGGGAACATTAAATAATATAATATAAAAAATAACACGAAAGGGATAGAGTCGATAGAGGGATATTCTTTTCCCTCTCTCACAACACCAGAACCAGGGGGCATCCGCTAAAATTGAGGGTAGGGAGAGTTAAAACAGATAAAAGGAAATACTTTTTTACCCAGCGGGTAATTAATCTGTGGAACTCTTTGCCACAGGAGGTGGTGATGGCATCTGGCCTGGGTGCCTTTAAAAGGGGATTGGACAGATTTCTGGAAGAAAAGTCCATCGTGGGCTATAGGCAATGATGGCTTGTGCAACCTCCTTACATTAGTAGTAGGCTACTTCAGAGTGCCGGGTGCATGAGAGTAGCAACAGGATGCAGGCCTCTCATGGTCTTGTGCCTCCTTGGGGAACACTGTGAGATACAGGAAGCTGGACTAGATGCGCCTTTGGCCTGATCCAGCAGGGCTCTTCTTATGTTCTTATCTTTTTTTTACCTTGTTGCAGCAAAACTACTGATGTTTCCCTATCTATAAAAAGGCGTCCCCAGTATCCACTGTTTCAGGTATCCATGGTGGGGTCTGGAGTGGAACCCCAGCAGATATCAGGGCATGCCGGTATGCCTCAGCACATTGTGTTAGAGGAATCAAAATGATCTTTCCACACCACAGCAGACCAGCATGTTTTTGGGGTGCAGAACAAAAGAACACAAGAGTGAGGTTCCACACATCCACAGTGGCCCACGAACTATCTCTGGAAAGCCTACAAGCAAGGAATAGAAGAGATCTTTCTCTCCCTTCATTGCTCCCCGAAAACTGGTCTTCACAGCTTTATCGCCCCTGAATTTGGCAGTCCCATGCTGTCATTTTTACTCGTGGCAAAAAGTGCCCTCACACACATGTGCTCGTGCAAGACACAGATCCACATTGGACAAGCACCAACGACTGAGAAAAGACACTGCCATTATCTGTTCGGAACGTGCCAAAAATCCAGCTTTTCCATTGACCTTGGCTTCTCCGTGGAGAGGCTGAAGCCTGATTTTACACTCTGAACCTGAACCATTCCCAGCTGTGAAAACAGGACTAATCGCACCACATTCTCTTATATACGGCATTTGCTTGTTTTAATTTTGAGCTTCTTCCTTCCCCGAGTCAATGGCTTAATCATGGCTTCAATCCCAAATGGGCGCTTTCCAATGAAAACGAATCACACTTAACAAATTTTGAAAGTCCCGGGCCCAAACCGGCTTCACCTCAGACACAATAAACTAGGGCCAAGACATTGCCAGCCATGTTTCTGAGAGTGCAATCCTAACCTGGAGTGAGGCCAGCACAATTAGGCCAGCCACGTTTGGCCGGCACAAGGGACACCATAAAGCATGTTTGGACCACTCTCGGAGTCAGGGAGGTCAGCACACAGACGTGCACCATCCTTCCTGACTCTGGGAGTGGTCCAAACGCCACTCCCTTGTATCTGACATTCTGAGGTAAATTGCTGAGGTAAAATTCTGAGGTAAATATGAGGTAAATAAAGCAAAGCCTGACCAGCACAAGGGATACCATAAAGTGTGTTTAAACCAGCACACAGACGTGCGCCATCTTCACTGACTCAGAGAGTGGTCCAAACGCCACTCCCTTGTATCTGGCATTCTGAGGTAAATTTCTGAGGTAAAATTCTGAGGTAAATTTGAGGTAAATAAAGCAAAGTCTGACCAGCACAAGGGATACCATAAAGTGTGTTTAAACCACTCTCGGAGTCAGAGAGGCCAGCACACAGACGTGCACCATCGTCCCTGATTCCGAGAATGCTCCAAACGTACCTTCCAGTGGCCCTTATGCCAGCCAAACTTTGCTAGCCTAACTGTATCTAACTGGCCTAAAGCTAGTGCTGTGGAAAGCTGCACACATGAAAAGCCCAAACAATCAGCGTTCCATGCAGCTCCTTTTCCATCAGCTCCTTTTCCAACCAATCCTCACTGACATGTCGCCGTACCGAGCATGCTCCTCTCTTTTGTTCAGAAACTGTAATCATTTCCCAGCACAATATTTGCCTTTTGAACAGGACCGATGAGGCATCAACACCCCCTCCCACTTCACCCCCCACAATCCTCGGTGCACCTGCCCCAGCAACAGCTCTCCAAATGTTCACAAAATTAAATTTGATTAAAAGGCGGGAGGGGAGAGGACTGTTTCAACTTCTATGGGGCGGCATCCCATTGACAAAATCAAACAGTGGTTGGACATGGAGAGGAAGGATAACACTTTACATATATGATTAGCCCAGTTCAATGATAAGCTTAACTCCAGCCGCCCTTCAATGCCTCTTCCAGAGACAAATTGAAGCTGAGGTTTTATGATTAACAGTTCACCTGTTGCCATCTTTCAGCGCTGTTCTTTCAAGGATTTTATTTATCTGGCAGTCCTGTTGTCATCACGTCAATCTGTCTCTACTCCAGATACAAAAACACCTACCGGGGCACCGTTCAGAAACAAAGATGGACCACGGATCCTGTCTCTCTCCGCACACACAAACATGCACACATGTTTGCCGTGTTGAAACTGTTTCCACCTTTGCCGGCACTGCAGCATGGCAGGCAAACACTGTTGTTGACTGTGCCTGTTTTCCAATTGACGCTTAGCGGAGCTTTCAAAGAGCCATGCACAAGGCAGCTGTGCTCAGCATTGGAGCACGAAGCAAAGACTGCGTATTGAATAATGACAGGTCCTGTTGGAGCACTGTTAAGGCACAATCCTAACCTGGAGTTAGGCCAGCATAGTTAGGCCAACAACATTTGGCCGGCACAAGGGCCACTGTAAAGTATGTTTGGACCACTCTCGGAGTCAGAGAGGCCACCACACAGATGTGTGCCATCCTCCCTGACTCCGAGAGTGGTCCAAATGCCACTCCCTTGTATCTGGCACTCTGAGGTAAATTTCTGAGGTAAAATTCTAAGGTAAAAATGTGGTAAATAAAGCAAAGTCTGGCCAGCACAAGGGACACCATAAAGTATGTTTGGACCACTCTCGGAGTCAGAGAGGCCAGGACACAGATGTGCACCATCCTCTCTGACTCTGAGAGTGGTCCGAATGTGCTTTACGGTGGCCCTTGTGCCGGTCAAACTTTGCTGTCCTAACTGTGCTGGCCTAACTCCAGGTTAGGATTGTGCCCTTAGTCAAACAGGGGCTGTGAGCAGAGATGCTGTCTTCAAACAGCCTTTGCAAATCATGAAGAAGTCTGTCCCCAGAGCAGCCAAGGCTCTGCGGCAACACCTGCACATAAAAACGTCAGCACATTGAATCTCCAATCCAGTTCCAAATCTTTGGATCCTAAGGCACAAAAAGGTGATGGAAGTGGGGCCGGCCCAATGATGTGGCTGACTGAGCTGGTTGTCTCAGGTAGCAGAGGAGTAGGCAGCACTTGCTACTCATCTCCATAGACCTGCCTTCAATACACCCACTTTTTCTTGGATTTGAAAAGAAAGAAGCAAATGGAGCAGATGAGAAAGTGTGAAAGACAGGAGAGGAGAAGAGAGGAATGGGCTAGAGCGGCATCCTCGTCTGCTCTTTTTCACTTTTTGACGACTGGTTTCCCCTCTTGCTCCCTTCCTCAGTAGAATCGAGGAAGCTGTTTTTCTACTGAGGAAGGGACCAAGGGGGAAAATCAGCATTGTGTCGTTGTAGGGAGTGCCATTGTAGGGAGACCACAGGGCCAAGCAGGCAGGTAATGTGTGGGTTGTTCGTCTTCATTGTCTGGGTCCTCCAAGAACAACAGCCCTGGCCAGCTCACCAGCGCCAGTCAATTGAGAGTCCCTAGTCAAATAACAGCCAGGATGATGTCATGGTTCTGGTGTCGGACCAAAGGCACAATCCTACCACGCGCTTGGGCACACGAATGTGGTTTGTACCAGCCCAGGGCTGTTGAAAACGTGGTGTAAAGCACCTCTGCAACAGAGCAGGAGCACTGGGTCCAAACGTGCTTTATGGCGATCCTCGTGCCAGCCAAACTTTGCTGGCCCAACTGTTTTGGCTCAACTCCAGGTTAGGATTGACCTCTGATCTTCCCCTGCGCTATGGCTCCATCCCCATTTTTATGCTTTTTGAGCAAAAGAGGAGCTGTTCATTTGGTCCAGACAGTTTACAGTTACACACACACACACACACACACACACACACACACACAAACACACACACACACACACACACACACACACACACACACCTGGATTGTGACAAGCATGGATTCGTGATTGGATGTGAAAAGTTTCTTTTTCCAGATCCCTGCTGGTGGAATTGAAGGAAGGGGCAGAAAGGGACCCTGTTGGGAAGGTGATCTGTTGCTATGATGGACCATATGATTAATGGACGGGAAAATGCTTGTGGCTCTGAGATAAGCTACCATAAGGGACAGATTGTGCTGGGCTCCCAACTGGCCAACCTCTGGACCAGGAATGTAAACAGCACATTCTCAGTGTGTTTGTATCAATGACAAGAAACAGGTATTCACATCCACTTCCGAACAAGCTGGCTCCTTCATCTCATTGGATAGCCTATGGAAGGCCAAGGGAGCTGAAACTGGGCTTAAAATGATGCAGATCAATGGAGACTTGCTTAGAAAATGTCTCACATGTGCCTCTTAGGGAGCAATCCAGATTCGGAGATAAGCTGGCACAGGGCCCTTGTATCAGCTCCCAAGTGTCATGAACGTGCTGTAAAGCATCCTACTACTTTTTCATCTGCCCTTATGAAGGCATTGGGACAGAGTGGCGCAGCGGGTTAAACTGCTGAGTTGTGAGCTTGCTGACTGGAAGGCTGGCAGTTTGAGACCACGCAACGGAGTGAGCTCCCGTCGCTTGTCCCAGCTCCTGCCAACCTAGCAGTTCGAAAGCACCTAAAAAGGCGAGTAGATAAATAGGGACCACTTTGGTGAGAAGGTGTTCCGTGCGCTATGGCGTATAGTCATGCTGGCCACATGACCATGGAAGCTTGTCCTCGGACAAACGCCGGCTCTTCAGCTCAGAAACAGAGATGAGCACCGCCCCCTACAGTTGGGCACGACTAGTCCATTTGGTCGTGGGGAAACCTTTACCTTTTAATGAAGGCATCACTCTGCTTTGGGCTAAAGTTCACTCCCTCCATGAACCGATCCAGCCAGTTTTGATACCGGAAACCAGAAATGTTTACTCATCTGTTATTACAGATCTCTCCGAGATCTACCCATGGATCCTGATCTGTTTTCTGATTGGCCGAAGGAGGACCAGTGTTGTCCTCACCCTTTCAGCCGCTGGGAGGGACAGTCTCCCAGCTAGGGATGGTGCCTTTGCTATGATTTACGGCTGCTCCACCCACAGCCCCCTGGGAGGTCAAAGGGCTCCAGACAGTGGAAGACCTGAACTCATTTATAACCGAGGCAGGCTAGGAAAGGTTCCAAGAAGCAGAGCTGTAAGTCAGCAGGCAGGGTCAGCTCCCTGGGGCTGTCTGGGCAAAACTGAGCCTCAGCATCTAGGAGGGAGAAGGGGCTGTTTTAACCTCACTCCATAGAAACATAGGCCTTGTTCAGGTCATACGCCCAAGGCCGATTCTAGGAGCAGTGGGGCCCAATGCAGGATATTTCCACAGGCCCCCTGGCCAGTGGTGTCATCTAAATGACTTAAGAACAGGTACTCACTTTTGATTGGCACGTGTCGGGACCCGCCCACCGGAAGTGACGTCATAAGCCGGAAGTGAGGTCGTGGCAGGAAGTGACATGAAAAAAGCCCTTTTTGAGGCCTCAGGCAATTTTAAACTGACCCAACAGTTGCAACAGTATTCCACAGCACCCCCAAAACATGTTAAGGAGGCCTGGCCTCATGTTAAAGTGACCCAACAGTTCCAAAACCCCAGAGCAGCTCATTTTTTCAGTGGCAAGGCAAGGCAAGGCTCCGCTCGCTGCCTTCCTGGCTCTGAGAACGTGCAGGCAACTCAAACGTGCAGGAAATTCAAACGTTGCAGGGGGCGGAGTCAATGAGTGGGTGGGTGAATGGGCGGGGCCAGCTGTAATCCTAGAAACCGGTACTCGCGTACCCCTGCTTACCCCCTGCATGACATCACTCCTCACGGGCCCCCAGTCACCAAGAAAAGCGCTTGTGGTGCCACATGTGGCACCTGGAAATACTTGGTGGTGACATGATGACATCATTGCCAACTGCTTCCAGGAGCCCATTTTGGACCATTCAGAGGCAAGGGCAGGTGGGAGAGCCCCAGGTAAAGCTGCTCTGCTCGCCCCACTGACTGTGACAGACTGGAGTTCTTGGGTTGCCATCGTCAGGCGATCTGCTTGCTGGGCTGGTACGGGGCCCCCCAAAGTGCGGGGCCCAATGTGGCGACATCGGTCACATTGGCTTAAGGCCGGCCCTACACATACCGATGCCTGGGCTGAAACTTCCAGCTGTAGGAGGAGCCTGACGCGATCACCGAAAACTGTTTTATCAGGAGGAAGAAATGTACAGTCAGTCCTCTTTATATGCAAACACGCTATCTGCAAATTTGCTTAACTGCGAGGGGCGGAATTGCCACTTCCCTTGTTACCTGCTCCTCTGCCCTCATTATCCACTCTGCAGAGACCTTCCAAAGGCTACAGGGACCTTCAGAATAGCCCCATGCGATCGGCACTGAACCCTTAAAAATAGCCAACAGAAGCATCCACTGGGCATGTTTAAGGGGTCCATGCTGGTCGCAGGGAAGCTCCCTGCAGCTTTTGGAAGGTCCCTGCAGCATTCAGAGGTCTTTTGGCCCTTCCTGCTGCACTCGGCTGCCTTCCTGAGGGTCTCTGCTGGATTCTTCTGATGGCAAGAAAGGTACTCCTTGCAACTAACCCCACTGAGCCCATAGGATCTGTGAATTCACTATCCACAAGGATGTCCAGGAACCGAACCCTAGCAGATCATGAGGACTGACTGTAATAATATTTCGCATCTGTATCACCTTTTTTTTTTTTTAAAGAACTTTCTTCCACTGAGCTCACCTAAGTAAAAATGGTTCCAAGAGGAACATGAGCTCAGTAGCGCAGCCAGGTGGAGGGTTGTAAGTACTGCAGATGCTGCAATGCACTGTTTAATTAAGCAGCCCCTCCCACTTGGCCTTTGGAGGCTACTTATACAGCACGTTGCGGCACCTGCAGTACGTACTGCTATGCTACTGCACGAGTTCATGCTAATGATGCCACTTCTCAGGATGTGTCCTGATGCTCGACTCCTCCTGTCCCCGCCATGAATCCACCTCTGGGCACATAGATCTAAAACGCAACTTTGGGGCAACAAGGGATATGAGAGTCCAGGTCTAGAATTTGATTTGTCCTTTGCTCTGGACCAGCAACGAAGCAATGACCTTCCTCTTGTCGACGCGACCCCTTTGAGTGATGGTTCCAGGAAGTGGATCTAAGGACTTGGCTTTGAACCTGAAGCCTTTATGGAAAAGGTGGATTAGCTTTCCGGCCAAGCGCTGGAGCTCCCTTTCTCCGAATTGTTTTGGAGAAAATGCTCACCAGGCCAAGCCTTCAAATGATGCTTTGCATGGCTACCCCCTCGCATAGCACACGTGCTACATATTTCTCTCCAGGAAAAAGGCTTGGGTTTTCTTGGATTCATGCATTGTCCCTCTTCACTCCTGCACAGTGTCTTTTCTCATGGCTGTTGCTGGTGATGTTCTGCATTTTTTTAAGATTGTGAGCCCTTTGGGGACAGGGAGCGATTTAACTATTGTTATTTGCCTGTAAACCGCTTTGTGAACTTTGTGTTGAAAAGTGGAAAATAAATACTGTTAAGAACATAAGAAGAGCCCTGCTGGATCAGGCCAAAGGCCCATCTAGTCCAGCTTCCTGTATCTCACAGCGGCCCACCAGGTGCCCCAGGGAGGCATGAGACAACAAGATGCTTGGCCCTTTTGCCACTCCTTGCACTCAGTACTCTGAAGTAGCCTACTACTAATGTAAGGAGGTTGCACAAGCCATCATTGCCTATAGCCCACGGTGGACTTTTCTTCCAGAAAAACTGTTGATTTGATTGATTGATTGATTGATTGATTGATTGATTGATTGATTGATTG
>JAJKFI010000093.1:3171470-3181470 GCA_029204185.1 Lerista edwardsae
TTGATTGATTGATTGATTGATTGATTGATTGATTGATTGATTGATTGATTGATTGATTGATGTGTGATTTGTCTACCTGCCTCTCACCTGAAGAATCCTCAAAGTGGCTTAGATCAGCGATTTCCAATCTCTGATTGAAGCCTTTTTCATCTCACAGCATGCTGAGAAGGTGCTAAGATTGTCAGGGCACACCATCAGGGTTTTTTTGACAATTGATAAGGCACACATCCCAGCCAGCAGGGAGGTGGGGCTCACATCCCCCAAAGGCCCTACTAATAAACAACCCCCCCCCAACTCCTGTGGCGTACCTGCAGGCCATTCGCGGCACACCAATGCATTGAGGCACACTGGTTGAAAATCACTGGGGGTACAATCCTAACCTGGAGTTAGGCCAGCACAGTTTGGCTGGCACAAGGGCCACTGTAAAGCACGTCTGGACCCCTCTCGGAGTCAGTGAGGATGGCGCACGTCTGTGTGCTGGCCTCTCTGACTCCGAGAGTGGTCCAAACATACTTTACAGTGTCCCTTGTGCTGGCCAGACTTTGCTTTATTTACCTCATATTCACCTCAGAATTTTACGTCAGAAATTTACCTCAGAATGCCAGATACAAGGGAGTGGCGTTTGGACCACTTTCGGAGTCAGGGAGGGTGGCGAATGTCTGTATGCTGGCTTCTCTGACTCCGGGAATGGTCCAAACACACTATACGGTGGTCCTTGCGCTGGGCAAACTTTTCTGGCCTAACTGTGCCAGCCTAACTCCAAGCTAGGATTGCGCCCTCAATCACAGTGCAATCCTAACCCCGACTGTCAGTTGGGTTGCAAATGCGCCATAAAGCTCATTTGCATCATTTTAAGTAGAAAGGCCGGTGTGGGAAAGTGTAGAAAGAGGAGAAAAGCCCATTCTCATTCGTGCCCCATCGCCCAGGACCAGAGGCCCAAAGGCAAAGCTGACCTTACTAGGCCAGCATAGGGACTTCAGGAGGGTGGCAGGAGGTGGAATGAGCCTGGGGGAGGCAAGGAATCTGGTCTGGGGGGCCAGCCCAGGGAGGGGGATGCAGGCAGGATCTGTCCCTGGGCTGACACACCCACTCAGAGTTGCGCCTCCTATTTCAGAGGTGCAGCTCCGAGTAGCCCCATCCAGACGGCTGCGCATTACCCAGGAGAAGGGAAATAAATTCCCTTTTCTCTGGGTAGCGTGGCAGCAACTCCAGGCTGGATATGGGGCTGATGTGTCAGCCTGCCTTTTCCAGCCTGGAGTTAGGGTTGCGCCTTCAAACATGTTGCATGTAGACAGTCCCTGGTTCAATTCCTGCTACCCCCGATACACACACACACACACACACACACACACACACACACACACACGGGGCAGATCTACAATGAAACTAATGAAGCTTAAGCTTCAGAGCTCCTGTATTAGAAAAGGCAGGAGATACCCCAAGAAGATAGGGAATGGTATCAGCAGTGGCCCCTTGTCCAAATAAGCCAGGAAGTACGGGGTTAATCCCAGAACTCCTGCAGCAGGAACACAGCTGCAGGCTGATGAGGGCTCTGGCTATGAAGGGAGGTTAGCATAGGTGCAGATAGGTGTGGCTGATGGTAAAGCCTGCCCAGCAACAGACAACGATTGGCCTGCCTCAGTATAAAGTTGGAGGCAGGAGCTGCAGTCAGGTAGCACCAGGTAGGAAAGTGGCTGTGGATGGACTGACTGATGGCTTGATGGATGGACTGACTGACTAAAGGACTGGATAAGGTAAGGTTATTCTGGGGAATAACTGTGGGGAACTATTGTATGGCTGCCACGCCCCTGGAGCCACCAAGAGGAGGAGGCGGCGGCAGTTGTGGCTTAGGCAAGCTGACTGCATATTGTTTGTTGGTGGGGTTTGTTGGTGCTAAATTAGGGTATTTTGAGCTAAGCCGGTGATGAGGGCAGTCTGGAGGAGGTTGGCCACTGGTGAATCCAAGCAAGGCTGCTGGAAGAGAGGAGGCCCAGTGGGAGAATGAACCCCCTCCCTCTTGCCTATCTCTGAGGCTGCTCTGGAGGGGAAACTAGTCAGCCTAGTGTGGGCATTAGGGCCCTTGGGGTGCCCCGGCAGGGAATTTGGCAAAAGAGTTTGTTGGGATATTGGAATGAGGCAGAGGAAATTTGCAGATCCAGGGTTTTCTGCCTGGAGACATGGAGCCCGAATGGCAACATGTCATTCTGCCCAGTGATAACAGTTAAGAATGGTAACATAGAGATCAGCCAGGTAACAAGAGTTGGAATGGCAACATGTGGTTTTGCCCAGAGACAAGAGAGCATCTGCCTGGTGATATGGTCATGTGATCGTGATGACTGGAGAGTATATAAAGACCAGGGATACAAATTACCAGTTAGTTTGGAGAGTTTAGAGGTTTAACTGTCAAGTGTTTAACTGTCAGTTACAGAGAGTTTGAAGTGTGTGCGCTTGAGAGAAGTCTTTTGGATGAGAGCTGAACATTGATTTATAGAAGCTATGTACAGAGTTTGCTGAAGTTGCTGAAACAGACGTAAAGAAGATTAACTACAATAATACAGAAGTTTTGTTAAAGCAGTCTCTGAGTTATTTCTTATCCGTGATCATCAGTGTGGAGCTCTGAGTAAACCACTCTGCAGGAGGAGAAGCAGCATATTGATATTATTCCTCCACATCTCAAAAAATAATATAAACAACAACGGAGCTCCTAATCCCAGAGGGGCCCCAGAAGAAACTTTAGTCCACCTTGCTTTAAAATGTTGGGTCTACATATCAAATGATGCCATTTTGGGCAGTGGTCACGTACACCCCGAGTTCATCACCCAGTGTGGCCCGCACCCGGTTAGTGACTCTGGTAGAAAAGCATTCCTCTCTACCCTACCTCTTCCTTCTTGAACCCAGGGGCAGGAGCAGGAGCTGGCAGAAACAGGCAGAAGAAGGAGAGCAGCAAATGCCCACCCTGCTAGTCCACTGCCTAAGGCGACTGTCCCAGCCGGCCTCATGGATGGTCTGGTCCCATCTGTGCAATTTTGCCGATGAACACCTCCCTAATTGCCTGCCTGTGTGTGTTGTTTCTGAATTAGCCCAGTGAAAGGAAAACAAGGGGTGTTGGGCAATTGGGAGCTGAGAGAAGAAATCAGTTTTCCTCTGCTCTAATAGGAGGCCGAACTTTCAATTGTCAGGCCTGGCTAAAGGATGCTGAGCTGTTCATTTTGCTTTATTATTATTGCAAAAAGGTCTTAAGTTGCGAGTCATGTGGGGGGGGGAAAGCCCTAGAAGATACATGGTTAGGATTGGGTGTGATTTATCCACTCATCTGTTTCCCATTACAAGCCAGATTAATTGAGATCCTCAGTGGTGGTGGGGGAGAAACGTTGGGGAGAGAGACAAATACTTGGGGAGGTGTGACTGCAGACATTTTCTAAGTGTAAAGTATGTATAAAAACAGGAAAGGCACAATTTTTAATGTGATGTATTATGAGCAGGAGTCAGGTCCAGATGTTGTTGCTTTTGGCAGCTGGGCAGAAGGGGTGGCATCTCCTTTCCAAAGCAAGAAATGGACTAGGCTGGGTTACATCCTTCTGTCAACCTTGTGGACTCGTGGCCCTGAAAATACCTTCAGGCAGGGCCGGCTGTAGGACTGGTGGGGCCCAATGCAGGGCATTCCCACGGGCCACCCACCCTCCCCCTGGGGCCCCCCACTCACCAAGAAATGCACTTGTGGTGTCATAGAATCATAGAGTTGGAAGGGATCTACAAGGTCATCTAGTCCAACCCCCTGCCTGGAGCAGGAAATCCTCCTAGAGCATCTCCAGCAGGTGCCTGTCGAGCCTCTGCTTGGAGGTCTCCAGTGAGGAAGAATCCACCACCTCCCTCCAGTGGCAATCTGTTCCACTGACGAACCGTCCTTATCCTCAAGAAATTATTCCTGATGTCCAACCAGAATCTCCTCCTCTCCTCCTGCAGGTGTCACAAGTGGCACCTGGAAATAGTGGTGGTGACATGATGATGTCACTGCCAACTGCTTCTAGGAGGCCCATTTTGGGCTATTCAAAAAGGCAGGGGCAGGTGGGAAGCTGCTCTGCTTGCCCCACTGCCTCACAGCCCATAGAGATCCCGGCTGCAGCAGCAGGCAATGGGTTCACTGTGCTGGTATGGGGGCCCCCAAAGCACAGCGGCCAATGTGATGACATTGGTCACATTGACTTAAGGCCAGCCCTACCTTCATGTGACTCACAGGTTGGTAGAGTCCTAACCAAGGGGCTGATTCATGCCTAATAACTTCAGGAGAGGATCTAAACTACAGGGCCACCTAATTAGGTGGCTAGGGCATGAGAGTCTATGCTCACCACTGATGTGCAATCAGAGGCAAAGCCTCACCAGATCCAGCATGTAAAAAAAAAGTGCCTTGCTCTGCAATTTTTGCTCCAGCACAGTCAGCAAGTTAAAGAAGTACAAGTCCAACCATTTTATACTCTGATTTTTGATTTGCAAATTATACTCAACACTGATGGCCACTGCAGGTAAGAAGGACCCTGTCAATCCTTGGAGAAGGGGACAAAATACTTCCCTTTACACACTCCATTCTAAAAACTGCTTTTCAAGGGAGTCAGACTATTTTGAACGGCTATTTTGCAGCTCACTCTGAGAAAAGTGACCCCCCTCCCTTAGCCCTGGCTTGCTGAACAATAGAATAGAGTAAGAGTGTGTATTCATGTAGCCTTCTTTCTGGGTATAATTGAGGATCAGGTACCAAAAGACTTTGAAATCTTATTTTTGGATTTTGACTACTGCAGCAAGGATGTTGTATGCACAGTTATTAGAAAGCTCCAGAGGTGCCTTCAATTAAAGATTGGTGGATAAAAATAATGGAAATGGACAAACGTACGGTTTCACTTAAAGGGAAGTCAGTAAAGTCATTTATGGATAACTGGAAACCACTCGTTGACTTCCGGCATGAGAAGGGGAATTTTGGAGTAATAAATTACAGACTTGATGAACAGGGGGGTGATTTAGACGTCAAATGTTTTGTGTCCCTTGTGCCAGCCACACTTTGCTGGCCTAACTGTGCCGGCCTAACTCCAGGTCTCAGGCACTGAGACCAATTCTGGTTTACGGGATAGCAGGGGGAGAAGGGCCAGTAACCAATATGTCAAAGCAACAATACCGCTGTACCTGGGTGGCTTCTTGATGTCTTGGGGGCTCATAGCTCCTTTCATCAACTGCTACCCACTACCCTTTTCATTGCTGCAGGGGAAACAATCCAGCAGTATATACATTATAGGAAAGAGTCCTCTTTTCTGGTGCCCGGAAGCTGGTCTTACAGAACTGGGGAGGGGGGCTTCTGTACCTCCTTAATAAATCTGACCCAGTGACTACAAGTGTGTTTACAGAGGCCTAAGAGAAGGAGGACAATTTGTGCCTGTTTGCTTAAAGGACAAAATCAAGTCTTGCTTACAGGCCCCGTGAGATGGGAAGTTGCCTTGCGGGCCACCCATCTGGAAAGCAGCTGATCGTTCCTTAAACTGCCCTTCCCAGGCTTCAGTCATTCCCCACCACCACCACCACCACCGCCTGTTTTTATGGTCCCCTGTCAGGGTAAGGAACAGTGTGTATGAAAAGCTCACAGCAAGCCTTGTACAGACCATCACTCCGCAGATCAACAAACATTGCTATAAATTAGCAGGAAGAAAGGGCCCCGGGGGATCGTCTCGGAGGCCGGCCTGCGGTCCCATGTTAAGTCAGCATTTAAAAAAAAAAAAAGCACATCATAATCTAAAGTTTCAAATCAATTGTGTCTGGAAACACGACCCTCTCTGGAGCAGTTGGAGGGAGTAGGGAAAACTGGAAGGGTTGGGCGAGATGGACTGTGAGAGGAGTCCGCAGCACAAATGATACGGGAGAAGTAAATCACCCTGTTTTGTGTGAGACTAAAATTGAGTGTTGGGAGAGTGAGAACGGATAAAAGGACATACTTTTTTTTACCCAGCATATAATTCATCCGTGGAACTCCTGGCCACAGGAGGTGGTAATGGCGTCTGGCCCAGATGCCTTTAAAAGGGGACTGGACAGATTTCTGGAGGAAAAGTCCATCGCGGGCTACAACCTCCTTATTTTAGAGGTAGGCTACCTCGAAGTGCCAGATGCAGGGGAGTGGCAGCGAGATGCACATCTCTGGTTGTCTTGTGTGCTCCCTGAGGCATCTGGTGGGCCGCTGCAAGATGCAGGAAGCTGGACTAAAGGGGCCTTTGGCCTGATCCTGGAAGGCTCTTCTTATTTTCTTATGTGAAGCCGTGCTTCCGATTATGGTTCCCTGGGTTGCATTACTATCTGCCTTCCCAGCCTCTGACCACACTGTTCAAGCGCTTTTCTGCAAGGAGGATGCTTTCTGAGTGACAGCCAATGCCCTTTCCTTATATTCAGTGAGTAACTGAGGGGGGCATAAGAACATCAGAAAAGCCCTGCTGGATGTGGCCAAGGGCTGCTCAGGCAGTCCAGCTTCCTGTATCTCACAGTGGCCCACCAGATGCCTCAGGGAGCACCCAAGACCACAAGATGCCTGCATCCTGTTGCCACTTCTTTGCACCTGACATTCAGAGGTAAGCTTCTTCTAAAACCAGAAGGTTGTGTATACCCATCATGGCTTGTAAACTGTGATGGACATTTACATCATCAATCTCTCCAATCCCCTTTAAAGTTATCCAGGTCAGATGCCATCCTGTGGCCAGGAGTTCCACAGCTTAATTACCCGCTGGGTAAAAAAAAAAAGTATTTTCTTTTGTCTGACCTAACTCTCCTGACACTCAATTTTAGTGGATGTCGGCCCCTGATTCTGGTGTTGTGTGAGAGGGAAAAGAACATCCCTCTACCCCCCTACATAATTTTGTACATCTCAATCATGCCCCCCGGCAGGTGCCTTTTTCAAGAATTTGGATCATGATCATTGTCTGGGATGCTGAGCATTGCTCCTTCTGCGCCACATGCAAATCTGCCTGGATGCGATATGCCCGCATCCTGCCTCATCGGCTCTTGATGGCTGCAGAGTTTCTTTCTTGCCCACAAGAAGTCAAAAACCCTCCAGAATCCTCTGTGTTCTTCTGTACTGGAAGTGTGGGGAGGGGGGAGAGACAAAAACCCGGGGGGGGGGAAGGAAAGAGCTAGCAGTTGGCAAGCAGAGCACAAGCTCAGTCCTTCGGAAGACATTCTCAACGCACCTGTTCAGAGGGATTCCACCACAGCTACCTGTATAAAACAGATGAATGCAGGTGAATGCAGCCATGAGCAACATCTGTTAGCAGCACCTGTCACACAAACACATTTTTTTACGGGGATCCTTGGTCTTCAGAGTGGAACATCCCCATTCATTCAAGTCCAGGGTTGTCTAATGGCAGCTTCCCCTCCCGTCATCTGATGGCACTCATGGTGTTTTTTTGGCCCCCTTCCCTGGGCTGCTTCCTTCACATCTCCAGAACTTTGTTGGCCTCCGTCGCCAAAGCACATTGCAGGGAAACAGCACAGCACAGCATGTCGACTGAACGCTGCACTTGCGCACAGAGGCCACTCCCAACAGCTGGAGTTCCCTGGTTCTTGGACCAGCCCGAGATCTTTCAGCATTTGATATGGGCTGCAAGTGGCATACTTAAGGCATCTGGAACCCAGGGGCACAAAATATTAGCACCCCCATAACGCCAATAGCACATACAGGGTACAGTCCTAACCTGGAGTTAAGCCAGCACAGTTAGGTCAGCCCAGTTTGGCCGGCACAAGGGACATCGTAAAGTATGTTTGGACCACTCTCGGAGGCAGATTGGCCAGCACAGAGACGTGTGCCATCCTCCCTGACTCCAAGAGTGAACCAAATGCCTCTCCCTTGTATCTGGCATTCTGAGGTAAATTTCTGAGGTGAAATTCTGAGGTAAATATGAGGTAAATAAAGCAAAGTCTGGCCAGCACAAGAGACACTGTAAAGCATATTTGGGCCACTCTCGGAGGCAGAGAGGCCAGCACACGGACATGTGCCATCCCCTCTGATTCAAAGAGTGGGTACTGAGTCAGATAATCTGTGGCTCCCTCAGTTGAGTGTGTAGCTAGATCCAACCACTGCTTTTGCCAGTGAGCCATAAAGTTGGTGATGTCCCACATTGTGACAAGATGGATGGATTTCTGAAAGCAAGGTGGCTTGCAAAACACGCTCTCTGTGGAATCAAAGTCAGTCTGCAAGTACATCTGCTTTAGCATTATCTGAAGGATAGTTGTTAGAACTAACAGCGCATCACCTCCAAGTGGGATCCGTCCAGATGGATGTCCTCTTTCAACTGTGGCCAGCATGTCAACAGTATCAGCTCATGCTGTGCTCATGTGGTGACAAGTGACAATGGAACAGGAAGGAATCTCTCTGGCACTTTGGGATGCTGGGGGGGGGGAAGATACATAAGCTCTGTGAGAACAGAGCCATGTGGACCTTCTGATAACTGTTGTTTGGGTTGACAGATTGGAGAGCTTCTTGTTTCGAAGAAAAGGACAACTTATTAGGGAGACTAAGAGCACAATCCTAACCTGGAGTTAGGCCAGCAAAGCTTGGCCGGCACAAGGGCCACCATAAATTGCGTTGGGGCTACTCTCGGCATCAAGGAGGATGGTGCACATCTGTGTGCTGACTTCTCTGATTCGAAGAGTGGTCCAAACATGCTTTACAGTGTCCCTTGTGCTGGCCAGACTTTGCTTTATTTACCTCATATTTACCTCAGAATTTTACCTCAGAAATTTACCTCAGAATGCCAGATACAAGGGAGTGGCGTTTGGACCACTCTCAGAGTCAGGGAGGATGGTGCACATCTGTGTGCTGGCCTCTGACTCCAAGAGTGGTCCAAACATACTTTACAGTGTCTCTTGTGCTAGCCAAACTTTGCTGGCTTAGTTTATGCTGGCATATCTCCAGTTTAGGATTGCGCCCTGAGTCAGAGGCGAGCACACCGACATGAGCCATCCTCCTCCCTGTCTCCAAGAGTGGTCGAAGTGCGCTTTGCAGTGGCCCTTCTGCCAGCCACAGTTTGCTGGCCTGGCTGTGCTGGCCTAACTACAGGTTTGTATTGCGCCCTTAACGTGGTTTTTGGTATCAGCTGGGAGTTCTAGAACCCTACGCTAGCGGATACTGAGCTCCCACCTGTGTATCTATTTTTTATGCCAAGGCTATTCACCAATAAAAGTGTTTGTCATTTACTACACATGATAAAGAAGAAAAAACTGAGCAGATAAGAGGAAACAAAGCAAATTCCAGGACCACGGTCAGAGCATGAGACATTTCTGGAATGGCAGGAGCCAGATGGATGTTTGGCCAATTCTGATGTTGGGGTCCACACTGCCTAGCCTTTGCTGCAGCTAGGTGAAACAGCCAGTGATGTAGATATTTCTGGGAGGGGTTGAGTCGAACAGCAGTTAGGGTCAGTTAGGCTAATGGAGAGGGTCCATTCATCACACCTCTTTCTCTGCTGCAACCAAGAGGCATGCCTATTGACTGAGGGTGTAATCCTAACCTGGAGTTAGGCCAGCACTGTTAGGCCAGCAAAGTTTGGCTGGTACAAGGGCCACTTTAAAGCATGTTTGGACCACTCTCAGAGTCAGAGAGGCCAGCACACAGACGGGCGCCATCCTTGCTGACTCTGGGAGTGGTCCAAATGCCACTCCCTTGTATCTGGCATTCTGAGGTAAATTTCTGAGGTAAAATTCTGAGGTAAATATAAGATAAATAAAGCAAAGTCTGGCCAGCACAAGGGACATGGTAAAGCGTGTTTGGACCACTCTTGGAGTCAGAGAGGCCAGCACACAGACATGTACCATCCTCCCTGACTCTGAGAGTGGTCCAAACATGCTTTACAGTGTCCCTTGTGCTGGCCAAACTTTGCTGGCCTAACTCCAGGTTAGGATTGCTCCCTCCCACCCACCCCCAATCACGCGTGCGCACGCGCACACGCGCGCACGCGCACAGAGCATTCTATAGGAGAAT
>JAJKFI010000093.1:3185334-3206869 GCA_029204185.1 Lerista edwardsae
CCAGCACACAGACGTGCGCCATCCTCCCTGACTCCAAGAGTGGTCCAGAAACGCTTTATGGTGGCCCTTGTGCTGGCCAAACTTTGCTGGCTTAGCTTATGCCGGCCTAACTCCAGTTTAGGATTGCGCTCTTTGGCACACCCCTGTCTTGAGCCTCCTAAGTTCACCTCAAGGAATGTGGGTTCTCGCATTGATTCCGAAGCAAAAAGTGTTTTTCCAGATGTGACAAAAAATGCTTTAAAAAACTGGCAATTCCAAATGAGTCATTAAGATGCCACAGTTTTGTTTGGTTCCTTTTAGCAGCACAAGGCTAGACAAGGAATTCTTTCAACTGGGACATCCATCTGATAAAGGTTTTGCGGACAAACAGATTTCAAAGTCAACACTGCAGATAACAAAGAAAAGACCCCTGGCCTGTCAATCTCAGTCTGTCAGCTCACAGCGTAAACCTGAAAACAGCTCTCAAGAAAAGGGGTTTTCCAGCTCTGCTACCACAGAAAGAGCCAGGAGCTCCTATGTGGAAAGCAGAGATTGTATCAGGCAACAGTGATGTCATCAATAAGGTGCTGCTTTTGAATTTTTTTTTTCAAAGGACCTGGGCTGAGAGGGGGCATCAGGCAAAGCAGGAGGCAAACTGAGAAATGTGCGTAAGGGCATCAACATCAGTCTGCCCTGCTCCTAGGTGTACTGTAGATTGATGCTGGATAGGGGAAGAGGTGCTGATAAGGGAGATGAGCGATGACAAAATAGAGCAGAGAAGAGCCTGAATCATGCCCATACAAGAGTTGGGACATGGGGGTTTGTTAATTCCATTGGCTAAGGAGCCCCATGTCACAGAGGCAATGAGTAAATAGCATAAGCTGGCACTCATAATAATAATAATAATAATAATAATAATAATAATAATAATAATAATAAATTTGGTATTTATATACCGCCGTTCTTGGTCATCAGATTGCTCCTTTGACTTTAATTCAAGGCAGTTTACATAGGCAGGCATTTTCTAAACCGCAAGGGTTTTTACAAATCACAAACAAAGTTCTAATCTTTCAAGAACAACTACATGCAGATGACACTTTCATCGTCCAGTCCTTCTTTCTTCCCACACGATTGCCTTCTGCCGGCTGATAATCTGCTTCTTTGCTCTCACCAAAGAGCAGCTGGCCCAGCATAACTCCCTTCTCACAGGCAGCTGAGACAGCTCAGATCTTATCAGCCGCATTCTCGAGGTCTGCCACACACAGAAGCTTCCGGTGGTCTCAAACTGGCGACCTTCGGATCTTATCTTCGGGCATTACTGCGGCTTTAACCCTCTCGACTAGACCTTCTTACATCCCCTTTAGGGTAATTAAGGTTATTTTAACAGGATGTTTCCATTTTTATACATTGATTTAGGGTGCAATCCTAACCTGGAGTTAGGCCAGCACAGTTAGGCCAGCCAAGTTTCATCGCAAGCCCTTGGAAAGGGATGCAATAGACTGAGAGCACAATCGTAACCTGAAGTTAGGCTGGCACAGTTTGGCCAGCAAAGTTTGGCTGTCACAAAGGACCCCTGTAAAGTGCGTTTGGACCACTCTCGGAGTCAGGGAGGATGGCGCACATCTGTATGCTGGCCTCTCTGGCTCCAAAAGTGGTCCAAACATACTTGACCGTGTCCTTTGTGCTGGCCAAACTGTGCCGGCCTACCTCCAGGATAGGATTGCACTCTGGGTCATCATGAAATAACTGAGGCTTCTGGGGAGGTGGAGTAGGGGGCCGCCCACACAATCCTTCCTCCTTCTCCTGCTCCCTGGATTTAAGAAGAAGACTCTCTAGCCTATCACTCTTCTCCTCCATACTTCCACTCTATTCCCCTCTCTCCTTTAGAGTCTAGGAAGCAGAGGGAGGCATGGCAGAGGCAATGGTTCATATAAAGGTAAAGGTTTCCCCACGACCAAATGGTCTAGTCGTGACCAACTGTAGGGGCAGAGCTCATCTCCATTTCTAAGCCGAAGAGCCGGCGTTTGTCCAAGGACAAGGTTCTGCAGTCGTGGCCAGCATGACTATACGCCAAGGTGCACGGAACACCGTTACCTTCCCACCTTCCCTAAATAAGTGGTACCTATTTATCTACTTGCATTTTTACATGTTTTCGAACTGCCAGGTTGGCAGGAGCTGGGACAAGCGAAGGGAGCATATACTGCCAGATAAAAGATGTAGCATTTGGGATATTAGGCACTGGGAGATCTTATGCTTCTTCAACCCACTGCATAGCAATGTAAGAAGAGCCCCACTGGATTAGGCCAAAGGGCCATCCAGTCCAGCTTCCTGCATCTTGTAGCAGCCCACCAGATGCCTCAGGGAATACACAAGACAACTAGATATGTGCATC
The DNA here is from genome assembly GCA_029204185.1 of Lerista edwardsae. NCBI lineage: Eukaryota > Metazoa > Chordata > Lepidosauria > Squamata > Scincidae > Lerista > Lerista edwardsae. Next base: position 3,187,706 of record JAJKFI010000093.1, read on the forward strand.
TCATTGCCATTCCCCTGCATCTGGCACTCCGAGGTAGCCTAACTCTAAAGTAAGGAGGTTGCACTAACCATCATGGCATGTAGCCTGCGATGGACTTTTCCTCCAGAAATCTGTCCAGTCCCCCTTTGAAAAGCATCTAGGCCAGATGCCGTCCCCACCTCCTGTGGCAAGGAGTTCCACAGATCCATCACCCGCTGGGTAAAAAAGAATTTCCTTTTATCTGTCCTAACTCTCCCACCACTCAATTTGAGTGGATGTCCCCTGGTTCTGATATTGTGTGAGAGGGAAAAGAATGACCTTTTATTATACACCATGCGTATATTTCAGCGTGGTGCTCAGCTGTGCCAAAAGGATCTGCACACATTCAGGTTCTGCTGGACCCTATCCATGAGTGGGAAAAAAAAATCCCACATCCTTGACCCATTATTTTAAGCTGCGCCCCCTAGACATTCCTTGGTGCTCAGAAAATCCGAACAGTGCAAACACCCCCATGTTTTTGCAACTGTAATGAAATCAAGATAACCTCTGGCACTTGAAATGACGGGGGCCAAGTCGGGCTGGCCTTTGACCTTTCCAGGTGACCTTGAGTCAGTCTGTGATTCCACAGAAGGGAAAGATATTTTGGCTAGTGCCACAAATTGGGGGGGGGGACAAGGTTTCAGTTACTTGTCAGCTGATGACTTGGGGCTGTTGCAGAGGCATTTAAACTCAAGGACTGTCCTCTTAGTTTGTATCTTCATCCTTCACCAGGAACTATCCTAAGTACAAGGGCCTGGGAATAAGGCTTGTAAGGCAACTCAACTCAGGGAAGCACAATGCCAACCCTACAGTGCAGTGGTTCCCAAACTGTGGGTCGGGACCCACCAGTGGGTCGCGAGCCAATTTCAGATTTGTCACAAAGCACCTAGAGCAGCCATTACTGAAAGTGTGGGAAGATGGGATGCTGGAAAGGCGGAGGGCTGTGTGGTTGTTTTGCTTGTGTCAAGGTTGTAAATAGGCTTTTTTTCTTTCTTTCTGATTCATTTTATTTTGCAATTGGAAAACGGCTGAGAAATAACCCAACTTCTTGCTGCATTCTCAAGAAAGCGGCAGGCTCTGTTCCAGCCGTGACATCTTTCAGTGGGTCCCAGACAGACTGTCATTCTAAAAAGTGGGTCCCGGTGCTAAAACGTTTGAGAGCCACTGCCACACTGCATGATCCAGAACAACATCAATGGTTGGGAATGTTTTCTGATACTCTAACCCTTTAAGGAACTTGAACGATTTTTCTCTCCTAAGGAAAAGGTTTCTCCCACTTCGCTTTGTAAGAAAATGTGACTGCTGAGGATGGAGGATGCTGGACCACTGCTCAGACCTAGCATAAGTCACTCGGGCACATATACATCCACACACCTGCAAGGTGGAAGGAGAGCAGGAAGCAAGTGAATTCCTGATGGACAGGGTGGTTCAGCAGTGGAACAAATTGTCAAGGGAGGTAGTAGATTCTCTCTCATTGGGGATCTTCAAGCAGAGACTTGACAGGTACCTGCTGGAGATGCTCTAGGAGGATAAGAACATAAGAAGAGCCCTGCTGGATCAGACCAAATGCCTTTCTGGTCCAGCTTCCTGTATCTCACAGTAGCCCACCAGAAGCCTCAGGGAGCACATGAGACAACAAGATGCCTGCATCTCATTGCCAATCCCTTGTATCTGGCATTATGAAATAGCCTGCTACTAACGTAAGGAGGTTGCACCACCCATCACGGCCTATAGCCCACAATGGCCATTTCTTCCAGAAATCTGCCCAATCCCCTTCGAAAGACACCTAGACTTTCCTGCTACAGGCAGGGGGTTAGACTAGATGACCTTGTAGGTCCTTGCCAACTCTATGATTCCACATTGCTACATCCAAATTATTTTCTCGATTCAGATCTGTGGTCAGCCTGACACTGAGGTTCATTTCATTTCATTTTTACCCAGCGGGTAATTAAGCTTTGGAACTCCTTGCCACAGGAGGTGCTGATGGCATCTGGTCTAGATGCCTTTAAAAGGGGACTGGACAGATTTCTGGAGGAAAAGTCCATCATGGGCTATAGGCCATGATGGGTTGGGCAACCTCCTTACATTAATAGTAGGCCACTTCAGAATGCCAGGTGCAAGGGCAACAGGCAACAGGATGCAAACATCTTGTTGTCTACTGAACTCCCTTAGGCATCTGGTGGGCCACTGAGAGATCCAGGAAGCTGGACTAGTTGGGCCTTTGGCCTGATCCAGTGGGGCTCTTCTTATGTTCTTATCAGAGCTGTCAAGCTCTGAGTCAGCCTATATCCATGGATGAGACAGTCCAAGGGTATATTCGCCTTGGAGTCATCTCTCTGCTCCCAATAGCTCCACTTGGAAGATACTGTTTGTCCATTTTCTTTTAAGGTAACAGCGCCCTCTCCTGGCCTCTGCCAAACATTTTGTGTGCAAGGCATTTCCTTGCGATCAGAATCGACTGAGAGGTCTGACGCCACTCTCTCCCAAATCTTTGGATAAGGATTAGCGAACCCCATCCATCCAATATGCTGGGGCCAGGTGTCCTGGAGGTGCTGGGGTCAATCTTGCATTGGATCACTGGGAGATCCAGTGGATTTCTTGGCATCCACTGCCTGACCCAGATGGCACTGCCAGATAAAAGATGTAGCATTTGGGATATTGCCTCAGGCTATGGAACTCCTTGCCACAGGAGGTGGTGATGGCATCTGGCCTAGATGCCTTTAAAAGGGGACTGGACAGGGCCCACCCTTGTGAGTCCAGGGGTCACTCCCACCTGGCCAGTCCCTGATGACACTCCAACCCCTGCTATGCACACATGTTCGCCAAAGTCAACCCCTCCCCCCTGGTTCTGTCTCCAGGACCGCAATTTTCAACCAGTGAAAATTTTCAATTTTCAAGCCATGGCACATTTTTTGTGCTGTGAGAGCTCTGGGATTCTGGAGCACAGCGGTTGAAAATAGCTGAAAATCTCTTCCAGGTTCTATAGCTCTATTTCTTGGGCAACTGCCTGTAATAACAAATTGTCTGCCCCTCTGCTAGCTCTGCCGGTGGGAAGAAGAAAGACAATGTGTTATTTTTTATATATATATAAAGACACTGACAGGACCTGCCCTTGCTCTTTGGGGGTGATTGAATCTGTGGCCCACCTCCTCTTCCACTGCCCTCTTCACGCTGAGGCCAGGAATAACCTACTAGCCCCAATTCTATCGAGGAGGCAACAGTTAGCGGAAGGGGAGTGGATAAAAATTCTCCTGGCAATGTCAGACCCGGAACTGTTAAAACAGGTATAGTAGCAGCCTTTCTAAATATCATTGTGCAGATTAACATTAGTCGTGAGTCTACCGCAAAGCGCTATTTTTTCTTTTAAATTATGTCTTGTGTACATTGTTCTTGTATGTTATATAAATATGTTGTACCTCCCTGTTGTATGCCAATAAAGGTATTCTGAATCTGAATCTGAATCTATATATATAAAGAATTTTTATTAATTTTCTTATAAAGGTAGAGTATAGGGCAGTGATGGCAATGGCATGACACACGTGTCAAAGGTGACACGCCAACACATTTGGGTTGACACACCAGCGTTCCCCTATGCTTAACAAAAACTGAATTTGTTTTACTCATTTTTCACTTTCATAATTATTTTGTGTGTCTTTATATAATACAAAGTACCACACATGATTGCACTGTAGTTTTTGTTTAAATAATTGAACATAAAGAATTGTTTGTCTTTTGTTGGGGGGGGGGGGCTGACACACCAGCAGAGTCCTGTTAAACATTTCCCAAAATTTCGACATGCTGAGCCCAAAAGGTTCGCCATCACTGGTATAGGATAATAGTAAAGGGGACACTAAGAATAGCACAAAAGGGTTACTGTCTTGGGATAGCAGTATTTCTAATCGAATTCACCTTAAAGTAATCTTTACAATATATCTTAATACATTTGCTAAATTATTGCTTGTCTATCTATCCAGTCATAAAAAGGCTTCCAATAATTTTCTATTGTGCACAGATTTCCATCTTTAAGACTCTTGGTCAAAATATACATTTCAGCCACATCATATAGTTTATCAAGTTCTCTAACTCTGGAGTTTCATTACTTTTCCATTATCTATGCATATACTAATCTCGCCGCAGTAGTAATATGTACCGCTAAATATCTACTTTGTCTATCTTGTATTGACGACACTATATTGAGCAGAAAAAATTCCGGCCTAAATGGGATATCACATTTCCATATTTCTTGAGTCCAGTTATGTATTTTTTCCAAAATTCTTTTGCTTTTTTACAAGTCCACCACATATTATAATATATGCCTGTTAAGTCATTACACTTCCAGCATTTATTAGAAGTTCCTTTATACATTTTAGCTATAATCTCCGGAGACAGATGCCATCTGCAAAAATTTTTATAAATGTCTTCTTTAAATGTTGTTACTTTGGTGAATTTTATGTTCGTACTCCAAATCTGCTCCCATTCTATATTTATCTCATGACAGACAATTTGTTATTATAGGCATGCGCACTAGTGATAGAGCCGCAAAACCTGGAAGAGTCTCCCGGAAACTGGAAGTGAGATCACAAAAGGCAAAGACCATTGAGAAGACCATAGAGGTCAGAGTGCTGGGAGAAGAGGAAGTGACGGTATTCCAGAACCAAGCTGCCGATTGGATCAGAACCCAATTTGGGACTTATCTCATGCTTTATTTCAGCTTTGGCATACAAGTTAGTTAGTTGTTTCTTGATACACAATCAGCCTATGCAATGTCTGGCACCGTTGCACTCAAAGCAAAACCCAAGGCCTAGCCACACTGGAGGAAGAGAAGAGAAGAGAAGAGAAGAGAAGAGAAGAGAAGAGAAGAGAAGAGAAGAGAAGAGAAGAGAAGAGAAGAGAAGAGTGGGCTAGATTGTCTCTGATGTTCTAGGCCACCATTCACCTCTCCTCTCTACTTTCTCTAGGGAGTGGGAAAAGAAGGCTCAATCAGGACAGGCAGACATGGGCAGACCATGGTGACTTCCCTCAAGATGGGTTGCGCCTGGAAGCACTGCACAGGAGTCATGGGGGAAACACAGAACTTCAGTGGTAGCTGTATTAGACAAACTCTCCCTTCCTAGGCCCTTAACCCTGGTTGCTGTGAGATGCTATAGTGGAAATGTGGAGCCCTGTGACAGGATATGGTGTCGGAGGTGGCCCTTGGCTTAGGCAGGCATAGGGTTAAACACCAGGGCAGTCGCAGGGGCTGGGCTGCACAGCTGCAGCCCCTTGGGAGCCTGTCCTGGGATAGAAGGAGCACCTGGAGGAAGGCAGTGGGTTGCAGTAGGGGAGAGAGTGGTGGAAGGGGAGGAGGGTGTGAATGCATTGGGCTGGCTTGATAAACTGACCAACTGACTGGCTCATTGGACTGGTGCGGCAAACTGATACGCAGGCTGATACCCCTGCTAACTGGGCAAGAGGCACTTTTCATGTGGTGCTTCTCTTAGATTTAGCAGGGGGAGAGTAATTGTCCCTCTTCTCACACACACACACACCCCTGCAGTGTCTTTCTAGTGGCTGTTGCTGGGGGTGTTTTGCATATTTTTAGATTTTGAGCCCTTTGGGACAGGGAGCCACTTAACTTTATTATTACTATTTGCCTGTAAACTGCTTTGTGGACTTTGTGTTGAAAAGCGGTATATAAATACTATTTGAATTTGAATGAATGAATGAATGAATGAATGAATGAATGAATTTGCTGACTGATGGACAAACAAGTGGGTGGATGACCGAGGATTATTGGACTGAGGCCTGCTGTTTAGAATCATAGAGTTGGAGGGGACCTACCAGATCATGTAGTCCAACCCCCTGCCCGTTAGCAGGAAATCCTCCTAGAGCATCTCCAGCAGGTGCCTGTTGAGCCTCTGCTTGAAGGTCTCCAGTGAGGGAGAATCCACCACCTCCCTCCAGTGGCAATCTGTTCCACTGTCGAACCGCCCTAATCATCAAGAAATTCTTCCTGATGTCCAGCCGGAATCTCCCCTCTTGCAGTTTGTACCCATTGGACCTAGTTGTACGGTCAAAGGCAGGAGAGAACAAATTTGTCCCTTCTTCCTTCGGACAGCCCTTCAGATATTTGAAGAGTGCTGTCATATCCCTTCTAGCCTTCTCTTCTCCAAGCTCAGCACACCAAGTTCTCTCAACCTTTCCTCACAGGACTTGTTTTCCAGCACTAGAGAGCTTACTAGAGAGCAACTGCTCAGAAGCAGGAGGTGGGGGCCTGTGGCCTTCGGGCTAACCCTACAGGCAAGCCACTCTCGGTTAGTGCTGGGGTCCAGCTGTTTGCATACACTGCCATGGCTAGCTGTATCTGGGTCAGGGGAACTAATTAGCCTTGAGCAGGCCAGTGGCGAATCTAGGGGGCAGGGGGGGCAAGAGCCCTGGGCGCCGTCTTGGGGCCATCTAGGGGGGGCGCCAGTGGCCCCCACAACATTGTGCGGGTAGACCTGGGCTCCGGAGCCCAGGTCTACCCTTTGGGACCAGCCGCGAGTAGACCTGGACTCCCTCGAAGGGAGCCCAGATCTACCCGCGGCCATTTCTAATGGATAGACCTGGGCTCCCTCGAGGGAGGGCCCTCGAGGGGAGCCCAAGTCTACCCATGGCTGGTCCCAATGGGTAGACCTGGGCTCCCATGGGGGCGCACTTCTTTTGGGTGCCCCGGGCGCCATTTTGACTAGGTCCGCCCCTGGAGCAAGCATAGCCTTTAGTGGGGAATTCGTGGAACAGGGGCAAGACAAGATGCTGCTGGGACAGGGCCAAAAGTGTGTCTCCCCCACCCAGATGCCAAGAGGAGCCACATTGCAGGTAAAGCCTAGAATGCCTTCTAACCAGGGATCCCCTGCCCCAGACACCCATCATGTTGGGTGTGGTTTTTTCTTGGCTTCAGATCCAGATGTGTTGAAAGCTGAGGACAGTTTCCCACAGGGCCAACAAGGTCCTGCAAACCTTTCCAGACACAGAAGGCCAAATCTGAGTAATGTTTGAGATGCAGCTACTGCTTTTGGAAAGACCAGGTGGCTGGCCCGGCTGTGAGGCCGGTTGGGACAATTGCCTCGGGGATCAGGTGGGTGAGGGGCCCATCTCTGCTCGCCTGCCTTCCTGCCCTTTGGGACTCTAGACTGACGGCGCGTGAGGATTGCAGCCAAAGCCCAAATTACGGGATTGTCTCTACCCCTGTGACTTACACCCAAGACAGCTTCCGCGTGATGCTAATGTTATGTTTTGCAGGGGGGAGGAACGGGATCTGCTCTTGGACGGCTTCAAAACAAAGACTTCTGAATTCCAGCAAGCGGTTCCCAGCCACCCTATCGGCTCCTTGGTTTTTGCTTCAGAAGGGCAGCTGACACCCATGCTGAAAGGCGAGTTATTTTTCAAGCTCCGGGATTGATTCTGGCGCAGGGAGTTTCAGCTCCTCTGAAGGGGTGATGACAGGAGGGGTATGCAGGAAGCTTACACCTGAAAAGGACGGGCTGAGAGCCGAATATGGGGGGGGAAGCTCCTTGTCTCTGATCTCTCACGATAGACATCATGGGATGTTCACATGTCGTAAGTGGGGGATTGGATAACCCTGCGCTGCGGAGAAGCAAAAATCTCATGTTTTACTCCTTTTAAGGGGTGTCGTTCTTTTGTTTGGGGTTTTTTTCCCCCCCAAAAAAATGTCTGCCCTCAAGGAACTCTTTCCAAGCCAGAATCCAAGAACCACAATCGGATCATACCTTTCATGATGACCAAACAAAGACAAAAATCTGCAGCCAGCTTTCTCCAGGAAGAACCATTCATCAGGCTGGATGAATATCTAGGGAGGGGATTAAATGGACTAGATGACTTTGTGAGTCCCTTCCAACTCTATGATTCTATGTTTTTATGAAACGGAGCAGCAGGCGGAGCATGATATGTAGTTCTCACCCACACACCACCCAGTCTGCAGTTTGTAACAGTTCCAAGATGAAGGGCAAGACACTCAGGGAAACCAGGAGTTACATTTACAGGCCCATAGAAGGCCTTATTGAACATGAAATTGGGCAAACTCCGGAAGCTAGTGGAGGACAGGGAGGCCTGGCATGCTGTGGTCCAGGGGGTCGCGAAGAGTCGGACACGACTTAACGACTGAACAACAACAACAGAAGGCCTTATAGGTTGGGTTACTAGATACACGACTAGACCATTCGGTCGTGGGGAAACCTTTACCTTTACCAGATACAAACTGGGACAGAGTGCCTCTACCATTAACCACTGTACAGAAATGGGAATTTTGGCAGCTTTTGAAACCCTTCCATGATGAGCTGCACCTGCCCATATTCCCTCTTCTAAAGGTAAAGGTAAAGGTTTCCCCACAACCGAATGGTCTAGTCATGACCGACTGTAGGGGGCGGTGCTCATCTCCGTTTCTAAGCCTGTAGAGCCAGCGTTTTGTCCGAGGACAAGCTTCCGTGGTCATGTGGCCGGCATGACTATACGCCATAGTGCATGGAATGCCGTTACCTTTCCACCGAAGTGGTCCCTATTTACTTGCATTTAGGTGCTTTCAAACTGCTAGGTTGGCAGGAGCTGGGACAAGCAACAGGAGCTCACTCCGTCGCGCAGTCTTGAACTCCCCACCTTCCGGTCGGAAAGCCCAGCAGCAGCGGTTTAACCCGCTGCACCACCACGTCCCATTCTATGCAATGGTTAAAGGTAGAGGCACTCTGTCCCAGATTGTATCTGGGAACCCTACTTGTAGGCCTCTAGAAGGCCTAAAAATCTCTTAGGCCTCTAGAATTGACATCACCAGAAATGCCGTTTTTAGGCCTCCCGGAAGCTTCCAGACGCAACCAGTGAGTGGTGAGTGGCATTTTGCAGACCTGGCCCCAGGCAGCACAGGGGGCAAGAATGCAAATAGTACAAGAGGAAGGAAGCAAACACAATGTAGCTTCATTAAATGCTAGACAGGATCTCAAACACCCAGGACAGGGGAAGATGAAATAATAATTACCGCACGTGTGGGCTTTTATCAGTGCTATTGTTCCATCTTTTTTGGAAGACACAAACCCAGATACAACAGACCACAACAGAAACAGAAAGGGCAAAAAGGGTCCATCTACTGTGTCCCAAACGTGCTAGAATCCCATCCAGGAGTAGCCAAGTACACATCAGAGACAACCTATCCTATCAGGGACCTGGAACTATGATACCTATTAGGGATACCTATCAGGGATCCTGGACTATGATTCATGAACAAGCCACCTTCCTACAGCTATCTGTCCTGTGAACTAGTGTTGCATAGTGGCTCCAGTGACTGAGATGTGATTCAGGGCACAATCCTAACCTGGAGTTAGGCCAGCAAAGTTTGGCTGGCACCAGAGCCGCCATAAAGCACACTTGGACCACTCTCAGAGTCAGGAGGATCCCCAATAGATCTTGCCGTTGCCATGAAATTGCTCATCTCTGGCAATATGGAGACAAACATGTTTACTTATCTTACAGAAGTGCTGTGACGGTGACATCATGATAATTCTCATGAGGTTGTTTGTGGACTCCAAAAAGTGATACCCACGTTCTAAACATTCTTACTGCTTCAAATCTTCTTTCCAATGCTTCTGGCCATCGGCTAATGCTTGCCAGCCACGGCCCTTTCACAAAGGATGCTCCAGAGATGCACATACGCCCTTCCACCCCTCCCCTCCTGATGCAGTTTGTGGCTTGAATATTGTCTGTGCAGGTGCCTTTTGAAGGACCTTCAATTAGCTCCTGGCCTCTGGCTACAAATGGAGTCAATCAAAGGAGCTGGAAAATAAACACCAACCGGCCTTCAATTCCCCCATTCAGATGTGGTGGAGTGGCAAAAAGTACTTCTCTTGACCCAGCGAAGGGATCTCATGCTTCACTGGTCTTGCAAGGGAGAATTGGCTAATCTGGGGTAAAAAGGTAAAGGTTTCCTCACGACTGAGTGGTCTAGTCGTGACCGACTGTAGGGGGCGGTGCTCATCTCCGTTTCAAAGCCTGTAGAGCCGGCGTTTTGTCCGAGGACAAGCTTCCATGGTTATGTGGCTGGCATGACTATACGCCGTAGAGCACGGAACGCCGTTCCCTTCCCACCAAAGTGGTCCCTATTTATCTACTTGCATTTAGGTGCTTTGGAACTGCTAGGTTGGCAGGAGCTGGGACAAGCAATGGGAGCTCACTCTGTCGCGCGGTCTTGAACTCCCCACCTTCCAGTCGGAAAGCCCAGCAGCAGCGGTTTAACCCGCTGCGCCACCATGTCTTTTTTTCTGGGGTACTCCTACCCTAACCAGGTCACTGGGGGACTCGGCAGAGCATAGCTGGTATCTGTGAGGTCATTCCACAGTCTCCGTCTTGGGCTTGGCCCATCGTGCTAAGCCAATTGGTGTTATTTACAGCTCCCCCAGCCGCCTCAGGAAACCTGCCCCACATGAGAGCTACAAACGCACTGTTAAGTCACAGAGGTTAAGCAAGCAACATTATTTTTTATGATAAGGGCCTGGCCTACCCACAAAATATCACGAGGTCCAAGCCCTGCTTTTCTTCCCCCTCCTGCTTGAACATTCCAAGGATGTTGACCTCCTCAGCTCTGAGCCAAGGTCTGCTCTCAGAGGTTCCCCACAGTGGGTGTTAAAAACTCGTCCCAGTTTGCTCCTGAAGAAAGCAAAAGATGTCTGCTGGTACGTTAAGATGTCTGGCCTCTGCACATTAAGGGCCACATGGGCACATCACACGTGCACCTGAGATTCCTAAACTCACAATCCATCCCCTGGTGCAAAGAAAATATTTTTATCTAGCATATGCCAAAGCCCACATCGCCCTGAGATATTTCCAACAATACCTTTGGCTTTTTCGTGAACACTCTCAGATTTCAGCTTGGGAGGAACGCTGTCGTGTAATTCATGCAAAATTCCGGCATGAATTCCTCCCAGAGCTTTTCTTTATCTGCACGTAGAAAAAGAAGCTGTCTTAACGTTCTGCCAGATAGTTGGGGTTTCCTAGGCCAGTATTGTCTACTCAGTCTGGAGGGGGCATTGCAGGATCTCCGCTGGAGGGTCCCCCCCCCCACCTGGAGATGTCAGAGATTGAACCTGGACCCTTCTGGATACAAAGCTGGAGTGAAGGCCCGCACCCACCTACCCAGTGGTGTGTCTGGAGTTACCTATACAGGCAGTGGTGTCATCCAAATGATTTAAGAACAGGTACTCACTTTTGATTGGCACTTGTTGGGGTCCGCCCACCGGAAGTGACGTCATAAGCCGGAAGTGGTGTTGTGGCAGGAAGTGCCGGGCCGGCCGGCAAGGAGCAGGAGGAGGGGGAACGGGCGCCCACTGGGCCGCGCGACCACGTGGGTGCCTGACCGAGCACCGGGCCGGCCGGCAAGGAGCAGGAGGGGGAATGGGTGACCAAAAAAAGACCGTGTGGGGGCTGGGGCTGGGGGGAGGCTGCAGGAGGAACCGGGACGCTGGATCTGCATGGCTGGAGGGAGCGGGAGCCCCAGGCAGCCTACCTTCTCACACTTGCTGCCTTATTCCCGGGTCTCCCTCGCTGCTGCTGCCACCGCTGCCACCTCCGGTCCTCTCATCCACTGCTGCCACCACCATCACGCTGCCTGCCTGCCTGCCTGCCTCCTCACAGAAAATGCAGGCAACGGCTGCGGGCATGCAGTACGCATGCACAGCTGCTGAGCCAACCAGCCGACGGGGCCAGCTTTGAGTGGGCGGGGCCAGCTCAACTTCTAGGAACCGGTACGCACGTAGTGGTGCGTAGTGGGTGCATGACATCACTGTATACCGGTGTGCATTGCTTAGCAATGTTCTGACCAACAACACACCTCGTATACAGCAGTCCATCGTTGGTTTACTCTACAGCAGTACAGCAGTACTTGAAACTCCTTACCTTGAGGTGGACGGTGTTGGTGTTGTCCTTAGGATGCCCCAGAGGCCTCCCCTGGGTCACACCAAGCCTCGACAGGCCTCAGAATGACCCATAGAAGCTTCCAGAAGCTACTTCCGGTTTCCGGAAAACTACTTCTGGTTTGCTTCAGAAAACAAGAAGTTGCTCCTGGGTGGTTCTGTGGGCCAGTCTGAGGCCCAGGGAGGCCCAGCACGACCTGGAGGAAGCCTGCTGAGGACAGCACCGAAACCACACAACGACAAAATTGTTTCCTGACAGGATTCAGAGAACGTAACCCCATCATGAAGCGACGCGTACCTGTATCGACCCATTTTGAAATGTGAAGGAACGATAAAATAGGCCTGCTCTGCGGACCCAGATGTCTTGATACCTGGGCTCTCACTGCAGCTTTCCTTCCATCCGTTCTGGTCTCACTTCGGCCTACCTTTCTCGAGGACTTCTCAGGCCTCGCCGGCCTCGGCTGGCTTGTCACCCAACGCGGCTGATGGCTGACATGCCTGGAGGATGCAGCCGTCCCCGTTGACAACTGCTTTGTCCCAACATGACGGATGGCCACAAGGCCTGAGTCCGGCCATTGTGCTCGTGGCCTGCGGGCCTTGCTGCGGCGATCGTTATCTCCCCATTGGCTATTCAGTGCCTTTTGAAAAGGTGCCTGATCGGACAGGGCACCCAGCCCATTGTCTCTCCTCCATAGAGGACTCCTCAGCACCAGGTCAGGCCAGCCTTTCGGAGATGGCCGAGGAAGAGGTCTCCTGTTTACCGATGGCTGTGGGGCATTCTGTTCTTATCTCTTAGAGGAAGGCAAGGGTGAAGGGTCTTTTCCTTTGCCAAACAATCGGCTGCACGGTCAGTGTGGAACCACTCGTGTAATTACAATTCTCTGGGCCTCGCACACCTATCTTGTAAATCAACAATCCATCACCGTCAGTGAGCCCTTGTGCGGTTTCATAATTAACTAGGCAAACCACAGGCACATTTTCAGGGTATGTCAGCCGTACAAGAGATACAAAAGAAGTCTTAGTCAAGGCAGGCTTCTTTCTCCTAAACTCAAGCCCTCTTTGTGTGTGTGTGTGTGTGTGTGTGTGTGTGTGTGTGTGTGTGTGTGTACGCACGCACGCACGCACGCACGCACACACATACATCATCAGTCCCAATACACAGGCTCTCTCTTTTCTTTCCAGAAAGAAATGCCAATTTGCCCCCCCCAAGTTACAATCTCTATTGAAGTTCACAGAGAGGTGGAACAGGGAAGAGCATTTTTGACCCCTCAAGGTGCCAAACCTCTGACCCTACCTACTCACCCTAATTTAAAATACACAACGGCCAAGGTTTTCACACTGCTCAAGCCAAATTGTTCCAATGGGACGTACGTCCCATATCCTCCCAAATACCTTCCTGAATTTCTGATACTCGTGTCTAATACATCATTGTCCCTAGTTTGTCCTGATGGTTGTCTTGTTGACATTTTGTTGGCCCAAGTCACTAGAGTTTGTTTGTTTATCTGAAGTTGTTATTTCTCCAGGTTTAGTTCCCTTTCCACAGGTCAATCTCAGAGTGGGGAGCAATTTGCTTGTGTGCATGCTGTGGCCTTATCCACAGCCGCAAAATGTAAAATAGCAAAATTCTATTGTGTGCTGTGCGTGCAATTGTACCTTCCATTTTGTACATAAATTCAGGGCGCAATCCTAACCTGGAGTTAGGCCGGCACAGTTTGGCCAGCACAAGGGAAATGGCACAGACGTGCACTATCCTGCTTGACTTGGAGAGTGATCTGATGCTCTTTATGGTAGTCCTTCTGTATAGTTGTATAGTCCTAGCAAGGCACATGGCTACGGAGTGGGGAACTCCTGCTCATCCATGTTTGAAAATGAAGACATCTGATGATGAAGACATTTTTGCCGAACCTTCAGCTGCCAAATTTTAATCTCAAAATTGCAGACACTTTGGGCAAGATCCAACGAGGAGGCAGCATGCGGTGTCAGCAGTGGCCTCCCTTCCTGCTGAATCCAGAACACATGGGGTTAATCCCAGAGCTCCCACTAGCCTCAGGAACACAGCTGCAGCACAGGCAGGCTAATGAGGGCCCTGGCTATCAAGGAAGGGAGATCAGTACCAGGTGGTGTAGGGTGTGGTTGGAGCAAAGTTTGGTGGAAGAGGAGCTGGAGAGGGTTGACTGACCTACCTGAGGTTGACAAACCTGGATGGACTATTGACTATGAGCTCTGATTCTGATGTGGCTTTGATGTGACTTGGCCCCGACTAACCTTCTGTACTGACCCTTGGACTGGCCTGCTGACCACTGAACTTGGATCGCAGACTGACCGGCTTGTGGACTGATTCTGACCTGGCGTACTGACCCTTGGACTGGCTTGGGGATTACTGGACCTGGCTTGCGGACTAACTACACCCCTGGCTTGATTGATTGATTGATTGACTGATTTATTTTATTACGGTCATGGACCAGTACAGATTCTGGCTTGGACTGCTGGCTTTGGACTGTCATTGATTGCGGTGGCTGCGGCAACCGAGAAGGTGATGGCATTTGGTCTGGATGCCTTTAAGAGGGGATTGGATGGATTTCTGGAGGAAAGGTCCATCGTGGGCTATAGGCAATGACGGATTGTGCAACCTCCTTACATTGGTGGTGGGCTACTTCAGAGTACCGGCTGCAAGGGAGTGGCAACAGGTTCCAAGCATCTTGTCTCGTGCCTCCCTGGGGCACCTGGTGGGCCGCTGTGAGATACAGGAAGCTGGACCAGATGTAATGGGCCTTTGGCCTGATCCAGCAGGGCTCTTCTGATGTTCTTATGGACTACACATGGGAGGGATGACATATTTACCTCAGAATTTTACCTCAGAATGCCAGATACAAGGGAGTGGCAACCGGATGCAGGCATCTTGTCTCGTGTGCTCCCTGAGGCTGCTGTGAGATACAGGAAACTGGACTAGATGGGCCTTTGGCCTGATCCAGCAGGGCTCTTCTGATGTTCTTATGTGAGGCTCAATCGTGTTCTCTCCAGTGCTGCACCAGAGCTGTGCAGAAACTAGTCAGCCGAGTGCAGGCATCAGAGCCTCTGTGGAGGCCCAGCAGGGAGTTTCTGGAACACCAGGCGTCATGGTGGCAGCAGCCTATCTTGCTGGGGAAAGTGCACTGATGGGAACAGCAGCCAAATCAGGAGTTTGGGGCTTTCTCCTGAGGCCCTCAGCAAGCCAGACCCCCCCCCCAAAAAAGCTCCATGCTGGGAAAGCACACCCTGTGGAGACCACATGACTCCTAGACTTGGACTAGTGCTGGTTGCAGGCCTGCTTGAGCATGCGTGCCCAAACGCATGCCAACACCACCTAGGGTTACCAGACCCAAACTGGGACAGAGTGCCTATGCCTTTAACCATTGTACAGCAGAGAGAATTGGGGCAGGGGCAGCTTTTAAAACCCTTCTATGATGAGTAGCATCTGCCCAAATTATCTGTTCTGTACAGTGGTTAAAGGCATAGGTAGCCTGTCCCCGTTTGGACCTGGTAACCCTAATACCACCTGCATACTGGGGTGTGCCCAGCTTTATATATAAAGGTAAAGGTTTCCCCACGACCGAATGGTCTAGTTGTGACCGACCGTAGGGGACGGTGCTCATCTCCGTTTCTAAGCCTGTAGAGCCGGCATTTTGTCCGAGGACAAGCGTCCGTGGTCATGTGGCCAGCATGACTCTACGCCATAGCACACAGAATGCTGTTACCTTCCCACCAAAGTGGTCCCTATTTATCTACTTGCATTTAGGTGCTTTCAAACTGCTAGGTTGGCAGGAGCTGGGACAAGCAACAGGAGCTCACTCCATCGCGCAGTCTTGAACTGCCAACCTTCTGGTCGGAAAGCCCAGCAGCAGTGGTTTAACTCGCTGCGCCACCACGTCCCTTAACTTTATGTATAAGGTGGGCTTTATTGGGGTAGGCCTTAAGCCAATGTGACCAACATCGTCACATCGGGCCCCACACTTTGGGAGGGTCCTGCATCAGCACAGCTAGCAAATCACCTGCGGCTGCAGCCGGGATCTCTATGGGCTGTCAGTCAGTAGGGCAAGCAGAACAGCTTCACCTTGGGTGGGTCATCCCAACTGCGCCTGCCTCTGTATGGCCCAAAATGGGCCTCCTGGAAGCAGTTGGTGATGTCATCCTGTCACCATCAACTATTTCCAGGTGCCACATTCAGCACCACAAGCGCTTTCCTTAGTGAGTGGGGGACCCTGCCGGGTGGGTGGGGAATCCCACAGGAATGCCCCACCACTCCTTGAGCTGGCCCTGGGCTCTGTATATATAAAGCTGCCAAACCGAGTCAGGCCTGAGGACAATATTAGCAACCTGGGCTGGCAGCAGCTCAATGGTTTCAGGAAGGGCTCTTCCTTGGTCCTAGCTAGAGATGCAGTCAGGGCAGTGGTGTCATGCAGGGGGAGCGCGCCGGAACGTGCGTTCCGGAACCTAACCTTAGGGCTGGCTCCGCCCACTCATTGCTGGCTTTGGTTTTTGTTGTTGTTTGCTCCGCCCACTCATCGACTCCGTCCCCCAGCCTCTCCGTTAAGTGCTCCTAGAAACGCAGACCTCCCTCCCCCCCTTGCAGGATCACCCCCAGCCTCTCCTTTAAGTGCTCCTAGAAATGCAGACCTCCCTCCCCCCTTGCAGGATTGCCCCCCCAGCCTCTCTGTTGTGCTCCTAGAAACGCCTTCCCTTTCAGACTTCCCTCCCCCGCTTGCAGGATCGTCGTGCATGAAGAGATTTTGTATGAGCACAGAGCTTAGCACTGCTGCACTTCCTTGTAGCCGGCAATTCACGGTATCGATCTTTGTGGAAGTTGATTTTCCCTGTGTTTGGACCTGTGGGGAGTTCTCTAGAGAAGTGTAAAAGGAAGATGTACATGTAGTTGTTGTTCTTCGTGGGTGTCATGAAATTGTGGTTTTGTGAACCTGGTTAGTTGGGAGAAAACTACTCAAGTGTAAATGGCTCAGGTGGGGGTGATTATTTCATTGATATAAAGTTAAAAGCCTCAGGGAACAGAACCCTTTGGCTGCTCTCAGGGAAGGTTAGCCTCAGTATGTGCTGTGGAAGCCGGTTGTAGTCAGTCAGTAAGGTAAAAATCCTATAGGATGTCTTTTTTTGTTTTTGTCCTTTCTGAGTTCCTCTCAGTTAAGTTATAAACAAAGGGGTTGATTAAAATGACAATAATCAGGTTTTATGGTACAGAGCCTCTGTAGTTTTATTTATAACTTTTAATATATGTCAATAAAATTACTTCTGTTATTTGGCTTTCTTTTAAGAGGGGGTTTTGCCCAGGAGCTCCCTTTGTTGTGTTGAGCCTGGGCTGGTGGCAGTGGCAGCTACACCTGGGGAGGGGAGTTACACCCCCCCCCATCAGTGGGTTAACTAGGTTTCCTCCCATAAGGTTTGTTGCTTTTATTGCTGGAATCTTGAATGATGTGGGTACTACTTTAAAGCAACATTATTTGTCATAGTGAAGCATGAGATTTCTCCTGTCTCTCTTGAGAAGCAAGAAAGTTCTTGTGAATATGAGACATATTCTGTGACCTATAGTAGATCTACTAAAATGACATGCAGCATCCTGTTGGTCTGAATGGCATCAAATGAAGCTTGAACTTGGGATACTGTGGACTAGTAACTTGCAAAGTGGATCACTATATGATGTAAATCTAAGTAGGAATCATAGTTCAGTATGATGGTTTCTGTAAATTAAGCTGCTGTTAAAGGCTGGGTACCCCTCCTGCCAACTCTAAAGTTTGCATAGCATTGATTACTCAGAGCAGTATCGTATCTGGTGTAATTAATATCGTATCAGGTGATAATTATTATTAATTGGGCATGATCCAGTGTAATTTAAGTGCTTTTACTTTGTATTGATTTTGAGTAGTCAAACATGTGCTTAACTCTCCCTCTAGTTGAAATCCCTAAGACATAAAGACTGATCTAAAATGTTTACTCAGAAGTCAGCCCCATTATTTTCAGTTGGATCTTCCAAAAAGACAGGCTTATACTTGCAGACTTATGCATATATTGCTGAATGGCTTACTCTTTAGAAAGTGTGTTTAGAATTGCAGCCTTGAGAACTGTTGGCTAAATTCTGTCCATAGTTGTAAAGATTATCCTATTTTCCTGTGGCATTGCATTCCTCCTACCTCCGAATCACTGACAGTATGATGGGTTTAGAAGACCTTGTTTACATTCTGAGACCTCTTTAGAGTATGGTCAGGCACACGCAGCCCAAAAGGATTAGATTGGGAACAGCTGACTTCCCCCTTCTGCTGTGGTTTGTGGCCTTGCACTAAAATCCCCCTTTCTAAGTTGGGCTCAGTTCCACATTTATCTAATGGACCCAGAGAGGAGGTGTACAGTATATCATAGTGGCCTGCTGCAATGACAGGTTTAAAACCATGTGTGTACAAAATGGCCAGGATGCAACCTGAAGATGACAAAGACTTGTCATTGTTTGGATTGAATGCAATGTGCCAATCATGGGGGAGGGGGGTTTGTTGGCCTAAAAGGGGTTTCATTTTATGCCTGGCACTAGGGGGCATTTTGAAGTTCGTTCTGTGGCTGGTGCTCTGAGTCTGGTGAAATTGTGGGGGGGGGGGCTTGTGCCCCATTATCCACTGTTTCAGTTATCCATGGATACTGGGGTGCCTATTAAGAAGATAGGGGAACATTAAAACAATTTTTTTACCTTGCTGCAGCAAAACCAGTGATGTTCCCCTATCTTTAAAAAGGCATCCCCAGTATTCATGGCTTCACGTATCCATGGGAGGGTCTGGAACAAAGCCCCAGCAGATACCAGGGCATGCCTGTATTGCTATTCTTGATGAGGAATCTGAATCCCTTACTGCAGTACAAATCACCCATAGATCTCATAGATGCTGTCATTTCTTCTGCCCACCCCCATTCTAAATGTCATAGAGCCTCAGGGCCCAGAATCGTATCCAGGACCATATCCTGCTTCTACTAGTCCGACTTAAAAGTGCCCTGTCAGGCATCCATTCAAGCTGTTCTTCTGCTCATGTATGTTACAATGACAGCACTTCCTGTTTGACGACACTTCCGGCTATGACATCATACTACCTGTTGTTAATTCATTTGGATGCCACCACTGGCTCAGAGGGTGATCTGGAATAGTTTGAGAATTGTTGGGTCTGCTTAAAGTCGTCTGATGCCCTCTTAACATGCT
>JAJKFI010000093.1:3206879-3250519 GCA_029204185.1 Lerista edwardsae
TGCTCTGAGAGTGATCTGGAATACTTTGGGAATTGTTGGGTCTGCTTGACTACCTCACTTCCGGCTATGACCTCACTTCCTGCCATGACATCACTTCCGGCTTATGATGTCACTTCCGGTGGGTGAACCCCGACAAGTGCCAATCAGAAGTGAGTTCCTGTTCCTAAATCATTTGAATGACACCATTGAGTCAGGGGCGTAGCTAAAGAAGTGCAGTGGATGGGCAACAAGCCTTAGGGGGGCAACAAGCTGAGCTTGACATTAGTGGCTTGGTATGAATGAATAATACCACCATGTTATACATCATCGGAAAGGTAATTTACTGCAGTATGCAATGGAACAAACCAAAGTGGAATAGCTCTACTCTATCAAAAGGTATGGCCAAGAAGCAAGGAAATAAAAATACACAAGTGAAATGAAATCACTTCCTGTTGTGACGTCCCTTCCCGGACATCATTTAACCCTCTGCGCTGGGCTACATTTTCATTAGCTACATCCCTGGGTGCAGTCTCTATAGGGGGCTTCTGCACGCAGAACACATGCCCCCTGGCTGAGCAATGGCCCCTTCCTCTTGCGCTGGACGCCGAGACTTTCCTGTGTCACGTTTAGTGACTTTTTGCTTATTTTTCTGCAGTCGGGAGAGATGCCATGAAGCCCAAGCAGGTCCCTGCCACCCATTAATCAAGCGCCGCAAGAGCTCTGTAGGGAGACACAAAACCTCTGTGTGTTTTCTCCCATATTTCTGCCACAAGGTCAGCAGGAGGCCGGGGGTGGGGGCAGAGCCTGGCCCTAAAAACACCCCCCCCCCAGTTAGATTAACATTTTATTCTGGAGCCTATTCATCAAAGTCAGAAGTGGCGTGAAGTGGCACCAGGAGAGGAAAATAGCTGGGCGGCTCAGATCCCCCCTTTTTTTCTGGTTTTGTTATTCTTTGCCTCTTTGAGCACACAATCCTAACCTGGAGTTAGGCCGGCACAGTTAGGCCAGGAAGGTTTGGGACACCGTAAGGTGTGTTTGGACCACTCTCGGAGTCAGAAAGGCCAGCACACAGACGGGCGCCATCCCCGCTGACTCCAAGAGTGGTCCAAACACCACTCCCTTGTATCTGGCATTCTGAGGTAAATTTCTGAGGTAAAATTCCGAGGTAAATATAAGGTAAATAAAGCAAAGTCTGGCCAGCACAAGGGATACTGTAAAGCGTGTTTGGACCACTCTTGGAATCAGAAAGGACAGCACACAGATGGGCGCCATCCTCCCTGCCTCCGAGAGTGGTCCAAACGCCACTCCCTTGTATCTGGCATTCTGAGGTAAATATAAGGTAAATAAAGCAAAGTTTGGCCAGCACAAGGGACACCGTAAAGCATGTTTGGACCACTGTTGGAATCAGAAAGGACAGCACACAGACGTGCGCAGTGATATCACACAGGGGGAACGCGGGGGAACTCAGTTCCACTAGTTAAAATTAGGGCTGACTCTGCCCACTTCACTCTCCCTCCTCTCCCCTCCCAATTCTTCTGCAAAGAGCTTTTCTTCTTGGTTGGCCGACACTCAGAGGGTTAAAGGGAGCAACTCCGGATTCCTAGGGGGGCAAAGGCAGTGATGTCATTCAGGGGGAACGGACCAGAACGGGCGTTCCAGATCCTAACGGGCTCCATGGCTGGTTCCGGGTTCCCGACAAGTGCCAATCAAAAGTGAGTTCCTGTTCCTAAATCATTTGAATGACACGACTGGACGTGCGCCATCCTCCCTGACTCTGGGAGTCGTCCGAATGCACTTTACGGTGGCCCTTGTGCCGGTCAAACTTTGCTGGCCTAACTGTGCCCTCCTAAGTCCAGGTTAGGATTGCGCCCTCAGTTGAGCGAGCCCCAGTTTGCGAACATGCAGGAAAAGGGAGGCTGGGATGGTGTGTGTGAGGCATCCGCTGAGTTTGGACATTCCCACATATTTATGTTATTTTTCACATTTTTATCCCACCCTTTCTCCAAAGAGCTCAGAGTGGTGCACATAGCTCTTCCTCTCCATTTGTCCTCACAACAGCCCTGTTGTGGCTGAGAATATCTGCCCCAGGATCACCCAGGAAGCTTGTGGCTGAGGAAGAATTTGAACCTGGATCTTCCAGGTCTACGTCAAGCTTCCTAACAGGGGCGTAGCTAAAGAAGTGCAGGTGGGTGCAATTGCACTGGGCAACAAGCTTTAGTGGGGCAAAAAGCTCAGCTTGACACTAGTGGCCAAAATTGTGAAAACCTTGGTATGTATGAACAATACCATTGTGTTATATATGATTGGAAAAGTAATTAAGTACAGAATGCAATGAAACGAACCAAAGTGTAATATCTTTACTCTGTCAAAGGTTACGGCCCAAAAATCGGAGAAAACTAAAATATAACTGTGATGTCACTTCCTGTTGTGATGTCACTTTTGTGGGCAACATTTTGCTCTCTGCACTGGGCTACGCTTTCATTAGCTAAGCCCCTGCTCCCTAACCTAGTGTTTCTCGAATGGTGGTTAGCAACCTGGTGTCAGGTGGGTTGCGGAAAGCTGGGAGCAACCATCTTGGAAGCTGCAGACCTTCCTATATTACACTCATATTGTGAGTGTTCACAGTTTGAATTTTCAAGTGAGGGTTTTCACACGTTTTCTTTTGAGTTGTGCTTTTACATATTTTGTCCCATTCTTGCTTTCAGCCTGGGATGTTTCATGGTTGTGCAATTGCTGCAGTCCAAGAATGCTGGTTTGTATTCCAGGAGTGTCATTTTATTGTGTCACAGCACAGCGACATCACTTCCAGGTTAATGACATCATTCCTGACATAAGTGCCCTTCTAAAAAGTGGGTCCCAGTCTAAAATGTTTGAGAACCACTGCCCTAACACTACACCACCTAGGCCAGATGCCATCACCACCCCCAGTGGCAAGGAGTTCCACAGATTAATTTCCTGCTGGGTAAAACAAATATTTCCTTTCATCCATTCTAACTCTCCCAACACTTAATTTTAGTGGCTGGCCCCTGGTTCTGGTGTTGTGAGAGAGGGAAAAGAACATCCCTCTATCCCTTCCATGCATAATTTTGTATGTCTCAATCATGTTCCCCCTCAGGTGCCTTTTTTCTAGACCACATGGTAGATTTGGGATTCTTTTTCTAATGGATCTCCTATTTTTCTCTCTCACTTACGCCTGAATGCGGAAACATTCAGAAAGTCCTTGAGAAACAAACATCCAGCACTTTGTGGCTGTCGGTTTATCGGATCCATCTGCAAAACGTCAAAAAGTATTTAGCAATTCATCCCCCTCGTCTGCAGGCATCCAGACAGCTGATAATAAAGCAAAAAATTGTCATGAGAAAAGTACAAGAAGCCTGTTCCTTCATTTCACCGCCTGCTTTTGCACAAAGGGATCGCAGCATTTCGTATAAAGGGAGCCATTGTCTTGGAAATCAAATCTCCATTTCGCCTTTCTTCTCTCTGCATGATCAATAGGAGGAAATTAAAGTCTCGTGCTGGGGGGGGGGGGGGTGGGTGGAGGGGAGGGAAAGGAGTTCGCAAAAACGGTGATGAAAGATCAGGTAATGCCTGAAAAAATGGAAAGTTCAAATGAGGCTTGAGCCTCACCCCTTGGACTCCAATTGACCATCATTTGCCAGAGACTCCATGGTTTGATCATCCTTTAAGGGGGTTCTCCTTATTTCTAGAGACCTTACTCTCAGGAGCATTTTGTCCCTGTAGGGAAAAGGGCTGTGATCAGTAGTATCATCTGAATGATTTAAGAACAGGTACTCACTTTTGATTGGCACGTGTTGGGACCCGCCCACCGGAAGTGACGTCATAAGCCAGAAGTGATGTCGTGGCAGGAAGTGACATGAAAAAAGCCCTTTTTGAGGCCTCAGATGATTTTAAACTGACCCAACAGTTGCAACAGTATTCCACAGCACCCCCAGAACATGTTAAGGCGGCCTGGCATCAGGTTAAAACCCCAGAGCAACTCATTTTTCAGTGGCAAGGAAAGGCAAGGCTCCGCTTGCTGCCTGCCTGCCTGCCTGCCTGGCTCTGAGAACATGCAGGCAACTCAAACATGCAGGAAAATCAAATGTTGCAGGGGGTGGAGTCGACAAGTGGGCGGGTGAATGGGCGGGGCCAGCTGTAATCCTAGAAACCGGTACTCACATACCCCCGCGTACCCCCTGCATGACATCACTGGCTGTGATGCCCTGAGACCTCAAATGTAGTCAGTATGACTAGCACCTTGTGAAGACTCCTGTTGCCGAGGAAAACCTGAATCAGAGTTAAGTTTCTTAGAGGTCCAGCAAAGCTAGCTAGTCTCCCCGTCTTATGGCTACAAGAATGGAATGAGACCCTCTTTCCCCTCTTAAAGGGGACACCAACCACCTTAGAATGGGAAGCAATGTCTATGTCCCATTGCGTCGCCAGGTGCTTTGGCACACAGCTAAACCTGCTGCCACGGCCCAAGCGGTGAGCTGAATAGAATTACATTGGAGTCCAATTGGAAACTTGACCTTTAATGTGACAGGAAGGCATAGCAAGATAAAAGTGTCCTGGAAATATGGGCCTGCACAAACTGTAGCCCCCAATGGTATATGGGAGACCCCTAAGGGAGTGTGCTGGACCTCTCTCCCTTATTGTCACTGTGGACCTTTGCCCGCCTTTGCCCTCTCCTCTTCCACCTAATACCCTCCATTTTGAAAAGGCAGAGAAGGCAAGAATGCTACAAAACAGGAAGTAGAGAAAGGCCACTCTAGGCAGCTCCTCTCCTCTCTCCACTTCCACCCTCCCTTTCTCCCCCTCTCTTGTCTTTTCAAATGGAGAGCCGGAAGGAGGTGTTAGTAAGGTAGAGGGTAAAATGTGGGGAGACGGAGGGGGGGCTGGGGCAATCAAAACAGTGATCCAAGAAGCACAAACGTAGCAAAGCTGTTTTGTGCCCACGAATGGTCCCGTGACAATCGGTTGATTAGGCGGAGGGGGACAGTCGTCCCTGCTCAAAGGTTTGCAACGCAAGCTCAGCAAAGCTAGACCTGGCAACATTCTGGACGCAGGATCACCTGGAAAGCACCTGAACTTCAGCGATGGAAGGACGGTGGGACATAAATGAAGAAGAGCTCTCCGTTTCAGAGCATTGATTTTGGGATGCCAATGTATAAGGCATAGAATGTTTCTCACTCCAGGTGCCCCACTGGTGAGAATCAACAATTCACCAGTAGGGCTACCCACATCTGGCCTTTCAGCAACCATGAAGCAGGAGCGCCCTCTAGAGGAGAAGACAAGGCTGAGCACTGGAGGTGGTCAGGTAAGCTCTGAGCCTACAAAACCTCATTGTCGGGAGCCTTATGAAAGTTTGAGGTGTGAGATTTTGCACCACATTTACTCTCATTTCTTTGAAAAAAAAATCTATGTAATATACTCTTATTTTGGGCAGAGTGGGATCGCCAACCACCATCACCCCTAGAATGGCCAGATGTCCCCTTGCACAACTCGATTCTACACAGTTTTCTGAAATGTAGGGTGTGTCCAGTGGGTACAAGGTCCAGTGGGTACAAACTGCAAGAGGGGAGATTCCGGCTGGACATCAGGAAGAATTTGACAATAAGGGCGGTTCGACAGTGGAACAGATTGCCACTGGAGGGAGGTGGTGGATTCTCCCTCCCTGGAGACCTTCAAGCAGAGGCTCGACAGGCACCTGCTGGAGCTGCTCTAGGAGGATTTCCTGCTCCAGGCAGGGGGTTGGACTAGATGACCTGGTGGGTCCCTTCCAATTTTTGAATATTGTATCACAATGTTTCCCATGGGTTCACAGAGGCATACTGTTTTGGCTGCAATGACCACCTGTCCATCCCCTATTGACAATTTCCTACCTTGCCAGAGGTTGTGCCTGAAAGGAAGATCTGCTGGGAGAATGTGTCTTCCGGCAGCTTATAGAAGCCAGCAGGAAAACCAACACAGAGCCTTGCGGTGATTCTGCATGTTGTGGCCAGTCAGTAAAACAAGCCATCACATTCGTCTCACACGCAAAAGATTCATGTAATCCTCACAACACCCTTGTAAAGTAGGCCTCTGTAACAAAATGTTTACAAATTCAAGTTTATTTTGATGTTTATTAACTTTGGTGCGAGGATTTCCAAAATGCTGCTGTTTTTCGCATAACATCAATAGTTAATGCTAGTCCAAAATTATGCAGTTGTATAAGATGACAAGTATTACTATGTATTAGGCCAGGGTTATTCAAACTGTAGGTCAGACCAACTTGGTGGGTCCTGACCTGTTGTCAGGTGGGTCACGGAAAGCTGGGAGCAGCCATCTTGGAAACGGCAGACCTTACTCTTATTATATTTCTTATAACAGTTTGGATTTTCAAGTGAGAGTTGTTGTGTGTTTTTTATTTTGTTTTTAGTTCAGTGCTTTTACATAAAACTTTGTCCTCATCTTGCTTTCTGTCAGGAATGCTTCATGATTCTACAATTGCTGCAGTCCCAGAATGCCAATCTGCATTCCAGAAGTGTCACTTTATTCCAAGAAGGTTAAATGACAGGAGAGGACATGCCTTAAGAAGAGATAGCATCCGAATGAGGCCAGGGGGTGGGCTTAGCAGCCATGTTGTTCTACTCAAAACATTGCTCATTCCAAGCATTTCAGATTGCTTTTCTGGTACTGTTTAGGACTGAATAGTTTACTCCTGAAATAAAAACTTACCAAAATAACGTGTGATCGTGGAGAAACATTATTGGTAACCTGATTATGATTTAATATGCACTTACAAGGTTAAATTCCTCATAATTATATTACTGAACATACCAGTCGAAATGCTGCTTGCTGTCTATTTAAACTCGGATTGCACTGTTTTGACAGACTTATTTTTTGAAATCTACACAACCAAAAATAAAGTGTGAACGGGAAGAAAGAAAAAAAAGGGGAGGGTGGGCAAAAATTAGATAAATATATAGGAAAATTACATTAAAATCTCCACATAACACAAGTAGTTGTCAATATGAGAGTTATTCTTTTTTACTTCTAGACTATTAAGAGTATTTTTTTAAATTTCTACACTCACCCCCCCCCCCAAAACAAATTCTGTTAATGTTCAGAATTTCGAAAATATTACAGTAGAAAATGGAAGGCGGGAAAAAAAGTGTAAACGGGAAGGGGGAAAAAAGGGGGGAATTTTTTTTTTCCTTCTAGACCATGAACAGTGGGTGTCAGAAAATGGTGAATAAGACTGCTAGGAACAACAAGGAATTACACAGCTTCAAAAAAAATGCACTCACTTTTTCAATTAACAGTCGTTTTATTGAACCAATGTAATGAGAATACATGAATCTTTCCGTGGAAATTAAATCCCATTTTTCGTACAGCGATTCGCACACCCGTATTCAGAACACGCAGGCATGCTTAAAGAGGTTGATATTAACTTTTACACGCTTGCAGGGAGAGTTTTATTCGTGAATTCGCTGCAATCCTCCTCCTTGGCGGCAATGATCTGAGTCAGCCATATTGTTATACCCATGGCTTCAAGATACTGGTGTCATGTCCTCTCCTGTCATTTAACCTTTTTGCTTTATTCATTACAATGACATCATTTGCTGTTTGCTGATGTCACTTCCTGCCACAACATCACTTCCAGGTTAATGACATCACTTCCGGTGGGTCCCAACATGAGTGCCATTCTGAAAAGTGGGTCCTGGTCTTAAAGGTTTGAATACCACTGCGTTAAGCAAATGTAGAGGTGGGCTTTTTGGTGATTAAAAAGCTCATAACACTGCTTTCTGCACTTCATTTTTGTAAAAAATGCAACTTCATCACTGGAAAAAGAAGAAAAACAAAACCCCAAATCTGCTAAAATAAAATAAAATAAAATGGAACAATCGAACAGTATTTATATACCACTTTTCAACAAGAAGTTCACAAAGTGGCTTACAGGCAAAAAAAAAAGTCAAATGGTTCTACGTATTCTTTAACACCTCACATACATGAGGCTACAGCTGCTGCCACTATACCACCTATCTCACCTACCTAGTAAAGGTAAAGGTTTCCCCACGACCGAATGGTCTAGTCGTGACCAACTGTAGGGGGCAGTGCTCATCTTTTTCGTAGCCTGTAGAGCCGGCGTTTGTCCTGAGGACAAGCTTCCGTGGTCATGTGGCCGGCATGACTATACGCCGTAGCCCACGGAACGCCGTTACCTTCCCACCGAAGTGGTCCCTATTTATCTACTCACATTTTTTTTTTACATTCTTTCGAACTGCTAGGTTGGCAGGAGCTGGGACAAGCAACGGAAGCTCACTCCGTTGCGCAGTCTTGAACTCCCAACCTTCTGGTCAGAAAGCCCAGCAGCAGCGGTTTAACCCGCTGCGCCACCACGTCCCTCGCCTACTTAGTACACTTTTAGAATTTATAGTTTATAAAAATGCAGCCTTGGAATAAAAACACATGCTTTCTGCGTGGGCAATCCTGGGGGGGGGATCTGTGCCCGGGGGGGTGCCCCCCACAGATGCCCCCTGTAGCCTTGTGCAGCTTCAAAAGGCCGCTCAATCATCTGAGAAGGGGTGGGTGGCCCTCTGGCGCACGCCCGGTCACTCTGGAAAGTGGTGTCGGCCATGGAAGCCGCTTGTCGGAGGGGCCAGGCACTCCAACTCAGTGGTAGGGGAGGGCAGGGCAGGGGGGAGGGGTTGCTGCCGCCCCCCTCCAGCCCAGCACCCCGGGCATTTGCACCTTTGCCCCCACTGCAGGTCCCCCCCCCACTGGCTTTCTGCACTTCTAATTTTGGGGGACACCAAACTCTGCTGAAAAACCGTTTCCGCTCACCTCTAACAATAGGCTTAATACCACAACAACATTTAAGCTAACTAAACCAGTTTTGATGATACCAACAAAACCGAGATTGCCATTGGAGCGGGCACCTCTGAATTGTGTAAGAAGCATTACAAATTCAACATGAACATTCTGCGAGTTGCACAGTGCAATTCTCCCCATACTACAGCCAGGGAAGACTGAGGCTACATGGGGGAACTAACTGCCGAAGACCACATACAGAGTTCTGGGCAGAAGCAAGATTCCAACCAGGGAGGTCTGGCTTCTTAGCTCAGCATTAAGCTGGGCGTCCCACCGTCTCTCAGTCGTTGGCTACATCTACGTTCTCATAGAGGTCGTCGTAAGTGCCTTTTCCTTCCTTGGCCAGCCTGTAGAACCTGCGCAGGAAGAAGACCACCAAGAGCAGGAGAACGGCTTGCAGGAGGATGAAGATGAAGAGGCAGATTTGGACGATGAAGGCCACGCCGCAGTACCAGGACTGGCAGGTGGCCACAATCTCGTCCTCGGTCAAGTAGCTGATGATCCTGCCTTGAAGGTGGGCCGGAGAGATGCACACAACGTTCCGGTAGAGGCTTCGGTTCTGCTGCCACTGGAGCCACGAGCGGAGATAGAGGATGTGGCAGTCACATTCCCAGGGGTTCCCCTCCAAGTGGACCCTCTGAAGGTCCTTCAGCTGGTCGAAGAGCCCGTTGGGGATGGAGGTGAGCTCGTTGTAGCTGAGGTGGAGAGTGGTGGTGGAGGGCCTGAAGGTGGCAGGGATGTTGTTGACCGTGAGATCCTTGTTTGAGCAGTCGGTGATATCGGAGGCACAGACACAGGGTGTGGGGCAGGTGGCCGTGGCCGGAGAGAGGAAGCCAAGGAGGAAGAAGAGCCACAGGAAGTTCATCTTCCACGCTGAAACACACAGTCATCCCTTAGACCAGTGATTTTCAACCGTTTTCCATCACACAAGGCACGACAATTGTCAAAGCACACCATCAGCTTTGGGGCAATTGACAAGGCATATTGAGCTGCCGGCCGAGGGCTCACCCCCCCCATGGCCCTACTAATAAATCACCCTCCCCCAAAGCTGTGGCACACCTGTGGACCGTTCACAGCACATGAATGTGCCGTGGCGCAGCGGGGGGAAATTGCCGTCTTAGACTAAACCACCAGCAATGCATCTTATACAGACGACCATAACAGTGCAGGCATACCTCGACTTCCATCCACTTGACTAACATCGCTTTGCTTTTTCCACCGTTCAGTTACATCCAGTGATGTCATGCAGGGGGAACGCAGGGGAACTCAGTTCCACTAGTTAAAATTAGGGCTGACTCCACCCACTTCACTCTCCCTCCTCCCCCTCCCAATTCCTCTGCAAAGAGCTTTTCTTCTTGGTTGGCTGGCACTCAGAGGGTTAAAGGCAGTGATATCATTCAGAGGGAACGGACCAGAACGGATCCTAACGGGCTCCATGGCTGGTTCCGGATTCCCGACAAGTGCCAATCAAAAGTGAGTTCCTGTTCCTAAATCATTTGAATGACACCACTGGTTACATCATCCACAGGTTCAACACCTGCAGATCTGAAAATCCACTCATTCTGACCCAGACCTCAGAATGGCCATTTTGGCAAAAAAAAGTTCACGGCCAGTTTTCTGCAAAACCCAGTTTTTTATGCCCTTGTAAGTCATTCTGCCAACAAAGGTTCGCCTAGTCAAAACTATGGTTTCCCCAGTAGCCATGTATGGCTGTGAGAGCTGGACCATAAGGAAGGCGGAGCGCCGAAGAAGAGATGCTTTCGAATTATGGTGTTGGAGAAGACTCTGAGAGTCCCCTGGACTGCAAGGAGATCCAATCGGGCAATTCTCCAGGAAGTCAAGCCTGATTGCTCCCTGGAAGGACAAATCCTGAAGCTGAAGCTCAAAGACTTTGGCCACCTCATGAGAAGAAGAGAGGACTCTTGAGAAAAGACCCTCATGCTTGGAAAGATGGAAGGCCAAATCTTCCAGAGGAGGAGAGGAGAGAGATGGTTAGAGAGTGTCACCGAAGCAGTGAGCATGAAATTGGGCGAACTCCGGAAGCTAGTGGAGGACAGGGAGGCCTGGCGTGCTGCGGTCCAGGGGGTTGCAAAGAGTCGGGCAAGACTTAGCGACTGAACAACAATGACAAATTCTGAGACCTGAGGAAGCCCAAGAAGTTGAGGGGAGATCCACTTGTTGAATACCCACATATTTAGGTATCTGCAGATATCATAGGCCTATTGTATTACATTTCAAATTTTGTCCACATCCTATCTTCTTTTATCCAGTTTCATCCAAATGTCCACAATGTTCATCAACATTCTTATGTTTATTTTTCTTTTATTTCTGTTTATTTTGGTTTCAGATGTGTTTGCATGTGTTTTGGTGTTAGTAACAGGCTGAGTCTTATCTGGACTGCCTGGGATGGGAAAGGGTCAGGAATTTGGATCTGTCTGGGTAACAGAATAATTGCATAAATATAATGCTGCTTCTTGCTCCTTTCAGATAGCCGTTTGGGTATCAGCTAGCCTCTTTTTCAACTATGTATAGGCACAGACCACAGAGCAGAGAACAGAATGTACAGTCTGTATATGGGAATGAGCACAAGATCTTCTAGTGTTCACACTACAGAAAGTTTTTAAAAAGTCTTGGACAAAAATGTTGATTTCAGAATAGTCTGGATTTCAAATGTCTGGATAAGGGATAATTTACATTTTTCACTGGCCAAAATAAATTTGCTCAATCAAGCTATGCTTTGGCACTCATGCACTTTGAACTTTCAATGATGCTCTGGTTCCTAACCCAATGAAAGTGCAAGGTATGCCTCTAATGTCGGTACTTGCTTTCTGAGTGTGCAAATGCACAACACATATTCCTCTTGCTGCTGTCCTGCCAGCAACTCAGTAAGATGACTGAGAACGCAATCCTAAACTGAGTTAGGCCAGCATAAGCTAAGCCAGCAAAGTTTGGCCAGCACAAGGGACACTGTAAAGTTTGTTTGGATCACTCTTAGAGTCAGAGAGGCCAGCACACAGACGTGCGCCATCCTCCCCGACTCAGAGAGTGGTCCAAACGCGATTTATGGTGGCCCTTGCGTTGGCCAAACTTTACTGGCTTAGCTTATGCCGGCCTAACTCCAGTTTAGGATTGCACTCTAAATGTTATATTACCCCCATTTTTGCAGATGAGGTAGACCAAGGCTGAGAGAGTTCGTGGCAGCAGGTAAGATTCAAACCAGGGAAGTCTCAGCTTTTAGCGGTTGTTAGCACCTCATGCTACACCCAGACACAGTTACCTGTGCCCCAAAGTGCATTTCTTTGTTAATGACTATACAGCAAGTCCTCACTTAAAGTAATTGACCACGTCTTGGAAACTGCAACTTTAAAGGGAAACTACTTAACCATTTTCTACCATGGATGCAATAGCAGATCGTTTGTAAAAGTGGGATACCAAAAAACCTGTCCCACCAATTTTTCTGAACTTTTTCTCTATCAAAAGTAGAGAAATGTAAGGATAGTTCTGCAGCATTTCCAGAATCTTAGAGTCATCCCACTGGGCAAAGATCAATATTTCAGGGAAGTTGAAGTTGTTTGCCAGGTATTCCCCTCCCGCTTTAACAAAAAATGAAACTTTAGCATACCTTTTATGGTTAGGGACCAGACTTTTGAATCCACTTGGTGTTTAGCCTCTCAATTACAGTAAGTACTTGTAATCGCTGTGGAACAAGCGTTGCGCTAACGCATCTAACAAACAAAAGTGTATTATTCTCACTTTATAATTGCTTCTGGAAGAGCTAGGCCTGTATGTTCAGTTCCAAAAAATGGGAGGATTTTCTTGTGTGAGGCCAACTTTTTAGGTATGATTTAGATAAGGATCTGTAGATTAATGCAATGGACAGTTCTAAAAAATAGGCTGTATCCAGCTTACATTAGGGTTCGCATCGCTGCTGTTTTAGGTAAATGGAAACACCTTGACATTTTTTCAAAAACTTCTTTCTCTGCTTGGAGGTTCCCTGAAAATGTTGCAAACATGAAAAGCAAAGCAAACAGTATTTATATACCACTTTTCAACAAAAAGTTCACAAAGCGGTTTATAGGCAAAAAAAAAAAAGGTTAAATGGCTCCCTGTCCCAAAAGGGCTCACAATCTAAATAAAAAAAAAAATGCAGAACACCCCCAGCAACAGCCACTAGAAAAGACACTGTGAAGGGGTGAAGAGGACAATTACTCTCCCCTTGCTAAATATAAGAGGAACCACCACTTGGAAAAAGTGCCTCTTGCCCAGTTAGCAGGGAATTGCGCTAAAGAGTTGCGCTAACACACCTGCGGTAGATTATGGTACTAATTATTTCATGGGCTAATTGATATATAAACAAAAGTTGTGTTCCTCTAGCCTGTTTCTGGACACAAAAGCTTCGCCAAACTTCTAAATAAAGACCCAAAACACTTCTAAGGTGAAGCACTGAAATAAATGTGTGTTTTCTGGAGAAAACACACAGACATGCAGAGAAGGTGAAAACTTCGCACAGACAGTGGGACCCAGCTGAGAATGGATTGTTTTTCCTCATCAGTTTTATGACGAGATATTTTGGATGGAACGACTTTTAAGTGAGGACTTGCTGCACACCGGTTCTTTCCCACAGATCTGAACATGGGCAATGTGCTCAGAAATCATGCACTTGGACACAGCGGTGCTCCGGCTTTTCCACTGCAATTCGATCCAGAGTGGGGTGCAATTCACAGATTTGGGGTGTCCCCCCCCCAGTCATGACGTTGCTCAGACTGGCCTGGGACTCCAGCGCATTCGCGAAGCTCAATGCCCATTCCACGACTGCCCTGTTGCCGATGCCACAGAAAGAAAAAGAGATCTCAAAACTTACCACTCAGCGTCCACTTCCCACTAGAACAAGGAGCCAATGTGGGTGCTTTAGAGTGTGAGGAGCAATAAACAGAGCGAAGCCGTCCTGATAAATCCCCCCCCCAACAGTGTGTTTCAGAGAGATAAGAGCACATCTGTTCCAAATGAATCATTCCCTGAACACAAGAGAAGTCTTGCTGGATCAGTCCCAGGGCGCCACTAGCCCAGCATCCTTTGGGAAGTCCACAAGCAGGGGAGAAAGGCTGTCTTCTTGCCTGCACTGCTGCCGCCTTGCAACTGGGATTTTGAGGCATATTGCTGCTGAATCTGAAAAGAGTACATCGCCCTCACGCCGTGGATCTGCATAGCCGAAGATAGGCCTGACCTCCCTGAATTTGGCCCATAATCCCCTTTTAGAGCCTCCCATCACCACATCTTGTGGCAAGGAGTTCCACGTTATGTGGCGAGAACCCAAACACTCATAAGAATATCAGAAGGGTCCTGCTGGAGCAGGCCAAGGCCCATCGAGTCCAGCTTTCTGTATTTCACAGTGGCCCACCAGATGCCTCAGGGAGCACACAAGACAGCAAGATGCCTGCATCCTGTGGCCACTCCCTTGTATCTGGCATTCTGAAGTAAACTTCTGAGGTAAATATGAGGTAAATATGTCACCTTTCCCATGTGTGGTCCATAAGAACATAAGAAGAGCCCTGCTGGATCAGGCAAAGGCCCATCTAGTCCAGCTTCTTGTATTTCACAGTGGCCCACCAGGTGCCTCAGGGAGCACACAAGATGAGATACCTGCATCCTGTTGCCACTCCCTTGCTTCTGGCATTCTGAGGTAAATAGGAGGTAAATAAAAGAGAATTTTCTATCCTGTCTGTGGGAAGGGAGCTATAATAACTTGCAACTCAGTCTCGGCCTTAAGAAGAGCCCTGCTGGATCAGGTCAAGGACCATCTCATCCAGCTTCCTGTATGTCACAGTGGCCCACCAGGTGCCTCAGGGAGCACACGAGACAACAAGATGCCTGCATCCTGTGTTGCCACGCCTTGCATCAGGCATTCTGAGGTAATCCATGGATAAAGAGGGTCTACTGTATTAATAGATATGCCCACCTAGAGCGTGACCCTTTTCGCTGTCTTAACCAGGGTTTGGATCATGTAAGTTGAAGTTGTTTTGGCCCTTATGGACATTGGCGTCCTTTGTTTTGGATAGAAACGCGACAACAATCAATATAACAAAGCTGCTTTCTTCGGCGGATGTACTTCGATAGCTTTTATTTTTTCATGTACTTCAATGATCAGTTCAGGTAGTAAACATTATTAATATTAACAGTAATAATCTTAATAAAATGGATGCATTTTAAAAGGTTCTGTTCTCTTCGTTCACGACAACGAAACTGTTAAACAGAAATTTACACACACACACGCAAAAAAAAAACAGGACCAAAAGAAAACAGCAGCACAGAACAGAGCGAGGCAAGGCGGAGGAGCAGTAGTGAGCCACAGTTACAACATGGCTGCAAAAGAGGGGGGGTGAGGAAGCTGAAGAAAGGCAGGCGTCATCGTGCAGCATGGAGAACAAAACTCCCCCCTCCCTCCCCCAGGAAAAAGGCATGCGGAACCATCTGTGGGGACAAGCATACCGTTGAACGGCCAACCACAAATCGCAGGGCCAATCTGCGTCTTGGCCTGCTATTGTCTTCCCAGCCCTCCTCAGCTTGGAGAAGCACCAAATGTCTTCCATTTCCCTCCCCCATAGACTCCCAGACAGAACACAACCCTGGCCACAGTGCACCAGCGCATAGCGAGCATGTGAAAGAAACATGGAGAGGTGCATCGGTGGAACAAGGAGGAGAACACACAATCATTCGTGTGTGAGGGATCTCCCACTGATGGTTGGCCAACCCAACCATGCAGTTGGGTTGCTCCCTGGGTTTGATGCCACAGGCAACAGTTTCCCACACACAGCCGGACTGCAGTGTTTGATAAGCCCGAGCACTTCCTTCCCGCCGTGCCCCAGTGCTGTTTTCCCGCGGTGGACTACAGATGCCAATAGACCCAACCTCATTTCCTGGCCATTCAGTGCAATAATGGGACATAAGGCAGCAGTCCTTAAGGCAGTGTGTCTCAAACTTTCTTCCTCAACTCAGGTCCCCCTTTCTGAATTTTCTCCCCCACCCCGTCCCGTCCCCCACTTCATTTCACATCAACACCAGCCACCAGGTGAGCACCTGAGGTCTTCACTCAAGTCACAGATATGCTTTAGGTGAGGACAAACTACTCCTTCACCTGGGGCAGGAAATTTTCTTTTATTCATGGACAGTTCAATCCATCACACCCTTTCTGCAAAAGTCTTTGGGATGCCCCCAAAACACAGAAGCAACTGCATCGCCAAACCTCCGCCACCAAGGCCCCTTTCCCTGGAATTCTAGATCTCGAGCGTTTCAAAGCAGAGGCTCGACAGGCCCCTGCTAGAGATGCTCTAGGAGAATTTCCTGCTACAGGCAGGGGGTTGGACTAGATGGCCTTGTAGGTCCCTTCCAACTCTACGACCTTCTTCTCCAACAGTTCACAAGTTAAAATAGAGACAGGCATCCTTATGCACGCCACTCTCACGCCCAGAATCGAGGCACTTCCATCCCTCACTGAGTCTTGCAGCACCTCAAAGACAGCACTAGCGTATCTGCAGCCTGGACAATGGTCTTACAGTCAAATGTGTCCTGGTGATTGGCCAAGGTCAAGAATGTCCTGGTTCTGGACATTCATATCTGGATTTTTTTGGTCCCAGTCATTTGTCTGCAGGTATGCCACAGGAGTTTGGAGA
Organism: Lerista edwardsae; assembly: GCA_029204185.1. NCBI lineage: Eukaryota > Metazoa > Chordata > Lepidosauria > Squamata > Scincidae > Lerista > Lerista edwardsae. The sequence goes on from JAJKFI010000093.1 coordinate 3,223,379, forward strand.
AGGGCAGGGCTGGCCTTAAGCCAACATGACCAATGCCATCACATCGGGCCCGCGCTTTGGGAGCCCCCCGCAACAGTGCAGTGAGCACATTGTTTGCTGCTGCAGTCAGTTCTTTGAGGATTGTAGGTCAGTGGGGCCAGCAGAGCAGCTTTCCCTTGGGCCCTCTCACCTGCCCCAGCTTCTGAAGTGCCCAAAATCGGCCTCCTGGAAGCAACTGGCAGCGACGTCATCCTGTCACCAACTATTTCCAAGTGCCGCACTTTGTGTGTGGCGCCACAAGCGCTCTTCTGGGTGAGTGGGGGGCCCTGTGGGGAGTGTGGGGGGGCCCACAGGAATGCCCCGCATTGGGCCCCGCCACACCTAGAGCCGGCCCTGGAGAAGGGTCATATATTAACGGGGGGGTGAGCCCCCAGCAGGCAGGACAGTGTGCCTTGTCAACTGCCCCAAAACTCATGGTGCGCCTTGACAATTTTAGCGCCGTGCCAGGGTGCCGTGAGATGAAAAAGGGTCAACCATCGCGGCCTTAAAAGATGACCACGCTTCTGGAGGATCGGCTCTCGCGGACTTTGCCCACTTATCAGATTTCTACTGCTCGTGCATCTGTACGTATTTCCATCTTTATCGATCAAAGAACAGCTGATCAGTGACACCATCGCTGAAGGGGGGAAAAAACCCCAGAACGAATGAGGATGCCATTGAGCAGACGAACCCAAGAAAGGATCAACACATGCAAGTTTGCATTGAGCAGGCTACCGTCCGGGACAATTAAGAGGCAGAAGAACGGACTAACCTGCTATAATTACACCCAGTTGTGGCCTTTGGTCCCTCCCTCCACCCACCACAGACTGCAAGAGCTCTGGCATCATCACGGAGGAGGCGGGGCTTTTGTCCCCCCCCCCCCCACGGCCTTATCAGGGAAAGCCATGCCGGCCGGGACTTTCCTGATTGGACGACTGGGAAGAGTTGCACAAGCAGGTGACTGACAAGGGACCCTGGTGCTGAAAGGGGCACCCGTTATCACTACTCAGCAGCTTTCTCTCTCCTTCCTTCCCCAGCAAAGAAAAAAAAAAAAGAGTCGTCATGAAACAGCTCTCTGGACTGGGGTCCAAGGAGATTGGAGCGCAACCTGGGTCCTGCGAGGGTGCCTCGGAGCACTGTGTGGGGTAAAAGAGAGCCCTCTCAGGAGCAAAAAAGCCACCGTCTTCATGTTTGGTGACGCTCATACCACTTGTCTGATCCACAGATCTATGTGAAGCTGGCCCCGTTTGCCTATGGCTGGAGGTGTTTGAAAACCGTGTTATTAACTTACTCAGAAGGAAACCCAATGCGTTCAGTAAGACTTAGGGTGCAATCCTAACCTGGAGCTAGGCTGGCACCAGGGCCACCGTAAAGCGCGTTTGGACCACTCTCAGAGTCAGGGAGGATGACGCACGTCTGTGTGCTGGCCCCTCTGACTCTGAGAGTGGTCCAAACATACTTTACTGTGTCCCTTGGGCTGGCCATTCTTTGCTTTATTTACCTCATATTTACCTCAGAATTTTACCTCAGAAATTTACCTCAGAATGCCAGATATGAGGGAGTGGTGTTTGGACCACTCTCGGAGTCAGGGAGGGTGGCGCATATCTGTGTGCTGGCCTCTCTGACCCCAAGAGGTCCCTTGTGCCAACCAAACTTTGCCAGCCTAACTCCAGGTTAGGATTGGGCCCTCAGGCTGTAATCCTGTCTTACTCATCAGAAACAAACACTTCTACTCATAGCCTTTTCAGAAACTCATTATCCATTGCACACAAGGATGTGGAACACAACCCCAGTGCCCTGTTGTGAAACAGGAACAAAAAAACCAAAATAATTAATAATGGCAAAGCTATAGGGGGGAAGTGGTGCTTCCACCTGATACTTCCCTGCACCGAATCACCCACTCCTGAACTTCTTTCCTCCCCATCACATTTTCAGCTGATTCTGCTTCCTAATATTGACACCTTCTCATTTTCATGTATTTGTAGTTAGTTCTCGTAGTTACACTGCATCATTGGCCTGGTAACCTACCATTGCTGCATAGGAAATCCATCACGCAGCGAGACTGTGAGCAAAGTTTCAAGCTGTGCTCTGGAGGGCAAACATGCAACGGAAAACGGAAAGGAGGCAGAAATTTGGAGCAGGGAAGCAAACAGGCAGGGAAAAGGAGTATGCGCTCCCTCCTCTACCGGTTCCCAAATTTCCCTCTTCTTTGGGCTAAGAGAGGTCCCGTTGCACATGCTTGCACGCAACACGTAGGCATATTCTCAGAAGCTGCCATCTCCAAGACTCGTGATCAAATACGAAGGAGGGCATAAAACAGAAGACATTCCAAGTGAGTCTCACAAAGCAGTTTGGGATTCCGGATCTGAAATGATGGAAGCAGTGATGTCATGCAGGGGGTACACGGGGGTACGCGAGTACCAGTTTCTAGGATTACAGTTGGCCCCGCCCATTCACCCACCCACTCGTCGACTCCGCCCTCTGCAACGTTTGAATTTCCTGCATGTTTGAGTTGCCTGCACGTTCTCAGAGGCAGGCAGGCAGCGAGCGGAGCCTTGCCTTGCCTTGCCACTGAAAAATGAGCTGCTCTAAGGTTTTGGAACTGTTGGGTCACTTTAACATGATGCCAGGCCTCCTTAACATGTTCTGGGGGTGCTGTGGAATACTGTTGCAACTGTTGGGTCAGTTTAAAATGGTCTGAGGCCTCAAAAAGGGCTTTTTTCATGTCAATTCCTGCCACGACTTCACTTCCGGCTTATGATGTCACTTCCGGTGGGCGGGTCCCGACACGTGCCAAACAAAAGTGAGTACCTGTTCTTAAATCATTTAGATGACATCACTGGATGGAAGCATATTTGAAAATACAGTGGGCCATACTCAATATCCGCAAGGGATCTGCTTCTGGACTTCCCGTGGATACCAATTTCTGCGGATAATCAAACCTGTGGGGAGGGCCAAAAGGACCTCCCAGGTGTGACTGGAAGTGCCTTCCTGTCACTTCTGGGATGTTCTACGAGGCCCTCCAGCCTCAGGCTCAGCACCCGCCATGAATCAAATCTGCAGGTGCCAAAATGGCGAATAAGGTGGCCCACTCTATGTTCCTCCCAGTGGTATCATCTAAATGATTTAAGAACAGGTACTCACTTTTGATTGGCACGTGTCGGGACCCACCCACCAGAAGTGATGTCATAAGCCAGAAGTGAGGTCGTGGCAGGAAGTGACATGAAAAAAGCCCTTTTTGAGGCCCCAGACAATTTTAAACTGACCCAACAGTTGCAACAGTATTCCACAGCACCCCCAGAACACGTTAAGGAGGCCTGGCATCATGTTAAAGTGACCCAACAGTTCCAAAACCCCAGAGCAGCTCATTTTTCAGTGGCAAGGCAAGGCAAGGCTCCGCTCACTGCCTGCCTGGCTCTGAGAACGTGCAGGCAACTCAAACGTGCAGGAAATTCAAACGTTGCAGGGGGCGGAGTCGACGAGTGGGCGGGCGAGTGGGCGGGGCCAGCCATAATCCTAGAAACCGGTACTCGCGTACCCCCGCGTACCCCCTGCATGACATCGCTGGTTCCTCCCTCCTAGGTAGTCTTCAGCCTTTTCACTCATCATTCACGACCTATTCTTTTCTCACACCCCGCTGCCACCAGAAAAACTGCAACTCCTACACAATCCAAGAGGGGTTATCGCCTTTGTTGCAACAGAGACAACGAAGACTCTCATAGCACCTAAAGACTTGCGATGCAATCCTAGGCAGATCTACTCAGAAGTAATTTCCATTGAGTTCAGTTAAACATGTCCTCCCTGTTAAACATGCGTGGGATTGAAAAGCCTTCATCGATTTATTCCAACCTAAACTATAATGGACTGCAATCTATTTCATCAGACACAAGATGCTACAAGACTCTTTGCCATGTTTTCTACACCAAAGTAGATTAAGGCATACAGATTGGGCCCATGGTTGCAAAGTGGAAACATTTGCAAAAATTGCATTGAATTGTGCTATTTCACCTGTATGCAGAGTCTGAATTTTCTTTGCTTGTCCTGTCATATTTTGAGCTGATTTTACGGTTTTGCTGCCGTACTTCCTCATATTGACAACTTCTCGCTCCAGTAACAGACTTGCATATTTACAGTCTGCTTTTATAGTTTCCCTGCATCATTGGCTTGGTAGTCTACCATGGCCTCATTTTTAATCCATGATGCAGTGATATTGTAAGTAAGTGGTGTGTGCTGGACTGCATCGTATACTTTAAAGCCATTAACATGGTGTGGGTGTTCAGCCTTAAGACTACAAAACCCATTGTGCCAGGTGAGCCTGTGCAAAGCAAACAAGAAGCAATGCGCATACACAAACCCTGCATTGCACAGGGGACCCGGCAGAAGCAGTGCCGGTTTCTGGAAGCCGGCTTCCAGCTGCACAACACAATTCCAGGCGAGTTCGTAATTCCAGAACGTTTGCTCCAAACTTTAAGCAGAGTCCCTAGAGTCAACCCAAGATGTGAGAAAAAGCACTGAGAACAACTACTGAGCAACCAACTCAGAATTTCCTCTGGAAGTCCAACTTGCTCTTTGCAACCAACCAACATGGATGCTCAGCCTCCAGGTAACTCCTAGATTACTCCGCCAGGTAACTATCACGGTGGAGCACCCAGCATCCACACATCACTTTGTGAGAGCCAATTCCAGAAATGGTCAACAAGTGGGTGAGGACCCAGAAGTATATGGTGACCCAGCCTCACGTAGATTGTTCTAGAGCTGCCACCGCCATTTTGGCCCAAGGTCTAGGCTGGAATCCACATTTCTGCCATGGGCTTTCCCCAATACATGAGAGAGCTCTTGTGGGTTGTGGTTTGAGGTGGATTCCAGCTCTTAACCAGCTGAAGACCGCCGGCCTGTTCCACTTCAAACAAAGGGGCAGTTGTTTTGAATTGAGTTCCCTCACAAGCAGGCCTTGATTTCCTTTTTATACTTTGCTCTCATTGTTTCGCTCCATCATTGGCTTGGTAGTCTACCGTTGCCTTGTCTGTTTCCTTTTTATACTTTTTATACTTTGCTCTCATTGTTTCACTCCATCATTGGCTTGGTAGTCTACCATTGCCTTGTCTGTTTCCTTTCTCCTAGTGCAAAAGTGCCTTGGGTTTTTTTCAAAGTAGAAATACCAGTCAGGAATGTCTTAAGAACCTCTGGAAGGGTTCAAACCCAAACCCAACCCAACCCACCAGCTTTCCTCAAGTATCTACGCAACCTTCTGCTCGGTCGCTCGAACCAACAGGAAAACCACAGGGTGCCCTGGTGACAGCAGTCGCAGTGGTCGGGGCCCCAACAGGAGCACTTTGTCTAGTATAGAGGTATTGTTGGCCTTGCAGATACCAGCTGCAACCTCCGGCAGAAACGAAGGAAGAGGAATGAGAGGGGGGGAAGAGCTCAGCACCCTGGTTAGGAGTAAACAGCGACGTGCAGCCACACAGAGTCCTCAAATTCATATGCCATAGAAACGGGGACTTTAAATACCAGGAGGTCTGGGGAAGAAAGACCGGGGAATGGACGCTTGTTTTAAAAAAATGGAAACCAACTGCCTAAGACACATCCAAGGCAATATTCACAACACGGGAGGGGATGCCAGGAAGCCACAAGCAACGGCTCTCTCTCCGCTCCCGTCTCTCGGATATCGGGCTGACAAAGGGGGTTGCTTTTGAATTCGGAAGAGAGAGAAGGAGGGAGAGAGGGGGGGCCTCTTGCTCACAAGTCTCTGTACAATGGGAAAGTCCTTCCTAGAGTGTCCACGATTCCCGCTGAACGGCAGACTACACACGACAAGGAAGAGGATTCCCTTTGCCCGTCCGTCCCGCGGCCTCTCACTGGTCCTGCATCTGCTGTTGCATCTTCTGCAGCATCTCCTGCATCCGTCGCAACTGCAACAAGACCACGGGGGGGGGGGAAACAAATTAAGAGGCGCATGTTCTCTCTCTTTCCTTCATGCATCTCTACCTTGCATTTCCACCAACACTGCAAGGCAGCTGATGTTCTTGCCGTACCTAAGAATATTAGAAGAGCCCCACTGGATCAGGCCAAAGGCCCATCTAGTCCAGCTTTCTGTATCTCACAGTGGCCCACCAGGTGCCTCAGGGAGCACACAAGGCAACAAGATGCCTACATCTCGTTGCCACTCCCCTGCATCTGGAAGGGGAGAGCTTGGCCAATGTTTCTCGTTTGGATGCCAGTTGGAAGAAGACCCAGCCCTAGTAGACACTCATCACATGCCCAGAGGAGAAAGGAGCAACCCAAATGCTTTCCTCTCGATTGCTATTCTGCAAACACCTGTGCTTTGTTTTGTTTGATCTGTGCTGAGAAAACTAGCAGTGCCCCAACTGATACAGGCATAAGAAGAGCCCTGCTGGATCAGGCCAAAGGCCCACCTAGTCCAGCTTCCTGTATCTCACAGTGGCCCACCAGAAGCCTCAGGGAGCCCAGTAGACAATACGATGCCTGCATCCTGTTGCCACTTCCTTGCACCTGGCATTCTGAAGTAGCCTACTGTTAACGTAAGGAGGTTGCCCAACCCATCATGGCCTAGAGCCCACGATGGACTTTTCCTCCAGAAATCTGTCCAACCCCCTTTTAAAGGCACCTAGGCTAGATGTCAACACCACCTCCTGTGGCAAGGAGTTCCATAGCATGCCCCCGCTGAGTTCTGTTCCAGACACCCCCCATGGATACCTGAAACCATGGATACTGGGGATGCCTTTTTAAAGATAAGGGAACAGCAGTGGCTTTGTTGCAACAAAGTAAAAAAAGAGAGATTAGTTTAATGTTCCCTATCACAACTTAGCGACTCAACCACCACCACCTTTTTAATAGGCATCCCAATATCTGTGGCTAACTGAAACCGTGGATATCGAATCTGTATTTATGGTTTCAGTTATCCAAGGGTACTGGGGCACCAAGGATATTGGACAGTATCTATGATGTCACTGATTACAAAGGCTATATATTTACCAGCACGTCACCAACACAACACTTGAGTTTTTGAGGTTCTGTTTGGGATTCTCCCTCCCCCTTTTAATTTCCTTACAAATCATTTTCACAGTGATGATTTTTTTTTGTTGTTGTTATTGTTTTTTGGGGGGAACCGCTTGCTCCAAAGCAGCTCGATATTCATGGTGAGGACAATCAACATGGGTAGCATCTCAGGTAGCCAATTTCTGCGTACCTCTTCATCCTTCATCTTGATCAGCTTCTCCGTTTCGACATCCGGTGTCGGAAGGGGCAAGATTGGAATGGGGCTCTCTATCCTGTTGTCCTGAGTGAGCTTGCTGAAGAGGGGGAGGAAAGCAGAGGGAGACACTAGCAAACCATCACTCATGGAGGCAGGGAAGTGGGTGGGAAAGGGACATGGTTGGGGAGTCAAGTCTGCCAATAGCTACTAGATGTAAAGGCTACATGCTTCACGTGGAGAGTAGAAGAGAACTACTTAAGAACATAAGAGAACTCTTAAGAACATAAGAAAAGCCCTTCTGGATCAAACCAAAGGCCCATCCAGCCCAGCTTCCTGTGTCTCACAGTGGCCCACCAGATGCCTCAGAGAGCACACAAGACAACAAGATGCCTGCATCCTATTGCCACTCCCTTGTATCTAGCATTCTGAGGTAAATTTCTGAGGTGACATTCTGAGGTAAATAATAACTTGCAACTCAGTCTGGGCCTTAAGAACATCAGAAGAGCCCTGCTGGATCAGACCAAAGGCCCATCCAGTCCAGCTTCCTGTGTCTCACAGTGGCCCACCAGATGCCTCAGGGAGCACATGAGGCAACTAGATGCCTGCATCTTGTTGCCACTCCCCTGCACCTGGCATTCTGAGGGAGCTTACTTCTAAAGTACGGAGGTTGCACCACCCTGTAACCTGTGATGGACTTTTTCTCCAGAAGTTCTAGTCCCCTTTTAAAGGCACCTAGGCCAGACACCATCACCACCTCCTGTGGAAGGAGTTCCACAGATTAATTACCTGCTGGGTAAAGAAGTACTTCCTTTTATCCGTTCTAACTCTCCCAACACTCAATTTCAGTGGTTCTGGCATTGTGAGAGAGGGACAAGAACATCCCGCTATCAACGATATCAATCCCATCATAGTTTTGTACGTCTGAATCATGTCCCCCCTCAGGTACCATTTTTCTAGACTGAAGAGCCCCAAAGACTGTAGCCTTTTCCCATAAGGGAGGTGCCCCAGCCCCATTATCATTTTCAATCAATCAATCAATCAATCAATCAAAAAGTATTTATATACCGCTTTTCAACATGAAGTTCCCAAAGCGGTTTACAGGCAAATAATAATAAAGTTAAACAGCTCCCTGTCCCAAAAGGGGGTCACGATCTAAAAAATGCAGGACACCCCCGGCAACAGCCACTAGATAAGACACTGCGCAGGGGTGAAGAGGGACAATTGCTCTCCCTCTGCTAAATATAAGAGGAATCCCACTTGGAAACACCACTTTTTGTTGCTCTCTCCTGCTATCCTCTTGACAGCACTGGAACTATCTCACCACTAGGTGTCACTGTTAACTGCAACACTTTCTCCTATCTGTTTCCTTACAGCAGTAGTTGCCAAACTTCGACTGGCTGCAACCTTGACCCAGTGGGCCTTTGGCTGCAGCTCACTATTAGAGTTATAATCAGTGATGTCATTCAAATGATTTAGGAACAGGAACTCACTTTTGACTGGCACTTATCGGGAACCTGGAACCAGCCACGGAGCCCGTTAGGATCCGGAACACCCATTCTGGTCCGTTCCCCCTGAATGACATCACTGGTTATAATCCTATACATAGTATTTTTTTTTTCATGAGGATTCAACGGCTCCCCAGGGTGGTTTCCGCAGCTACCCAGGAAGCCACTGGGTACAAACTGCAAGAGAGGAGATTCTGGCTGGACATCAGGAAGAATTTCTTGACGATAAGGGCGGTTCGACAGTGGAACAGATTGCCACTGGAGGGAGGTGGTGAATTCTCCCTCACTGGCGACCTTCAAGCAGAGGCTTGACAGGCACCTGCTGGAGATGCTCTAGGAGGATTTCCTGCTACAGGCACCGGGGTTGGACTAGATGACCTTGGAGGTCCCTTCGAACTCTATGATTCTATAAGCCACAGCTCACAATTTGGGAACCCCTGCCATACAGCATATAACCAGACCTCGCACTTTTGTCTGATTAGGGACCAGACCATGAATGAAAGTCCAAAATGAATGAACGCCAACAGCAGAGCCTTATTGAGCTTGCACATTTATTTTGGCCAGCAAAAAAAAAAGAAAGAAGTAAAATAACTCTATAACAGACGCAAATGTGTGTGAAACCTAAAGAAACAGAAATCAAAGAAAACTAAACGTATGACTGGCATAGAAGAGTGGATCAAATTGGGCAAAAGAAGAAAGCAAATAGATGAAATCTGAAATGCGGTCGTAACGGCTGAAAGAGCCAAGTGATGGAAGTCAAGATATAACCTCCAATAACCTCAAATATCTCCAGGGGAAAAAAATGAAGGATGTCTTCATTTTTCATCTGGTCCTAAACAGAACTCTGGATGGGCTCCCCCACCCATCTCTGCAGGAGCAGAGGCACCCCACGTAGATAAGACGGAGCATGTGGTTCGCTAGCATACAACTGCAGGGCAGAGCCAGACAACCCACTCTAACTACAGGAGGAAAAAATGAATTTGCTACTGGAAGTAGCAAAGGAGAAATCACTGGTATAAGAGCAAAAGGAGAGCCCTGCTGGATCAAGCCAAAGGCCCATCTAGCTCACAGTGGCCCACCAGATGTCTCAGGAAGTATTCAGGACAACAAGAGCACCTCCATACTGCTGCCACTCCCTTGCATCTGGCATTCAGAGACAGCCTACTTCTAAAACCAGGAGGTTGCATATACCCTATTATGGCTTGTAGCCTGTGATGAACTCTTCCGCCATCATTCTGTCAAATCCCCTTTTAAAGGCATTAGGTCAGGTGCAGCCACCGCATCCTGTGGCATGGAGTTCCACAGACTAATTGCATGCTGGATAAACAAATATTTCCTCTTGTCAATTCGCACTCAATTTTGTCCCCTGGTTCTAGTGTTGTGTGAGAGGAAAAAGAACATCCCTCTGTCCACGCTATTCATCCCAGGCATAATTTTATATGTCTCAATCATGCTCCCCCCCGCCCCCCCCCCCCCAAAACAAGCCACCTTTCTTCTAAACCAGCATTAGTCATACTGTGGGTCGGGACCTGATGTCAGGTGGGTTGCGAAAAGCTGGGATTAGCCATCTTGGAAACTGCAGACCTTACTCTTGCTATATTCCTTTTGAGTGTTAACAGTTTGAATTTTCAAGTGAGGGGTTGTTGTTTTTAAAATTGTTTTTAGTTCAGTGCTTTTACATCACATTTTGTCCTAATCTTGCTTTCTGTCAGGGATGTTTCACGGTTGTAAAATTGCTGCAGTCCAAGAATGCCAATTTGCAATGCAGGAGTGTCATTTTATTATGTTACAATGACAGCACTTCCTGCTTGATGATGTCACTTCCTGCCACAACATCCTTTTCATCACTTCTGGCATCACTTCGGGTGGGTCCCGACACGAGTGCCATTCTAAAAAGTGGGTCCCAGTCTAAAATGTTTGAATACCACTATTCTAAACCAAAGAGCCCCAAATACTATAGGGCTTTCTCATCAGGCCCTCCACTGACCCTGAAGAGCGGGTGTTGGAACCAACCTGGTCATCTGCTGAATGCACTGTGCCCTGTAGTTCTCATAGTGAACATCGCAGGTGACATCTTTCAAGTCGTGCATGTGCGTCCGGATTAGCATGTTCCGCAGCTTCACGAAGTCACAGTGCGACTGGTTTTCCACTGTGGAAGGAGCAAGCAGACAATGTTCCCTTGGGACCCATCTTGGTGTGCAAATACACACACACTCACTCACAAGACAGAACCTTTAGCACTCAACCGCCCTCAGGTACCACCAGCATCATCTCTGGACGGAGGTGGCTATATCATGAGGCAAAGTGAGGCTTGCTGCCCCAGGCCAGAATTTTGAGTGTCATACAATGGTAGGGGCACTCTGGTTCTGATCCCCGTTCACATACCTACAGAAAGGACATAACACGATTCAAAAGGCTGGATTGCTTCTACCTAGGTCAATTCTCGCTATCCGCGTACTGTGTTCCTGCAGATTCACTTATCCGCGAGAACAAGAGTGTTAACTCACATCACGCTATCCGCTGCCTGTTCTCAGCTATCCACAACCATTCTGAAACTATCCGCAGCATCTGCAGCCATCCTGAAGCTATTCACAGAAGCCATTCTGTGTCCGCTGTAGCCATTCTGAAGCTATCCACGGCCATTCTGAAGCTATCTGCACCATTCTGACGCAATCTTCTGCTGGCATTCTTGACTAGGTTGGCCACCTCTCCCCTAACCTGACTCTGATTCCATAGGATCAATGCTGCAATATCTGCTGATTTGGTATCTGCTGGGTTTTCCAGAAACCTAACCCTAACCCTAAGAGATAATGAGAACTTATTGTCTTTCAGCATTCCGTGTCTGGTGCCTTTGGAAGTTCACAAGCAAGGCATGAAGGGGACAATGGTCCCCTCTAGTTTGGCACACACAGATAGACTGCCCCTGAACATGAATGTTCCATTTTGCAATCAGCACTTCCTAGACCAGACCTCCATGAATCTGCCTGGCTTTCAAGAAGGAAGCTTACCTTCCACGATGCCCCAGGGATAGAGCCGCCCTCGTACCCTCTGGCCTTTGGCTTCAACCACGGTGTTACTGCCAATGACGGCAAAAGGAACACTCTCCTAGAACAAGAAAAGACAAGGAATTCCTGTAAATACTCGAGTATAAGTCGATATCATGGATAAGTGAAGGGCAAATTTTAAGCCAAAAATCATGGAATTTGCCATGCCCCATGTAATGGATATGTCGAGGGGAAAACTTAAGGGCATCTGCAATTCTTTGAATTAGATAATTTTGTCTTGATTTTACCCAACAGCAGATTCTGAAAAATGATATACCTGTAATTATTACCTGAGAACGGTACAGTCTACATATTTATTAAAGTGCAGGGAAAAAACGAAACAAAACAGCCGCATGGCAAGCAACTATTAAACCGGTTGTTCCCAAAACATTTAGCACTGGGACCCCTTTTGAAAATGAGAGCCGATGGGGACCAGAAGGAATGTCATTAGAGACAAAGGAGCTGAAACTGAGGGTTGGGAGAGTTAAAACAGATAAAAGTACTTTTTTACCTAGCGGGTAGTTAATCTGTGGAACTCTGCCACAGGAGGTGGTGATGGCATCTGGTCTGGATGCCTTTAATTAATCAATCAACCAACCAACAGGTACTTATATACCGCTTTTCAACATGAAGTTCACAAAGCAGTTTACAGGCAAATAGTAATAATAATAAAATTAAATGGCTCCCTGTCCCAAAGGGGCTCACAATCTAAAAAAATGCAGACCACCACCAGCAACAGCCACTAGAAAAGACACTGCGCAGGGGTGAATGGGGCCAATTGCTCTCCCCCTTCTAAATATAAGAGAAACACCACTTGAAAGAGGGGATTGGACGGATTTCTGGAAGAAAAGTCCATCGTGGGCTATAGGCCATGATGGATTGTGCAACCTCCTTACATTAGTAGTAGGCTACTTCAGAGTACCGGGTGCATGAGAGTGGCAACAGGATGCAAGCATCTTGTTGTCTCATGCCTCCCTGGGGCACCTGGTGGGGCCGCTGTGAGATACAGGAAGCTGGACCAGATGGGCCTTTGACCTGATCCAGCAGGGCTCTTCTTATGTTCTTATGTTAATGATGCAACAAGGCACACACACAAAAAAAACTGTTCAAGGCTAGAACTGATTAAGCATATCTGCCTGGATCAACTGCGTGTCACCCTGTTGAGCTCAGTGCACCTGCTTGCAGAGCCCTTTACAGGCTTGGGTTGGCTTCTGCAGGGGGTGTGGGAGAAGGAGAAGGAGAACAGAACCACCAACTGTCCTTGTACACAAAGGTCCCAGCCCCAGATTCACGCCAGAGACATTTTACCCCCAAGCCCCTCCATCACCTGTCTACCTAGCTTGGTCTGATACATCACGGTCAGCCCTCCTCCTCCCCACCTGCCTCACCTTCAGTTCTCGGTCCTGCTGCTTGAAATCCTCATCTTCATCCGAGTCGCACTCCGGAAACTGGTACACCTTGATTCCAAACTTGTCAATCTCTTCCCGGATCTGCACAGAGGGACATGCACAGAGGGTAAGGCGGAAAACAGTCAGGATGCAACCCTATCAATCCCACTGGACACAGCAGGGCTTACTTCTGAGGAGGCGCGCATAGAGTTGTCTATGAAAGGCGCTGCAAATCGCCCTTCCTTCCAGCTGCAAAGACCTAGGCCCAGTGGCGTAGCAACGGCAGGGCTGTGAGGCATGATCCAGCCCGGGTGCCAGGCAAACGAGGGTGCAAAGGGGGTGCCAGCATCACACCCACTCCTGTTGCATCAGCCTGGCAGGAGAGCCAGTGGTGCTTGCCGCAGTCGGACACCAGCACGCACCCACATGCTCGCCCTCCTTCCTCCGGAAGGGACACGATGATGTCAGCATGTCACCGCTAAACTTCCGGGTTGCCAAGCTCTGCCCTGGACGACAGCACCCCCAGCAACGCCTCTTCCCTAGGGCACCGAGGTCTCAGCACTGACCTGCCCGAAATGCAGATTCGCTTACCCGCTCTTTTAGCTTCTTGATCTCGGAGGGGATGAGGCAGTCGGCTTTGGAGATGAGGGGCACAATGTTCACCTTCTCGTGCAGAGCCTTCATGAATTCCACATCCACCGGCCTCAGCCTGCAGCCGAGAAGTGGGTGGGGGCAGAGGAAGAGAAGGGTAAGCATTCCATTTCTCCACTAAAATTGAGTGGTGGGAGAGTTAGAACGGATAAAATAATAATAATAATAATAATAATACATGTATTTATATACCGCCTTTCTTAAAGTCACTAGATTTCTCTAATGATTACAACTCAAGGCGGTTTACATAGGCAGACTTTTTCACAAACCCGAAGGTTTTTACAATTTACAGAATGTTCTATCTTTCAAGAACCACATTCAAACAGATCTTTCTTTCTGGATTTAGCCTTCTTTCTTTAGCCACCCGTCTGTCGTCTGCTGGCTGATAAACGGCTTCCCTGCTCTCACCAGAGACACAGCTGCGTTCAGCACACTCCTCCCACGGGCAGCTGAAACTCAGCTTTTAATCAGCCGCAGTTTTGCAAGGTCTGCCGCTCACACAGACTTCCGGGAGTCTCGAGCTCACGACCTTGAGATCTTTAGTTGTTATCTTCGGGCAAACGGAGGCATTAACCCTCTCGGCTAAATATTTGCTTTACCCTGCAGGTAATTAATCTGTGGAACTCCTTGGCACAGGACGTGGGGGTGGCATCTGGCCTAGGTGCCTTTAAAAGTCCATCGTGGGCTATAGGCCATGATGGGTAGTGCAACCTCCTTGCGTTAGTAGTAGGCTACTTCAGAATGCCAGATGCAAGGGAGTGGCAACAGGATGCAGGCATCTTGTTGTCTCATGGGTTCCCTGAGGCGTCTGGTGGGCCACTGCGAGATACAGGAAGCTGGACTAGATGGGCTTTTGGCCTGATCCAGCAGGGCTCTTCTTATGTTCTTATGTAATGGGAATCAAGAAGGGAAACCACATTGGGAGCGAGAGAAAGAAAAGGAGGACATCACACTATGCAGGGGGCACATGACCTGAGTGAGCACATGTCTACCTTGCACACAGAAGAGAATCGTACCCGTGGCCAAAGGGCGAGATGAAGTACAGGCAACAGTGCACCCGGTTGTCCTGGATGTTCTTCCGATTGAGGCCACTCTCGTCCCGGAAGTACTGTTCGAACTGCTGGTCAACATAATCTGTGATCGGCTTCCAACTTGAGTAAGACACAAGGAAAAAGAAATGGGGACAAGCTTAGATGCCAGATCTGTACCATTTCCTCAACTGCAGTCACGTACCATGGTAGCATCAAGTCTAATATACTAAAAACAAAACACTCCTTGAAATGAGTGGTTGATCCACCAGAAATTGGCTCGCGACCCACCAAGTGGGCCTATCATGGTCCCCAGGGTGTTGTTCATGACAGGGCCTCAACCCACAATTTGAGAAACCCACCAAGTCAGAAGATGACCACCGTAAAGTATGTTTGGACCACTCTCAGAGTCAGAGAGGCCAGACACAGACGTGCGCCATCCTCCCCAACTCTGAGAGTGGTCCAAACGCCACTCCCTTGTATCTGGCATTCTGAGGTAAATTTCTGAGGTAGAATTCTGAGGTAAATATGAAGCAAATAAAGCAAAGTCTGGCCAGCACAAGGGACACCGTAAAGTATGTTTGGACCAC
Organism: Lerista edwardsae; assembly: GCA_029204185.1. Taxonomy (NCBI): domain Eukaryota; kingdom Metazoa; phylum Chordata; class Lepidosauria; order Squamata; family Scincidae; genus Lerista; species Lerista edwardsae. Next base: position 3,238,819 of record JAJKFI010000093.1, read on the forward strand.
TCTCAGAGTCAGAGAGGCCAACACACAGATGTGCACCATCCTCCCTGACTCCCAGAGTGGTCCAAACATGCTTTATAGTGGCCCTTGTGCTGACCAAACTTGTGCTGGCCTAACTGTGCCGGCCTAACTCCAGGTTGGGATTGCGCTCTTATACACCTTCAAACTCCACCTCCCCCTTGATCACCATACGGCAATAACAGAAGTGGGGGGGATACGACTCACCACTCTGTGTTATTAACAGCATCTCCAAATCCAGGGGTGTCGACTATGGTTAGCTTCAGCTTCACCCCCTTCTCCTCGATATCCACCGTGTGTTTCACAATCTCGACTGTCTGATTGATTCTTTCTTGATGTACAAAGATTTTAAAAAATGTAAAAATAAGAATGGAGGTTAGTGCCAGAGATGTCTCTTGGGCCTCAGTCTTCGCACCTGTATTATGGAGCTAACATTACAGTCCTACTTCACGTATTTCAGATTTCACAGGGAAAATACTGCAAAAATACACAAGAGGGTTCTGAGAGCTCTGAAAACACCCCGTAGTTTTTGTCATGATTATTAACTGAAAACCTTCACAGCCATAAGAAGGCACCATTATTTATTATGCTTCTTAGAAGGAAACACAGCCCTGTCAATGATTAGGATATTAGTAAAGGTAATACCAAATGGTCTAGTTGTGCCTGACTGTAGGGGGCGGTGCTCATCTCCGTTTCTAAGCCAAAGAGCCAGCGTTTGTCCAAGGATAAGCTTCCATGGTCATGTGGCCAGCATGACTATACGTCAAGGCGCATGGAACACAATTACCTTCCCACCAAAGTGGTACTTATTTATCTACTCGCATTTTTACATGCTTTCAAACTGCAATGTTGGCAGGAGCTGGGACAAGCTACAGGAGCTCACTCCATCGCGTGGTCTCGAACTGCCAACCTTCCGGTCAGCAAGCTCAGCAGCAGCAGTTTAACCCGCAGCACCACCCCATCCCTCCTGCCAACCTAGCAGTTCAAAAGCATGTAAACACGAGTAGATAAATAAGTAGTGGATTTGGCCTCTGGAAGGCCAAATCTGCACTCAACTGCAGGCTAAAGTACATGCTGCAACAAATGTGTATTGTAGCCCTCTGTGTTTTGGTCTGTTTTTTAAGATAGCATTGGGGAATGCGCATGATAGAGCAAAACCATAGCAGGGGTAGTAAAATGGATTCAGTTCTTTGCCCCCCACTGCGGTTTCCACCCCAATCACACCCTTCCTTATATCCTTTTTTGTACTGGGAAGGGGGAACTTTCCATTAGCTTTCAGTAGAAGGTCTGTTTTCAATTGGGAAAAAAAATCACAAGGAGGGGGCCACAATCAAGGGGGGAAAATCATTGTTCCTCTGTATCGCACTCCCTGAATTTGAAAAGGAAGAAGAGAAAGGAGTAGCAGAGGCAATGCGGGGGAGAGGAGAGTGATGCTAGAATATCAGAGACTCTCTAGCCCACGACTCTCCTCCTCTCCTCTTCACTTCCTCTTCTGCTAAGTCAGTGGTCTCCAAATTGTCCAGGAAACCCCTTCCACGTCCCAAGCAGTGTTTACCATTCCATGCCAACGTGGCTCCTTTGCAGCCGATTGGCTGGCAAGGATGCTCTGGGCATTTGCGTCTTTGCCCGGGGGTCCCAGATGCCGGACACTGGGCATAGGCTAAAAAATGGAGTGGCGCTTGCCCGTAACAGTAAGCCCGCTCACACAGGGGAGGGGGTTGTCCAACCCTGATCCGGCCCATGGGCCAGGGTTTGGAGAACCCTGTGCTAAGCCAACCCAAGCCACTATGGTTTTGCCCCAGTTCAAGCTCCTTCCTATTTAGAAGCAAACAAGTCACAAAAGGGCTACCATGTGACTCTGCCATAACATGTGGTTCTGATCTAAGAGCTCACTTGGGTGTACACTCCCAGGCTCCCCTCCCCAGCCTAAAACAAAACAGAAGGGAGAGGGACCCTATGCTGGGATGAAAGAATCGCTCTCCCCCTTTCTTGAATATAAGAAAACCAGCTCTGTGGAGGTGTCTCTTGGTCCAGAATGGAGTCTTCTACAAATGTTTGTAGATGGAAGTCCGCTCAAAAGAGTGCGTGGTTTGTGGGCTTGTCTTTGGCCCAATGAGGGCCACGCTGGTTCCCAGTGTACCAGCATACTGGACTGTTTTTCCTCTTCGTGCAACATACCCTCAGCGTTGAGAAGCTTCCGGTCTTTGTAGAGGTCTGTCAGGAACAAGCTGTTCACCAAGGTGGACTTCCCCAGGCCCGACTCTCCTGAGGAAGGAAGCCAAGAGTGACGTGAGAAAGAACCACAACCACAGCCCCAGACATTGCTGTACGGACACCAAGAGGACAAGAGTGTGTTGTGTTCCCTTTGAGGAACGGCACGTGGGAACCACGTTATCTCCCGCAAGGAGGCCATACTCCCATCAAGAATGCTGCGTCCTTGGGCGGATGTTGGAGCTCAGCTCCCCCAGCCTAGTTTTTATCTCATTGTGCCTCCCACTTCAACACCCGCAAGATAGGCCGACAGCTAAGAACACAGTCGCACAGAATTCCTGACAAGTGAATTGTGAACAAGCAGCAGTGTGAACAAAGGCTTATCCCCACCCATATCCTACAACCATCTCCATTTACCAGGGACAAGCAGGGCCGGCACACTTGTGGGGCCACCTGAGGCAGCTGCCTCAGGAGGCAGATTTGTGGAGGGCCCCAGCCTCAACTGTTCCTCTGGCTGCCACTCCCTAAATGTGAAAAGGAAGAGGGGAACAGAGGAAGAGAAGCAGTGAGGAGGAGAGGAGAGTGAGGGGCTAGAGTGTCAGAGACTCTCTAGCCCACATCTCTCTCCTCTACACTTCCACTTCAGCTACATTCCCCTCTTTTGAAAATCCAAGGGGCAGCAGCAGAGGTGGGTGGGTGGCAGGTGCCCCACCTCAGACAAAAATCAGGGGCAGGCCAATACTCTATAGAGGAGGTTGCAGCAAAACAAAACAAAACAAATCCTCACCGGCCACCATGAGAGTGAAATCAAAGCCCTTCTTCACAGATTTCCGGTGCACTTGGTTGGGCAGGGTGGCAAAGCCCACATACTGCTTCTCATGGTCCTGCAACGAGAAGAGAGGCGCCCATTGGTCCCAGAGGATTGTGGGGCATGCTTCTGGAGTGAGGGGGAGGAACAGAGAGAGGAGAGGAGAGGACGTCTTCACGCGGCACCCAAGTCGTGGAGTGCGCTGCCGCAGGATGAGGGGGTGGCGGCCATCTTGGATGCTTTTCATTTCATGAGGCAAATTTACAGAGGTCTGTCAGCCCAAACATAACATCCTTCCCAGTGCCTTGATCTCACTAATGTCCCCTAGAGAGGCTTAGTCACTCGCACCAGAGCCTAGATTAGACAAAAACCACCATGTTTGGGTAACACCAGGTCAATGTGGTGTAATGGTTTGGGAGTTGGACTTAGACCTTGAAGATTCAGGTTCAAATCCCCGCTCAGCCAAGAATCTTCCGGGGTGACCTTAGGTCTCTCTCTCTCTCTCTCTCTCTCTCTCTCTCTCTCTCTCTCTCTCACTCTCACTCTCTGGGCGCAATCCTACCCTGGAGTTAGGCCAGAACAGTTAGGCCAGCACAAGGGACACCATAAAGTATGTTTGGACCACTCTCAAAGTCAGAGAGCCACAGACGCAGGCGCAGCTCCCTCCCAGCCCTGTTTCTCCCGCGTCCAAGCACCGGGCCTGCAGAGAGAGTCCCAGGACTTGGGAAACTATAGAAGCAGCAGCAGCAGCCGCCGCCGTTGCAGGGAGAACTTTTCGCAGCGGAGGAGCCGGGAAGGCAAGGGAGCAGGCAAGCAGTCCTCCGCAGCCTCTGCCAGGGGACAGCCCTCCAGCCAGAGGAGCTGAGGAGCTGATGCATTTTTTAAAAGCCCACAAAGTGGGTTACCTAGCAAAAGAAATGAAATACAGTAGAAGTTATCTGCCTCTTGCACGCCTCCTTGAGCACTTAAAAGGTGCAAGTTTAAATAAAATGCAATCATGCAACCAGTAACGCAACATTATTATTTTTTTCAAATTTCTGGCCCCAAAATTAAGGTGTGTCTTATATTTTGGTGCGCCTTATACTTGGGGAAATACGGTAAATAAATTCCTCTGAAGAAGAATCAAGATCCAAGGGTGGAACTCAGGAATCAAAATGCAGGGGAATATACTGTATAATCGAAGATGGTTCCCATTGCAGCAACCCGGAAGCAGCGGGTGGCTGCAACCACTCGGAACTTATACTTCTATGTTTGTAATAATTCCATATACTGTAGAGATCAAGTGCACGCGCACCACGTGGAAATGCCTGGACCGTGCTGGACATTCACATTCGCAGTGGCAAGAAAGGGGTGTGAGCTTCTGCAGAAGCAAGTCTGCAGATTTGGCCCCAGGAAGCTCACGGACCAAGAAGGGAGCACACACAGAAGCCCCACAACTTTGGCAGCCTACATGTGAAACTCGCAGCCACCGTCTCCTGTCGGTGTTGACATTGGCTCCGGAATGAGGCAGACAACTTCCTGTTGCCCTCCAGGGGCCAGGAGATTCATGGCGGTGGAATTCCAGCTCTGCTGGGCAGACACCCTGTGAATGAAGCATTCATTGCTCAAGTGGACTCAAGAGGTTGGCTGCTCTCCGCCCGCTTGCCGCACAGAAGCGCCTTTCACCCAGGCTGAGCTGGCCCCAGCATCGCTTCTGAGCTGTGTCCAAGATCTGCTGCAGATCACACCCTTCCAGGCGTCCCCGCTTTCGTCACCTCTCCCCATGCCCGTTTCCAAAGTCGGAGGGGCAAAGGATGGGCCTCGACAAACAAACTCTCAAGAGGAGTTAACTCTCGCTTTTTGCCATCCAGTTCAGGGCCTCAAATCATCTCTCTCTCTCTCTCTCTCTCTCTCTCTCTCTCACACACACACACACACACACACACACACACACACACACAGAGAGAGAGAGAGAGAGAGAGAGAGAGAGAGAGAGAGAGAGAGAGAGAGAGAGAGAGAGAGAGAGATCCTAACCTGGAGTTAGGCTGGCACAGTTAGGCCAGCAAACTTTGGCCGGCACAAGGGACACCGTAAAGTATGTTTGGACCACTCTCGGAGCCAGAGAGGCCAACACACAGACGTGTGCCATCCTCCCTGACTCTAAGAGTGGTTCAAACGTGCCTTGGGCTGGCCAAACTGTGCTGGCCTAACTCCAGGTTAGGACTGCGCCCACGCTCCCCCCCCCACACACACACAGAGGGCCAGCTCTAGCAGCAGTGGGGCCCAAAGTGGGGCATTCCTGTGGGGCCCTCCCTGTGGGGCCCCCACTCACCAAGAAGAGCGCTGTTCATGCCACGTGCAAAGCATGGCATGTGGAAGGAGTTGGTAGTGACATCATCACATCCCCACCAACTGCTTCCAGGCGGCCCATCTTGGGCTGTTCAGAGGCAGGTGGGAGAGACCCAGGCCAAGCTGCTCTGCTCGCCCCACTGACTTGCAGCCCATCGAGATCCCAGCTGCAGCCACAGGCAAGATGCTCGTCCTGCTAGTGCGGGGCCCCCTGAAGCGCGGGGCCCGATGTGACGACACTGGTCACTTTGGCTTAAAGCCGGCCCTGCACGCACACACACACACACACACACACACACACACACACACACCCCTCCAGGACACAGGATTGCTACAGGCAAGAGAAAACTGTTTCAGTTTTTTGCAGATTCTCGTATTTTCCAAAGTCAGAAGTGCAGAAAGAGGTGGTATGTGTTTTTATTTGAAATTTACATTACAGCTATCAGTGATAATCATTTTAAAATTGAACTAGGTAGGCAACATAGGTGGTATAGTGTTAGCAGAAGCAGCTGCAGTCATTACTCCTGCATACCACCCCCATTAAAATAAATAAAAACCAAATAATACCCATTTTTTCACAGATGTTGGGGTTGTGGTGGTTGTTACAAAAATGAGAAGTGCAGAAAGTGGTGTTATGTGTCTTTAGTTCATTTCCACTGTTTTCTCCCAGCTCTAGTGACTACACAGACAGTTCCATTCGTTCCTGCAAGACCGATTCATCTGGGGCTGTGTTTCTCAAACTGTGGGTCAGGACCCACTAGATGGGTCGCAAGCTAATTTCATGCACCTCATTACATGCTCCCCAAAAACCTCAATATGCAGGAGGGGTTCACACATACATGCATCATTTTCAAGCTAATTTCAGGTGAGTTGCTACAGGCGAGAGAAAACTTAATTTTTTTGCAGATGTTAGTATTTTCCAAAGTCAGACGTACAGAAAGGGGTGTTGTGTGTTTTTAGGCAAAATTCACATTTTAACTATCAATGGTAATCATGAGAAATATGGCAAGGTGGGACACTAGAAAGGGAGAGGGCTGTGTGGTGATTTTGCTTGTGTCAAAGTTGTAAAATGGGCCTTTTCCCTTTCTGATTCTCTTTGCTATTGGAAAATGGCTGAGAAATAACCCAAGTTATTGCTGCGTTCTCAGGAAAGCAGCAGGCTCTGGTGTCACAAAGACAGTACTTCCAGCTATTATATCACTTCTGGGGGAGTTACATCACTTCCGGTGGGGCCCAGAGAGATTGTCATTCTAAAAAGTGGGTTCCGATGCCAAAATGTTTGAGAACCACTGGTCTGGGGTATTTTCAATCTTCTGCTATCCATTCCCAATTAGCCCTTTACAATGCTGCCCCCTAGAGGCCAAACAGGATGCCTTTACGCATACAGCCAAGACTTTAAAGGTTTCCCCATGACCGAATGGTCTAGTCGTGGCCGACTGTAGGGGGCGGTGCTCACCTCCATTTCTAAGCCCGTAGAGCCAGCGTTTTGTCTGAGGACAAGCTTCCGTGGTCATGTGGCCAGCATGACTCTACGCCGTAGCGCACGTAATGCCGTTCCCTTCCCACCAAAGTGGTCCCTATTTATCTACTTGCATTAGGTGCTTTAGAACTGCTAGGTTGGCAGGAGCTGGGACAAACAACGGGAGCTCACTCCGTCGCGCAGTCTTGAACTCCCCACCTTCCGGTCTAGTCGGAAAGCCCAGCAGCAGCGGTTTAACCTGCTGCGCCACCACGTCCCTAATAAGACTTTACCAAGACTTTAAAGAAGGCCTGTGACATCGAGCATCTTTTCAGTTCCATTTGTTTTGCTTTACTTTCTTGGTTATTGCATATGCCGTATTTGTAACCTGTGGTTTTGCACTTTCATTGCTTATTATTCTCATTGACTTGTTGGGACCAGTGGATGAGAGAAGGGCAGTGTCAAAGCTTTTTTAAAAACCTTAAACATTTGGTGGTACCTAGGGTCCCCTTCAGTGTGGGAGAAAGGCAGGACAGAAATACAGCAAAGAAAATACGTGAAACTTTGTGGAAAACATAGAAGAAACTATTTACAGTATTTACCCGGCATATAATTAAACTGTGGAACTCCTTGCCACAGGATGCAATGATGGCATGTGGCCTAAATCTTTGAAGGAGGATTGGACAAATTTCTGGAAGAAAAGTCCATCGTGGGCTATAGGCCATGACAACCTCCTTATGTTAGTAGTAGGCTACTTCAGAATGCCAAGTGCAAGGGAGTAGCAACAAGATGCAGACTAGTTGTCCTGTATGCTTCCTGAGGCATCTGGTGGGCCACTGTGAGATACAGGAAGCTGGACTAGATGGGCCTTTGGCCTGATCCAGCAGGGCTCTTCTATGCAATTATACATCTCTAGCCCACATCCCTGAGGATGTATAGATTGAGTGTGTATCAGTTCGGGAAAGTAGGAAGCATTGCTTCACCTGTTTTTAACTGATATTATAAACTGCCTTGAAACCACCATCTGGAAAAACAACAAAGTAGAATTTGTTTTCTAAATAACAAAAAATCACCCATTGTCTCTCTAGGATAAGCAAGGCTGCCTGCAATCTTTTGCACTCTTCCTTTGGAGTAAAGCCCACTAACCCAAGGCTGCAATCTTAGACATACTTTCCTGAGAGGAAATCCCACTGAACACAATGGAACTTACTTTTGGGTAAACTGGCACAGGCTTGCCCTGCCTATGGATTTGCCTCTCTCCCAAAGGGCAACATCAGGACAGACCCGAGATGACCCGAGATGAGAAACCAGAAACTACAGATTGTCACAGGAACTAGAGATAGCTGGCGCATAGGCAAAAATGTTGCCACATGAAAATGTGATCAGCAGAGCCTTTGTGGATACATTTGGCCTCCTTAGATGAGTCCAACAGGGCAACATTGTCACTGTATTTGAGACAGAACAAACTCGGTGTGATAAACAGGGCCTTGTTTTTAAGATCAGTTCCCTTCCCAGTTAAATCCCCAGCATCGTCCATGCACCTTAGCCCATGCTCCCCGAAGCCCTCAACATGCAGGAGGGGTTCATGCATGCATGCATCATTTTCAAAGTTGAATCAGGAGATTGGAAGTTCTGCTCCTGGACCGCCTAGCCAGCCCAACCATAATGGCCAGCTAAGGCAGTGGTCTCACCTGTACTGCAGGTGCGGGCCAGGGAGCGACAGCCCCCTTCCCTAATGCAGTCGAGGACATCAGTAGTTTTAACATGCATGTTGTGTGAATCAGCTATCAGGCCCCTGGTCCTCCAGCACCACACATAACCTATTGCACTGATGGCGAACCTATGACACGTTTGTCAAAGGTGACACACCCCAACATTTGGGGTGACACACCAGCATTCACCAACACATGACAAAAACTATGCTTGTTTTACTCAGTTTTCATTTTTGTTATTATTTGATGTTTCTTTATGTAATACATAGCACCACACATGACTGGACTGTATTTTTTGTTTAAATAAATGAATATATAAAGAATTGTTTCTCCTTTGTTTGGGAGTGTGGTTGACACACCAGCAGAGCCAAAAGCACTTTCCTAAGTTTTGACACACCAAGCCCAAAAGGTTCACCATCACTAGGATGGGATGCATCCAGTGGTGTTATTCTGGCGGAACGCCGGGCGGGACATCCTGGTGATCGACAGCCCGCCCGTCGCGTTCCGCAGCGTTCTGAACCAATTGCAACGCTTGTGTACGTTACGCAAACGGCAGAACGCTGCGGAACGCGACGGGCGGGCTGTCGATCACCAGGATGTCCCGCCCGGCGTTCCGGCAGAATAACACCACTGGATGCATGAAACTGTTGGGAGCATGAAACAAAGAAGGGAGGAGAGGGAAAGAGGGTGCCATGGAACTGGAGAGAGAATGCACTTTTCAAGGGCTTTGTGCTTCTGTGCTTCAGAAGACTTCCTAAATGTGACTGGCATTTCTGGTTTGTCAGCAGATTTCGGTAGCCATTGGCGGTCCAGGAAAGGATTTCCCATGGACACAGAGGATTTCCCATGGACACAGTCAAACAGAGAAGGGATGGCTCCAATGGAGATCAGGAGGGCTATCACAGGAATTCTGTCCAATCACAGTCTCTTATCGATCACAGACAGCATCAAATCAAGGAATCGGTGCTGAGGCCAGAGTAGAGCACCAACAATTCCTGCCAGATCCATCATGACTATTTTTTTTGTCATATCATAACTATGCAAACGGCGCTACAAAGAAGAACGTCACAGACTCGTGTCATAAGAACATAAGAAGAGCCCTGCTGGATCAGGCCAAAGGCCCATCTAGTCCAGCTTCCTGGATCTCACAGCGGCCCACCAGATGCCCCAGGGAGGCACGAGACAACAAGATGCCTGCATCCTGTTGCCATTCCCCCTTGCACCTGGCATTCTGAAGTAGCCTACTATTAATGTAAGGAGGTTGCCCAGCCCATCATGGCCTATAGCCCATGATGGACTTTTCCTCCAGAAATCTGTCCAGTCCCCTTTTAAAGGCATCCAAGCCAGATGCCATCACCACCTCCTGTGGCAATGAGTTCTACAAATTCATGACCCACTGGGTAAAAAAGCATTTCCTTTTATCTGTTCTAACTCTCCCAACACTCAATTTCAGTGGATGCCCCCTGGTTCTGGTATTGTGAGAGAGGGAAAAGAACATCCCTCTATCGACTCTATCCCTCCCATGCATGATTTTGTATGTTTCAGTCATGTCCCCCCTCAGGCGCCTTTTTTCTAGACTAAAGAGCCCCAAATGCTGCAGTCTTTCTTCGTAAGAGAGGTGCCCCAGCCCCATAATCATTTTTGTCGCCCACTCCTCTGCAGAAGCCCTCCAGCTGCTCTGGCTTGCACTGTCTTCCCGCATCTTTTCTGAAGTCAATCATGCGCTCACTCACATGCGCACCCCCATGCCAGAGTCAGGACCACATGAGGCTGTGGAAAAACTGAGATGCCATCAGAAACCGATCTGGAAACCAACCTTTTTGCGTCTTGCAAGATATCCAGCTTGCCAGTGTATTTCCCGGCTCAGCTCAAAGTGTTCGGATGACCTTTCAAGCCCTGAACAAGCCAGGGCCAAGACACATTGGGCGCAATCCTAACCAGAAGTTAGGCTGGCACAAGGCACACCATAAAGGATGTTTGCACCACTCTCGGAAACAGAGAGGCCAGCACACAGACGTGCGCCATCTTCCCTGACTCCGAGAGTGGTCCAAACGCCACTCCCTTGTATCTGGCATTCTGAGGCAAATTTCTGAGGTAAAATTCTGAGGTAAATGTGAGGTAAATGTCTGGACCACTCATGGAGTCAAAGGGGCCAGCACACAGACGTGCGCCATCCTCCCTGACTCTGAGAGTGGTCCAAACACACTTTACGGTGGCCCTGGTGCCAGCCTAACTTTGCTGGCCTAACTGTGCCAGCCTAACTCCAGGTTAGGATTGCTCCCCAAGGCGGGGCTTTCAGCATGCGCGACATGCGCCGCACCACAGGTCTATGACCTTCTCAGGAGATCCCTCCTTTTATACGGCACATGTGCAATGAAAAGAAAAGGTAACACTGGCTCATTCTCATCCCATTGCTTTCAAAAAACACGGTGTTTTGTCCTGGTTTTTGCATGCCCTGCGCTGAATCTGAAAGCAAGCCCAGATTAAAAATAGGATTCTGTGGCCTTGCGTAATCAAGCACATGGCTAACCTCATGCGCCATGGAGCTAGAGGGGAAAGCAAGCCTCCCTTGCTGGCTAGAGGAGGGGGATCACAGCTCTGGGGCAAACTGTGGAGACAGGACAGAGGCAGACATATCTGTGGCCCCACTCTAAGCTGCTAAGGCAGCTTCTGACCACCCAGGAAAAACCTGGCATGGATTTTGCAAGCATTCTTTTTATACACCAGGACTGAACTTCTCCATCCAACACCAGGGGATTCACTTCTGTATAAAGATGGCTAGGAGGGGGATGTGAGGGCCATGAATCAGGACATCCCCTGTCCCAGCCTTGCCTTGACTCGCTACGTGGCCTGGGGAAAATCACAGTTACCCTGCCCCCCCCTCCGGGCGCCACAGGGCCAGGATCACCCAGGCCTACCTTGCAGGGTTGGCGCAAGTATTGCTGCAGGGCCCACATGTGCCCACATGTGCCCACATGTGCACGACAGCCTCGTGACGGCCCTGCAACAATCCGTGCAAGGTAGGCCTGGGTGACCACTCCCCAGATTCACTCAGCACGCAAGACACTCAGAAGCACAACCTAGGCAACAATCCTTGCAAGGTAGGCCTGGGTGACCACTCCCCAGAATCACTCAGCACGCAAGACACTCAGAAGCACAACCTAGGCA